>OW052221.1:255090596-255690596 GCA_932526605.1 Nephrotoma flavescens
TCATGGAGACTGCCACTACAAATCACGTGATTTACAATTTTTTTTCTTTTAATCCCGAACCTAATCCGAAATTAATCTGTTCTGGAGCCGAAAGCACTCCTAACTCTACCGTGGTTCGTTTTTCCCGTCCTACCTTACGCAGTTTGCCTACCCAATCGAATACGTACGGCTAAAGATTCGATTTTCGTTGCAGTCTGTGCATTGGATAGCTGGCAGCCTATATTACTGGACATATGGAAGATGGGTCGGCTCATCACTCTTTTGCACGCCGATTGAGGGTCGTATGGTTGTGGTCTTTTTTCTCACAGATCGGGATCTCTTGATGAAAATTTCCTTTTGCATCCTGCCCCTATCGGAATTCGAACCCGGTACCTCCTGATTCAAACGTCGGTCGGTGATTTACAAACTTATAAGACCAGTCAATTCGTTTGGGCTGTAGAGAAGCTACAGATATGAAAAATAAAATGAAAAATGAAAAATATTTGACGGCAACCGTAAAAACAAAATTCATTCAACATACAATAATGTTCAGATTTTTCAACATAATATAGAGCAACAACTCAACACAAATACACAATTTTCATTTTACGACCGTTTACTACCATTTTCAATTAAGTAAATTATTTTATGATTAATTATATTGCAAAATATTATTAAATTTTCACATTTCAACAGAAAAATTGTACATACATACGCCATACAGACGGCCACACGAGACATGAATGGTATACAGATAGTAAAAATATAAAAATTAAACAAGCGTGCTGTCAATGATCCATACGATAAATAAATAAACAAATGAAAATTCATATACATAAAACTTTTATTTATTTATTAGAGTTTTCCATGCCAACATTGATGCGATAAATTTATTCACACACAGTTTGCTATTTGCAAGTATTATTTCGTAAAAAAATCGATTCAAGTCAAATTTAGGATACTTCTTTTGTTAAGTACGTACATAAGGAAAACACTCAAATGCAATTAAAATGATTTCTATTATTTCAAAGCTTTTAGCTTTAATACTTTTATGTTATTATTGCATGTATACGTAGGAACAATTTTGTCCGGAAGTTTAATACCGTCTCGGATGAAAATAAATCTATGTATGAAAAAAAAAAAACTGAAAAGTTTTCCTTCGATTCTGCAGCGCACCGTATTTTTAAGATTCTCGAATTCTGTTTAATGACAGTGGAGGAAGACAAAGTTTTTTGTCATTATATTGTTTTGTGTGTAATAAAAAAACTTTAAATATTGGATCTGGAAAACTCGTTGGTGGTTACGCCGGGGAATCGTGAAACTTTTTTTGGGAGTTGTTTAAAATTTTCGAAGGTCAAATGGGTTGAGAAAACATACAAGGTGTGGAACGTTGTTGTTAATCGAGATTATGATTTTGCCCATGCATTCAAAATTAATATTCATCTCTTCCTAGTTGATGATTAGGTTTTTGTATTCTGCAGGCTGAATGATACTTGACATATTACCAACGATGTGCGAATTTTCATTATACTTGTGTAATCAACTAACCTTATCCTTACAGGACAAGTGCTGTATTAGTTAAAGCTTCGGCACTTGAATCGGTAGGGACAAGGTTTAAATCCACCAGTGCAGGTTGTAAAATAAAATTTTCTATGGTTTAGCTTTTACAATTTATCAAAATAAGGTTAAACTTATAGGGTTCGTGTTCTTTTTTATTATTTTCAACGTTCTTTTGGATTTTTAGTTAGCTGATTAAATCAAAATATTTCTTGGCCGACTATGGTCAAATCCAATTATAAATTCTAACTGAAATTTTTTAACAAGTTTCTGAATTAGGCCAATTCTTAATTGAAGGAAACGATTGGGATATACTAAAACTAGTCTTCCAACAATTGTTTTGTAATTTGGTTGTGGTGAGCAGAATTTATCGATTTATTGATCAACTATGGTCAAATGTGGTATTTAGTTCAGGATTACCGACCAAATGGCACGGTAGTTAAAGCTTTGGCGTTTGGATCGGGAGGTACCGGGTTCGAATCCCGATAGGCGCAGGATGCAAATTGAATTTTCATCAACAGATTACGATCTGTGGTGAAATTCAACACATCTATAACCTCCTGTCGGTGTGCAAAACCCATGGACCGACCCATCTTCCATAGCCGTACGTCCTCGAGTTGGCCGGGAGGACGTAAAAAGCGTAACCACGGAAGAGCAGGGTGAGCCTTGAGCCCTAAAACAGATCACATATAACAATAAAATAAAACAAAAAAAAAATAGTTCAGGATTGGTTCTGGTGGAACTTGGCTATTTCTGAACCGAGTATCAAACTATTAGATACGACACGAATTTTATATTTGCTTAATAATTTTTCAATACTCAGTAGAATTAGTTTATTTATTTGCCAAATATGACTATAAATTCAGTGTGGATGGCCCACGAGGATTATAACATGAATTTTTAAAGAAACTCAGGAATAAAGACATACTGACTAAAACTTTGCATTTTGTTCATCGATTTTGGCCAAATTACAATAAAACAATTGATAAAATATTTGCACGTCAGCTACAACTATAAAATGTATAGGTCAAACCAAAAATCTTCTACTTGAGTAGACCATTGCCAGGGAATGTTTTTTCCAATTTTCTTAAAAGTGAGGCATGATTATGACCATCTCAAGCAGACATTGCCTTAATTCGAGATTTAGAGATGCCTCAGAACGATTTTCCGCCTCAGTATGTAACGATGTTAATCAATTTAATAAGCAATTTTCTTCTCTACCAGTTTCGCAGGGACTACTCGTACCTGAGACTTAGACCACTGTCACGCAGTGGTGTAGACCATCTGAAATCCAAAAAATGACACAGCATGAAAAAAAATACTATAAAATGAGAATATTATACACTACTTCAAGACCGTGACCCAACTCTCAGATAGTCCCTGAGAAAACCGCCACAGACGAATAAATACGTTATTAGTAAATTTTTTGGAGAAAATCGCTAAATACTGAGTCTGACACGAACCTTCCTTCCAGCTCGCATAGAAATGAGGCAACTGTTTTTTGATTTCAGATGGTGTACACTATTTTATGACAGTGGTTGAATTCGTAGGTAATTTCCATGGAAACCGCCAAAAAAGAAATCTCTTAGGAAAGCTTTTGTTGAAAAACGTTATGTACTGAGATTTGCACGAACCTTCTTTACAACTCGCATATAGCAGAGTCCCAGGTTATCATTGTGAAAACCGCAACAGAAACACGAATTTTAGCACGACGAAACTTCTCTTCCAAACGGCTTGCACTATTTCATAACAGTGGCCGAAGAAGGGAGTATATGTGAAACCAGCCACAGAAGAAAATTTCTTGGGAATGGCAGTTGATTCTACATATGGCCAAAGACTGTACAACAAATTTTGGTTATCAAAAATTTCTCTTCAAAAATTGAGTTCAGAAATCAGAAATATAACTATTTCATGCTGTATAAGACAGCGGAATTTTGACAGCGGAAAATAAGAGATTACGCTACTCGCCGCAAGTGGCAGCACTATCACTAAAGAGAATTTATTTTGTTATGCAATTACCAGCGGAAGTTTTTTATTCATTATGTATATATTTTTTCACTAAATAAAACACCTCAGCGGAATAAAATCTTAAAAGTGATCCTTAAAATGGCAAATTGATTGATCTCCGAAGTAAAGGAACTCGGTATATGAAATGTTGAAATTTAACAATATTCCGTCTCTCCGGCATTTCTTCCTCTAGTAACCAATATTTTTGGTTGTTTTTCTAATTTTAAAGAGAGTAAATTCTTCTATTTTAAAATTTTTGTTGAATGTATTTTGTGATACTCTGTTTTTGTATTAAACCTCTGTTTTTGTATTGTTGGTTGATGAAGAGTTTGTTCTGTGGAGCAAGAAAAATGTTGCCATTTTAAGGATCATTTCTAAGATTTTATTCCGCTGAGATGTTTTATTTAGTGAAAAAATATATATGTACATAGTGAATAAAAAATATCCGCTGGTAATTACTCGTACATAACAAAATTAATTCTCTTTAGTGATAGTGCTGCTACTTGCGGCGAGTAGCGTAATCTCTTATTTTCCGCTGTCAAAATTCCGCTGTCTTATACAGCATTCCTATTTCTCACATATAAAACAGCTCGGCTCACATATCAAAAACCTCAGTTGTCGAGAACCTGAACCCATTTCTAAGGTCGCCGACAAAAATATTGTATTTGAAAATATTCTTAAATCAGGCATGGAAAATGTAAAACGCCGGTATTGATATTCAGCTGATGCAGCGAAACAATATTGAGTAATCAACTATCTTTACCTAGCTTGATACCTTTAATTACAGAATAAGTGTTGCATTGGTTACAGCTTCGGCACTTGACTCAGTAGGAGCAAGATTTTAATCCACCAGTGCAGGTTGTGAATTTTTGTTGGATAAATGTATCGCCCATGCTGAATTTAATTGCGGTGAGATCGTAACAATATTTTGCCATCCATTGGTTATATGGATCGTAGCTTGTTTGCCTGTGAAGCAAAAATTACAGTGTTGATAGGACTTTTTAATTTTTTGGAAGCGGTATGGATATAGTTCGCACCATCATATTTTCGAACATCAAGCATTTGCTCTTTTGGTCCTTATGATTCCTTATGATTCCCTAAAATAAGCTCTTTTTTTAACGCATTAAATATTATTGTTAAGAATTTGTAGCGTGCGACTGGGATTTGTAGTAAATTTTGCAAATGTAATACTCAGTGTAAAGTTCCAAACTTTATTTAGCAACACCTTTTACACTTATTGTGCTACCTTTTGCACAGTTCTCTGTTTCAGATGAGTGAACCCGCAATCCCGGATTTTGAGATATAAATTTAAAAGAAGAGCAAATTCTTCCATTTTAAAATTTTTGTTAAATATATTTTGTGAAAACCGTGTTTTTGTTTTATACTTCATTTTCACGACATATTTGTTTTACATATGCAGTTTTTATACATACAGAAAAGTAATGAAAAGTTTGACAGAATGACGAACTGCTAGAAATTAATGAAGTGCGAAGTTATATTAATTCCTCCTTCGTTAATTTTTTTTTGACAGCTCGACCAAATGATTAAAGAAAACAAAAAAGTTAAACGTAAATAAAAAAAATTGAACTATAAAAACAAGTCGATCGATGTTTTAATGCCTTGCCTGGAACAGTACGGTTTTCTGCCATGGCTGTGATGTCGCAGGTGATCGATTTCGTAGAGTACTATGAAGAACATTACTCGATGTCGGGGAATTTTATTTTTGTGCACTTGCAGTTGATTGTAATGCTTGTACGTCATTTCATGATTCTTCTTGCACATCATTTGACATAGGATTCTCCTTAAACAAAATTGGTTGATGATGAGTTTGTTCTGTGGAGCAAGAAAAATTAGACCAATGTACCTTTTTAATCGTTTTGGTTTCCAATTGTTGTTGCTGTGACGATTTTTGTCTCCAAATACCATAGTTTGTTTCGGAAGAGCTTTCAAATCTCAGATCGGTTGTATCAGCTGAACATTGAAAGAATTACAAACTGCAGTAGCTCCATCAATGAAAGGTATGGAACTCTTGAAGAATACGGTTGGTGTGAAAGATCCAAAAACGTTAAAATCATAGGAATTCGATTTCAAAATTTTAGTGATCGACAGCGTTTACAAACTGGCCAAATATTTGTATGAGAGAAAATTATCACGATTCCAATGTCGTATTCATATTTTTGCATTTTGATCATGCAACCACTCGACAAAAATTACAGTAAACGCTCGATTTAACGGACCCCGATTTAACGGACGCTCGATTTAACGGACCTCGATTTAACGGACGCTCGATTTAACGAACAATTTTTTTAGTTTCCGCTTTCCGGTTCTCGATTGTGATGGGATTGGGTATGTTGGATAGAAATGCGATTCTTAAATGATTTTGGGAAGAAGTTCTGGAATATGGCCACCTGGCACGGAACTCGACCAATTCTTAATCGATTATGACGGAGATGAGCATCTTGGATGGAAATGGGATTCTTGTATGACTTTTGGAAGAAGTTCTGGAATATGGCCACCTGGGACGGAACTCGACCAATTCTTAACCGATTATGATGGGATTGGGTATGTTGGATGGAAATAGGATTCTTAAATGGTTTTTGGAAGAAGTTCTTGAATATGGCCACCTGGGACGGAACTCGTTCAATTCTTAACTCATTATGATGGGATTAGGTATGTCGAATGGAAAAGGTACTCTTAAATGATTTGTTTAAGAAATTCTGGAATATCACCACGGAACTCGGAGATTTATACTAGGGCGGAACTCTATATCAAGCAGGCGTTTTCCTTCAAGCAAGCGGCTCGTGATGCTAACTTGTTTCTGGTAAGGCAGGACGCCTTTTTCACTCATGGGATTAGTGGGTTGAGCGGCAGGTCAACCACTTACTCTCACAAAATATCACATTATGAGCCCTACACAAAGGGCTCGGATACATTAATTCTTATAAACAACGACCTCGAAAACTGTTCACGGAAACATGAATTAGATGTCTTCTAAGATCATGAGATCTTCAGAACCTTTACAACCAAGCAAAAATTTACACTTTTGAGGTACTTGCAATACAAGAGCGCATAATCCTATGGTCATATTCCAGAACTTCTTCCAAAAATTATATGATAATCTCATTTAATCCACAATGCCCAGTTTCTGTCATAGGAGATCATATTCCAGAACTTCTTCCAAAAATCCTTTAAAATATCTATTTCCATCAAAGATACTCAATCCTATCATAATCGGTTAAGAATTGAACGAGTTCTGTCTCAGGTGACCATATTCCAGAACTTCTTCCAAAAATCATTTAATAATCCCATTTCCATCCAACATACTCAATTCCGTCATAATCGGTTAAGAATTAAACGAGTTCCGCCCCAGGTGACCATATTCCAGAACTTCTTTGAAAAATCATTTAAAAATCCAATTTCCTTCCAGCATACTCAATCCCATTATAATTGGTTAAGAATTGAACGAATTTCGCCCAGGTGACCATATTCCAGAACTTCTTGCAAAAATCATTTAATAATCCCATTTCCATCAAACATACCCATCCCATCATAATCGGTTAAGAATTGAACGAGTTCCGCCCCAGATGGCCATATTCCAGAACAAGTGCAAAACATACATATAGTCGATTAAATTTAAAAATTTCCCATTCGGATTTAACGGATATTCGAATTTAACGGACTCCCCCAATTAGTCCGTTAAATCGAGGTTTTTTTGTATTTAAATGTATTAGGAGGATGTTTGGCATTCAAAATCTTAGTCCTTAACTGGGAGGTCTGCATTGGAAAATTTAAATAGGGGTAGTATATCGACAACAGATTTGAATGATATTGAAGCTCTTCAGCAACGGACCTGATTGATAACTTGGAGTGGGCTCGTGTTCTTCAATCACACTAAGGGAGAAAGGGTAAATTTCACCCCAAACATTATTTATAACAAGCAAGGCAATTTGACCAACTTAAATTATTTATTACACAAGACTGCCATCAGATTTTGGACACATATTGCACTAGAAGTCTTGCCAAAAGACAGTAAGTCAACCTTATCCAGGTGTGTAATAAATTTATTTTTTTGTTATATCAGACCGAATTGGCATCAGAAGATGTAGGTTTCAAATTGCAATACAAATGTTGGTTTTGTCACATTTAATAATTTATTACACGACAGACCGCCACCAGATATTGGGTCAAATTTTACTTCGTAAGCATAATGAAGGAAAAATCAACCTTATTCAGGTGTGTAATACATTATTTTTGTGTCTGGTTATCGGATCTTGCTCCAAACTGCGCAATTTATATGTAATTTAAAAGTCGATTTTACCACATTTAGTAGTTTATTACACAAGACCGCCACCGCCACTAGATATTGGATTAAATGTTACTCGATGGACCTTGTGAAGGGTAGGTCAACCTTTTTCAGCTGTGTAATAAATTACTTTTGTGCCGGGTTACATGGAATTGGGTCCAAACGGTAATGGATTCAAGTGTGTGATTTCAAAGGTCACTTTTACGACCTTTAATAATTTATTACGTCAGACCGCCACCTATATTACATCAAATATTGCTCCATGGACCTAGTGAAGGGCAGATCAACCTTATCCAGGTCTAAAATAAATTATTGTTGTGTCAGGTTTACGTATTGTTGTGTCAGGTTTGTGTCAGGTAACACGGAGTTACTTCCAATGAGAAACATTTCACTCAATATAGGGTAGCGGCCTGGTGTAATAAATTACTAAAGTGGTAAAAAAAACGACATTTAAATTACACATTTCACGCCTTTACCATTTGGAGCTCGTCTTCCCTGACTCAAAAATTATTTATTATACACCTGAATATAGTTGACCTACCCTTAACATGGTCAATTAAGAAAGATTTCACCCAATGTCTGGAGTCTGTCTTATGTAATCTATACAAATAAAAATTATTTGCCGCATGTATGAAAGATCATCATTTGAAAACGGGCCGATTTAGCTGATTTTATATTTGTTGTGTTCGTAATTGTCAGGACAAGGTTAATATGAAAGAAAATTTTGGGAAAATCTACCCGGAAAATCGAAAATTTGAATACTATTTTTGTACGAAAAAATAGTGTCGACGTTCAGTTTGACAGTTCTGCTGCCACATGTTTTCATAACAACAACAAATTCTGCATGCAATATTGATATTTTGCGAAAAAGAATTAAATTGAAAGTGGTAGTTCTGTATGTTATTGAATTGATATTAGTTCGTGATTTATTTCCTTAGAAAAATTACTACCAGTGAGGAGTCGAAATATCAGTAGCAAGCCAGCTACTTGAAAAAAAAAATCAAAATTTTATTAACTGCCCTCTCCCTTGGATGGGGAGCATCTGAATATATTTCCCAACTGAAATAGTCCCCAACTAACACCCCTTATACCTGAGGTTGTGTTTAAATTTCTAGGGATATCTCAGTTAGCCTGAAATTTTTTATTATATTTGGTCATAATACAAAATTTTTTTAACAGCCCTCTCCCCTAGATGGGGAGCATCTGATTATATTTTCTAACTGAAATGGTCCCCAACTACCTGAGGTTGTGTTTAGATCTCTAGGGATATCTCAGTTAATTATTCTTACACATCTAAAACGTTTAATGTTTACAAAACGATTTTTTAAATTTAGCGCCATCTATTGGCGTACGTAGGCGTACGTATTTTAAGAGTATTGTCAAAAAATAGTCGTTTCTGTGGTATAGTTGTGGAATGGCCAAACATGATCCAGAAACAGATCATCACTTCGAGATGAGGTTACCAAGACAGTAGCAAGTTCAGTTTCGAATTAATGAAAATTTAAGTTTTTTTAACTAAAAAATTCGGTTGCTCCGGCTGCAATGAACAAATCACATTGTGTCAACATAAATTTCCCGACAAAATCTACGATATCCAGAATGTACCTTAACTAATACTCTCAAACCAATAAAACAAACAAAATTAGAAATTTTTAAATTTACTAATAAAATTATTATTTCAGCTTAAAGGCATTTAGTATGGATATACACTTGAATTTCAGGAATTTCATATTTGCTTTTTATAAAACGAACATAAAATCTAGTTTTAATTTTTTTTTTTTTACTAAATGTAGTTTTATTGTCATGGTGTCATGAGAGGGGATTATTAATCGCTGACTAAGTAGATTAGAATTGTATTGTCGTTATGCTACTTACAATCGGCTGATGGCTATACCTAGGAATCTGTAAGGTTGGACTTAAGCCGGCCCTTTATGTTATTGTACATCACTAAAAAACAAAGGACTTCTATTTTGTCAGAAACTTCATACTAATAAGTAAGGGTCCGCCCTCCATCGGGCTGAGCAAAACAATTTAAAAAAATATGAATGCATCAAAAATCGCATCAAAAAAAAAGGAATCCTTACAGTACCACAGATCTTTGAAGTTGCTTTTATAACAAACAACACTCAACTCATATTAAAAAAAAGTTTTACGTAAACCAATTTTCTCGTAACAAAATGACGTGACGTAAAAATGGAAACTAGGCTAAGTTTCAATAGCAAAGAAATAAGGTAACAAGTGTTTTGCCCCAGATACATACATATCGTTCTCTAATATATATTTAGAACAAGTGACATATTTCGTTCCGACCTCGATATTCGGGTAATTCCTATTTATTAATTTCGATAAAGAAATTAATTTTCACAAACCTTAGCCCACCTGAAAAGTATATTAATTTTGATCCTCTTCAAATTGAAATGCAAATTTTGTTTATATTTCAATCTAAATGTACGTTCATATCCCAAAGTACATATACAATGAAATCCCTTTATTTATTTAAACGTATAAAATTTTTGAATCAAGTGAGTTCGAATAATGGTAAAGTGATAAGAAGGATTCCAAGTACTTTTTATTTCTAATTCAAAAATTCAATCATTTTCATTATTCTTACGGTTTTGTTATCTCGAATTCGAATGCAAAATACCCCCCCCCCCCCCCCTAAAAATATAAACTTCAGATTGTTTAATGAAATTCTTTAAATATCATCCCCCGAAAACCACCCCTTAAACGTCGTATACAATCGTACAAATATCTCGCCCAGAAAAGAATCCTCACAATAGAATAACAATTTTATCTGTAAAGTAGGTCAATTAAGGTGTACAAAAATATAAATAAAACCTGAACCAAGGGTGGATGTGGAATGAGATCGGAGCCACCCCCAATAAAACCATTAATCTCTTACTTTGCTCTATATTTTACTGTACGAGAACAATCCGAAGTACGAGGGATAAAAATGGCGCAGTCTCTTTTACGTTTTTATTGCTTACTACGTATTTGGCTGTACATATAGGAAAAAGAATCGTATTTTGCTTTTATTGTTGCTGGATTTCGTCTTGAACTAAATAAACAGAACAAAATATGTAACAAGACAAACGACAAAGTCACAGGTGGTATTTTATATCAACTTTGATATTGATTTGGTTGATTGATATAAAACCAAAAGTTGTAAAATTTTAACAAGGTATAGAGAAATGGATGCGCTGACGTTAATCTTTATATTTATCCTATGTTGAACTAGTTTTGCTATATACCAAGTTTCATATCTTATCACTATACCAAGTTATGAAATATTTTTTTCGTCTTATCATCCTTCGTTTGTCGAATCAGCTACTTCTACACAAACTTTTTGTATTTAATGGTAGCAAGGAATTAAACGGCAGGCAGGGGGTTATATATAAAATCGATAATGTTTTCGATTAATATTACTACTCGTATGTCATCGTGTGTGCGATATATGTGTATTACACGTATGTATATAGATATAAAGCATCCAATTTATGTACCTGTAGTTTGCAGTTTACGGATTATTGCCTTTCGCTTGCATGTCAAGTTCATTTCAGGATTTCAATTTATATTTTGTGACGTCATAACGAGATTTTTTATATTATTGAAATATACAAATCGACTGTTAGATCAAAATACATTTATTTCATTTTTCTGGCTTCAATTTTTGATCGAATTAAATTTAGATCAATGGTTTTTTTTAATCAAATGGCATAAAGCGCGAATAATTCACAATCACAGTAGATTAGACTAAAGAAATACGTTTGGATTATTATGTGAATCGAAGTTTTGTGGTTACACAGTACATTTACTTATTTTATGCAAAATCATAATGAGATTGCTGATTTGAGTTCTCCTGAAAAATAAAAAAAATACGAAGGAAATTTTTTACACCATTACGAAAAATAAACTAAGATTAAATAACACCTATCTTTAAATCGGGTAAAAGAGAGGATGTCTCATGTTATATAGGAATTTCAACATCTTCGTCAATTCCAAAATTATTTGAGTTGATTGTGTGCAATGCTTTTTTGATATCTACCAATCTGGTCAGATTTACCTATAAAGTGTTAAATGAGATAGATAACCATCATCAAGTAGATGCAGCGTATACAGATTTTACCAAGGCGTTTGACTCTATATGTCATATCAAAGCACTCTAAAGTCTGCGCGAATTCGGGGTTTCAACAGAATTTATTAACTGGTTCAAATCCAAACCGGCTGCAATATGTATTAATTTGGAATGAGAAATCCAACGCTATCAAAGTGACCTCTGGTGTTCCTCGAGGATCTCATATTGGACCCTGGATTTTTATTGTTGTCATCGATAGAATAGTCAAGTTAATTAAACAGTGTGTCCAAAATTCATTACCTCAATATTAAGAAATGTAAAATTATGTCGTTTCGAAATTACTTCGGCATATAAATTAAATGGCACGGAAGTTCCAAGAGTACGGGAGGTTGTTGATCTGGGAGCCACATTTGTTAAAAACGTTAGTTTTAACCGTCATATAGAAAATTGTATTACTAACATACTCTACGCACTGTTGTGATGTACCACTCATCTTTGTTGTCCCCTATAATTTACCTATCATAGATATGTATGTATGTGTTGGTGTTGAAGAGCAATAATTACGGGTACTATATTTAAAATAAAAATTAAAATAACTTCTATTGGGATTCGCTCTTGGACGTGATAACATGGTAATTATTCTAATATTAAACATTTCCTAAATTTTATAATACAATTCCTAATTTTTAAAAATCTTATTTAAATTCCTATTCTAAATTCCAACTTGTGAAATTCAAATTATATATTTTATACTTATAACTAAAATTGATTGTAATAAGAAGTGAATAAAACTCAATAATAATTATATTGCAATTACATAAATTAGTACATTCGTGTGTTTCAATATTTCAATCCACCATTTCACAACGCTGGTGGCAGCGGATTTGGACTATAAGTTTTTTAATCAATTTTATATATTGTGAAATTTGTGGATTTTTTTTTTCTCATAGAAGTGCATATAAAACATTCAAAAATGTTAAAATAAAGTACCTAATCAATGAAAACTTTATAAATTGATATTCAGGGATAAATAACATTCATTCAAATTACACAAAAAAAAATGAATAGCAAATATTTACATACAGTTTAAAAAATTTATCGGAATAAACGAATAATATATATAACAGTGTATATAAAAAGTATGTAATAATAACATTTACAACCTTAGTGTAATTTAAAAATTACAAATTGTACTTTTATGTGGTGCTTATACTCGCACATAGTTAGTTACAGTTTTTGATTGTACGATTCGAATTTTCGAATTTTAAACACACATTCTAAAAAAAAAAAAAAACAAATAATAATAATTTTAATACCTAATAAGAAAAACAATAATAATAAATTAAATAATTTTTCTAAACTTCCTTATCAATAATTCCTAATCCTAGTTTTGTACCATTGCATTATCACAAACACGAAAATTCAAGAGCTACCTAAGTATATAAACATCAAGCAACATATAAACAACCTATATTATTGCGATTGTGGAAGTGCAATCAATTTTACATCTTTAAAAACAGTTACCAGTTTAAGAAGTAATTTTCAACATCGGAATTTTGCTCGATAGAAATATTTTCAACAATTTTGGACATTCATCTGTATATTAGTACATATAATATACATTTATATACATCATCATAAATTTTGGGATATCATCAATAATTTTATAATTACACGGCAATACATGGCAATGCCGTCATCAAAATAAATCAAATGAAAGCAGTAACTGGACACAACAAGGACCTTATTCAACTGTAAATGGAAACATCTCTACAAATTTTTCTATGTTAAAGGTATGCAAATTTTATTTTTTATTTCTTTTTCCATTACAAATATTTATCATCGCACGAAAATATCAAAATATAAACAGTTCATAATACATTATTATTTATTATTACATACTCGTAATTTCGTATTTGGCACGGTCGCAAGTATTATCAAGAAAAAAAACTGCGTATGATAACAGTAAATTTGGGTATAATTCGAATTACTTTGATTTAATTAAAATTTTTATTATCATAATCACCATTATTGAGTTTCTATTTTTCTTGAATTTTCTATAAACTACTTAAAACTTTAAACCAATTCTAAAATGGCAGACTTAGATATTAGTTTAGCATTAAAAATAATTCCAGAATTCGATGGATCTTCCGAAAACCTACATAGATTTTGATCTTGCAGTGACATGATTTTTGAATCGTTAAAACCTACTGAAACAAGTAAATTTTTGAATCTACTTAACTCTACTTAACTCTAACAACTTATCGGAAAAGCGTATGAAATTATTAAGTTCGAAGAATTTCAGAAATGGAAAGATTTTAAAGTTGCACTTAAAACTCAATTTAGTTCTAAACGTTCTCTCGAATCAATTCAAGTAGAATTAAATTCTATTAAGCAACAACGATTCGAAGATGTGAAAACTTTCTCAAATCGCGTTGAAACTTTACTTTACCAGTTAAACGAGGCGTGTCTTTCAGAACCGGGTATTGAACCAATAAAAGATGTCAAGAAAATAAATAATAAAATGGCCCTCAGATCGTTTCAGGAAGGATTACAAGAACCAATGAAGTGGTTAATAAAAGCTTGCCGATTTATCAATTTGAAAGAAGCCATTACTAAAGCCTTGGAAGAGGAGGCAATCCAAAAATATTCAATTTCAAATTATTCGTCCACTTCAAAACAAATTTCCGCGTTTTCGCAACAACCCAAATCATCATTCTCTAACTTTGGAAATGTTCCAAAATGCCAATTATGTGATAAAACGGGTCACAAAGCGTCAACCTGTTTTAAACTACAATCTTCTGAAAATTTGAAACAGAATAAATCATTGGTAAATTCAAACGTAAATGATTCTCAAACTTACTACCGAAATAATTCAATATGTGCTTATTGTCATAATAAGGGACATCACATTCAAAATTGTATGAAGAGACAATTTAATGAAAAGAAAAAATTAAACAAATATGAACAAAATGTAATTACCAATTCTTCATCTAACACGGGAAACTTGCAAGGATCCAAACAGCCAGGTACTCCTCACCGGATCCGAGATTGCCAATAGAGTGCCAACAACATGATAATTCTTACAACTCTAGATTTAAAACTACTAATTCTAACATTACAAATAACCTGATAACAAACAATTCAAATGTGTCTGAATTGATTTTTGAAAATTTTAATCTTAATATTTTAAATACTATTTCATCCGATTTAAGAAAATCATACAAAATTTCGACCTTAGAAGATTTGAATACCAACTCTAATTCTACAATGTTCTTAAAATTAACTTTACTACATAAACCAGAGGAAATTTTGCATTTTTTGATAGATTCTGGTGCTGATTTGAGCATAGTTAAAATAAAACATTTAGATCCAGATTCTCTATACTATTCTGATTCCAAATGTAAAATCACCGGAATTTCAAAGGAATCCTTTGAGACACTTGGATTATCCAACTTACAACTATTCTTTCCTGATTCAACTTTTTCATTTAAACAAAACTTTCAAGTTATTCAAAATGATTTTCCAATTCAATATTCTGGAATCTTAGGTAAAGATTTTTTAGGGTTTTTTAATTGCAAACTGGATTTTTCTTCAAAAAGTATTCAGTTAACTATTAATAACACAGCGGTCACCTTTATGCTTTCAAAACATCCAACTCAAAATATAATTAGAGCCCGAACAGAAAAATCCGTCAAAATACCAAGTTCACTAACCAATAATTCGGAGCATGTTTGCTATTCGGCAGAAGTACTTCCTGGGGTATACATAGCAAGTTCTATTTTGAAAATTAAAAACGGTTTTACGTATGTTAGTCTAATAAATTCTAATGAATATGATGTCGAATTGAAATCAAATTTAAATTTGAAATCCGAATCTCTAGAAAATTTTCATGTTTTTAATATAAACTTTTCAAATCCTAATATACAAAATCGTCTGTCATTACTCGAAAGTAAAATTGATTTAAGTCACTTAAACAATGAGGAACAACATTCTATTTCAACGATATGTCGTTCATTTAATGATGTTTTTTTCCTTGATGGGGATAAATTGTCAGTAACAGATGCAACTTCTCATCAAATCAATACATACCCACATTCAAATCCAATATTTTGCAAACCATATCGATTGCCTCATTCTGTTAAAAATGAAATTAATAAACAAGTAAGTGAAATGAAAGCCGATAATATAATTGAAGATTCTAAATCTCCTTGGAATTTCCCTTTATTATGTGTTCCTAAGAAATCAAAAACAAATGAAAAAAAGTGGCGCATTGTTATTGATTACAGGAAGCTTATTGACATCACAATTCCTGAAGTGTTTCCATTACCAAACATTACGGATATTTTGGACAAATTAGGTCGTTCCCATTATTTTTCAACCATTGATCTTGCTCATGGATACCACCAGGTTC
Organism: Nephrotoma flavescens; assembly: GCA_932526605.1. Taxonomy (NCBI): domain Eukaryota; kingdom Metazoa; phylum Arthropoda; class Insecta; order Diptera; family Tipulidae; genus Nephrotoma; species Nephrotoma flavescens. Next base: position 255,106,932 of record OW052221.1, read on the forward strand.
CAATCGATTTAAAAGACCGTGAAAAAACTGCCTTCAGTACAGAAACAGGACGTTACCAGTTTACTCGTATGAGTATGGGGCTGCGTAATGCTCCAAGTACTTTTCAAAGGCTGATGAATAACGTTGTATGTGGATTAAACGGATTAAAGTGCCTAGTTTACCTGGATGACGTTGTGATATACGGCAGAAATTTAGAGAGATCATAATCAAAATTTAATCGATGTATTTTCATGTCTTCGACAATACAACTTAAAAATTAATCCCGAAAAATGTCAGTTTCTATGCAACGAAATATATTATTTAGGACATATTATAACTAAATCTGGCATTAAACCTGACCCAACTAAAATCGAGGCAGTACAAAATTATCCAACTCCAAAAAACACTCGTGAGATAAAAACATTCCTTGGTCTTATCGGATATTATAGGAAGTTTTGTCCAAATTTTTCAAATATAGCAAAACCGTTGACAAAATACAAATTTCGTATGGGATGCTTTTTGCGACGAAGCTTTTTCGAAAATGAAACATTTTTTAATAAATCCACCTGTTCTACAATTTCCGGATTTTACAAAAGAATTTGTGCTAACCTGTGACGCTAGTGACGTTGCGATAAGTTCGGTCTTGTCTCAAGAGTCAAACGGAGCCGATTTGCCTATCGCATATGCTAGTCGGGTTTTGAACAGTGCTGAAAAAAATTATTCGGCCATAGAAAAGGAGCTTCTTGCTATAATCTGGGCAACAGATCATTATAGGCCATATCTTTATGGTAGACAATTCAAAATTGTTAGTGACCATAAACCCTTAATTTGGCTGTGCAATATCAAAAACCCATCATCGAGACTGACAAGATGGCGAATAAGGTTAGATGAATATGATTATACTATTGTTCACAAACCAGGAAAGTTAAATAGCAACGCTGATGCTTTAAGTCGAATCGTTCCGGATAATCCTCAATGCAATGTGGTAACCCGTTCAAAATCAAAAATGCCTAAACAATTTTCTCAACATGACAGTTCTTTAAATTCAGGTTGTCAAAATTCTAACACTGAAATTTCTCCAAATTCATCAAGTTCTTCAAATTTACAAACATCAAATTCTGTCACTGATGCAAATTTACCAATTTCTAATAGTACTTCTTCCTCCAATATTGAGAATAAAAATACAATTATTTCCTTATCAAATGAAGACGATATCAATACAATAATCAAGGAATACCATGATGGACCTTTAGGAGCTCATCAAGGAATATACCGAACATTTAAAAGATTACGCAATTTCTATTATTTTCCAAGAATGTTCGCAAAAATAGAAAATTATATTCGAAATTGTGCATTTTGTCAAAAGAACAAAAGCTTGGTAAATAAAAATATCCCTATGAAAATTACAACTACGTCTTCAAGAGCCTTCGAAAAAAAATTTCTAGACATTGTTGGACCACTTTCAACATCACATAAAAGCAACAAATATATTCTCACAATGCAATGTGACTTAACAAAGTTTAGTTTTGCCATTCCCTTGCCTGATCAAGAGGCTGAAACAGTTGCTAAAGCTTTCGTCCAAAATTTTATTTGTACCTTTGGATCTCCTTTTTCAATATTAACAGATCAAGGTTCAAATTTTATGGGAAAACTGTTCAAACACATATGCAAACTTTTGAAAATTCAAAAATTTAATAGTAGTGCCTATCATCCACAAACAAATGGGGCACTTGAACGAAGTCATAAAACTCTGATTGAATACTTACGGAATTACGTTGAAAATGATCCCCTAGATTGGGACTCTTGGTTGCAATTTGCTACGTTTTCTTACAACACCACCCCACATACAGCCACAGATTACATGCCATATGAATTAGTTTTTGGTTATAAACCCAATATTCCAGATTCCATTTCTAAAAATGTAGATCTTCTATACAATTACGACGATTATTTTTATGATCTAAAATTTAAACTTCAGAATTCTTTCAAAATAGCTCATGATAAACTTGTAAAATGTAAAGAAAAGTCAAAACAATACTATGATCAAAATACGTCATACAAACTATTTAAAACCGGCGATAAAGTATTTTTAAAAAATGAAGGTAGAAATTCCAAACTCGATTCACTTTGGCTCGGTCCATATTCAGTTGTAGAAATAATTTCACCAGAAAATACTAAAATTCTTATTGGTCGTCGTGAAAAGATAGTTCATAACAACCGTTTAAAGAGATATGATAATTAGTTTCGTCTCTCGTCGGCAATTATATAAATCTTTATTTTTGAATTAAATTCATTTTATAAAATAAATAATAAACATCTATTTATAATTTGATATTTTAAAAATTAAGAATAATTTTTAAATTTTTTCCCAAAATTTTGGATCAATGGAATTAAGAAAAAAAAATTGAAGTTTGTGTAAACTTAAAATTTCATATTATAATTATTATTATTATTAATTCTTATTAAAAAAAAAAAAAAAAAAATATAATCATTTAATTTTACTTTATAACTATTTTATATTTCAAATAAAGGAAAAATAAAATCTAGCATAATGAAAAAAAAAAACAACAATAATTTTTGTAGATTGTATTTTTACGATTATTATATTATAAATATTTGTATTTAAAAAATTATGTATTGTATTTTTATATAATATCAGTCCAAAACAACTAGGCATATACACATATCTCAAAAGACAACCATACGTCGTCTTTTGTTAAAAGGAGGGAGGATTGTTGTAATGTACCACTAATCTTTGTTGTCCCCTATAATTTACCTATCATAGATATGTATGTATGTGTTGGTGTTGAAGAGCAATAATTACGGGTACTATATTTAAAATAAAAATTAAAATAACTTCTATTGGGATTCGCTCTTGGACGTGATAACATGGTAGTTATTCTAATATTAAACATTTCCTAAATTTTATAATACAATTCCTAATTTTTAAAAATCTTATTTAAATTCCTATTCTTAATTCCAACTTGTGAAATTCAAATTATATATTTTATACTTATAACTAAAATTGATTGTAATAAGAAGTGAATAAAACTCAATAATAATTATATTGCAATTACATAAATTAGTACATTCGTGTATTTCAATATTTCAATCCACCATTTCGCATTATATAACGCTTATGTAAGATCTCAAGTGGAGTACGCTGTAAAGGTTTGGAGCCCCTTTTACGCTGTGAACATGAACAGAATCGAAAGCATACAAAAAAATTCCTTATATTCCTGTTGACGAAAACTGGCTGGAATTATGATTATAACATACCAGTCTATGAAAATGTGGCTCGCTTACCTCTTAACTTTACAAGGTGCAAAGAATATAAAATGTTCACGCTTGAAAACAGGCGTCTACTTCTGGATGCCGCTTTTATCGGAAATGTCCTCGGCCACATCGATTCATCCTTCATACTGGACAACATATCCATAAATGTCCCAAGCAGGACTTTACGTAATCACCAATTTTTGGCGCTGGAACACCACCCAACCAACTATGGCTACAACAATCCCATTAATCGATCAGCAAAATCATTCAATACCGTAGTTGATCAATTTGATTTTAATTTATCAAAAACAAGTTAAAATCGTATTTTCTAAATTTTTAATTGGCAGTTTCATATTTGAAGTACTAACTGTTAATTTAAATAATTGTTTTAATAGATTATTTTTTTATATATTCTATTTTTAAAATTTTATTTTTTTATTTAATTTTGTTTTTTATATTTTACTAAATCGACTTGCTTTGCTAATTAAATAAATAAATCCCAAGTTTGAGCCTAAGGCTAAAAATTTAAACATCGAAGAGTGGGCTTGAAATTTTACTTAATGTCTAAATAAAAAATCTTAAGTCTTCTGATTTGTTTTGGGCTAGAGTACTTCTATTTATATAGACGTAAAAATAAAACATAAAAAAGTTTGAGCCCAAAAATTAATTTTTGGCTATGCAATTTTGTTAACGATTAAATAAAAAATTTAAAATATTACACTCACTAATTGATATCGTAGGTGAGAAATAGGTGCATAGAGACAGAGAGCACAAAACAAAATTGTCGCACCAGCGTGTTTTGATTCTCTCGTATTTAGGTACATACTTTATTTTTTTTATTTCGTTGTATATTCTTGGGACAAGGTGTGAAGTTTTCAACATTTATCAAAAGTGTAACTACACAAATTAACAAAAAACAAAAATGTAGATACACAATTCAACAAAAAGTGTAGAACTACATAAAAAAATTATGGCAGGGTTGAATTTTTTATTTATCTCACTAGAACTGTTACAAGAAAATTGGAAAATCGCTAGAGATAAATTTTAAATAAGCAAAATATTACAGAATTATTGCTCGTGTATTATGCACCGGGTTTTCATATTAAAAACGGCAGAATTGAAGAAAAAAGAAATAGAAGGTTTTCACTGTTTCACCAATTATTAATATTAATTATTAACACCAAGATTATTAATTCATAGTCAGCGTTTATCACAATGATTTCAGGTTCAAGATACTGGTTTTGCTGTATGTGTAGAGATTTGTCCTTTCAACCATTAAAAGAACAACATTTATTATATTAAAGTATACTTGAGGTTGATGATTTCCGGAAAATTAATGCGACCTTCCGGTAACCTTCTACAAAATCTATGAAAATTCAAAAAGTTAAAAGTGCACATGAAGAAACTTTAAACCGTGTCTTATGAATTTATAAGGGACATTAACACTTAATTTTAGAGGTGATAGCACAAGTCGGAGTATACTGGCATTAGCGAGCCGACGCCCAATATTATATATCTTCGGTCTAAGGTGGCAGCCTATCTAGGCCCAATATATTTTTAAACAAAGGCGGGAAGACGCCCAACGTATTTTTTATTTTTGGAGTTTACGGCTGCTACAAGGCCACAACGGTCCGGGTGAGGTACCACCTGTAGCAGGATGGCTTAAAGGCCGAAAGAGTAGAGGTACCATTTTATTATATTACATTTATTTTAATTTTTCTCTAAATTCAGTCTTCCATTTTTATTTATTAAAAGTTTTTTATTATTCATTTTCGATTGTTGGTACCCCTACTTTCTTTGTTTCTTTATTTCACTTTTGTAAATAAAATAAATTACTAAATAATTTTTTGGGTCTATATAATGAGAGGGGAACTCCATTGTGTTGGTTCTATATGTATAAGCTGGACTTGCCACTCTCCTTCATTCACTTGGCAGGACACCCGCAGCGTCGGAGTGGTGAGTCCAGCATATGTGTCGACGATTCGGGGACCACCGTTAAATCCACACGATTCCCCCTTGGCACTTTGGGAGTCGCCTAATGTCGCATTGTGAATTGTGGGGGATTAGCTGGAGGTCTCTCCGGGTGAAGAGAGGCCTTGTCTATTGAAGAGATGTCCCTTCCCTCTAATGCTTTCGAGGTCGATGGGTCATTCGGGGGGATATTTCAGCATACTAGGTACTTGTCATTCGGGTAGATTCGGTCATCGCCGGATGAACACACTCGGTTGTTATTATATTTATTACGTTCCTCAAGTTTCGTTCAACAAGTTCTGGTAGACTTAATTTAAATTTGCTTTTTTAAGGTTCACGATCTAGCCCAGGAACACGCAACCTCTATTTCCCCACGACCCACGCAATTACCTTGAGATCTAGCCGGCAAAATATCAACGTGAGAGAGGCCTCTGCGTGTTTAGTTAAAAACTGCGGGTTGGCTGCGAGCCATCCGTAACAAGATTTACCTTTGTTTTAATAAATCCGGGCACTGGTCCCCATCTTTAAATTAGCGTTTTACAGTTTACAGTTCCATCTGTCTTTAGTAGAGATACTAAATTTTTTTTTGATAACCAGTCTTAATGTTTTGCTTTGTTTCGTATTTTCACACCACGCCACCATATGAACACATTGGAATTATATACTTTCGTTTATTTCCAATAGCATGGAAATTGGTTTGCAGTAAAAAAAAACTGTTTCGTTTTGTTGACTCATTTTCCCCTTTTACACCATAAGAAATTATATAAAAAAAAATAATGAAAGGGTAAATAGAGACGACAACACGAATTATTTGTATGCTTGAAACTTAGGAATGGGATTGGTTTTTCGTTAGGTCAGTTACCGTCTAGTTTTGAATCGTGTTCATTTTTGAGTTTTTTTGATTATAGGCGTATCTCGATTATCTCTATTCATAATTTGGATAACGGCAAAGGTGTGCCGCAATTGTAACGGGTGGGCAACAACTATACGAGGCCATTCATAACGACCGGTGGTCAAACAAGGCACGCCACATATTTACGGGTGGGTGGCCACAAATTGGTGTATACCGGGGGTAGGGCAGCAACGTTGAAGATACCTTTACGGATGATTAGTCGAAACTATTTGAACGAGGTTAGGTTGAAGTATACTGACGGAAAGGCTGTAACAGGTAAGGTACCAAAAAATTTTTATTGTATTAGATATTTTAGCTAAATTTTTATTTTTATATTTAAGTTTTCCAAATTTTAATTCTATGTTTTTTAATTTCAATTTTGTGTAATCTACTTCAAAAGTATCATTATACCAGTCAAATTTTCATTTTGTTTTTTTTCTGGAAGATTCGCGCGGTTTAGGGCGCGTGGTGTGTTAATACGGTTGTTGATAACCTTTAAATTCGTTTAGGATTTTATTTTATTGCGGAAACAGAACCTTGGGATTGCTAAGTAAATAAAGATTTTGTCTCGGCCTGTTTCGGAACTATTATAGTTCTCGTTTTCTTTTCACCGTTGGTCGTTGTCTACTGTTTATTTGATGTACTTTCAAACATAAAATTAATTACTAATTTTTCGGATCGGTATGTTGGGGGTGGCGATTCCATTTGGTGTCGGTTCCACCTTTGTAGGCTGGGCTTGCCATTCCCATTCATCCCTTTGGCACTCTTCGAGTGAGCAGAGACTTTGTGTTGGGGAGACGTCTCTTTACCCTCTAATGATGCTTCATTGTGGCTGGGGCCTGGATTCTGGCAATGACCACCCCCTGGGCCAGCACACCTGGTTATAATTATGTTTATTTTATTTTTGCTCAAGTTTCGGCAGACGTTATTTTTGTGTAATTTAAGTTCAGCATTTAGTTTGATTTTTTTTTCTGTTATTCCACAGTGTAGGCCGGTATGCAAGCCCCAACTTCCCCACTACCCAAAACCCCGAGATCTAGTAGGCAAGATCCCCGCGAGAGAGGCCTCTGCAAACTTAGATGAAATTTAACAGATTTAAATCGCTTAATTGATTTTTTTGTTCGGAAGATCATTTCTTTGGAAGTTACATATTTTTATTGTGTTGTGTAAAAAAACGCTTTATTAGGTATCGGTAACCGTGTCAAGTCTGTCATGACTAACTTTCTTTTCCTATTCCTTCGGTTTTGTTAAATATAAAAAGGTGCATCATTCGAGGAGATCCTGAATAACAAACTTGGTCGTGGACAATCAAACAAACATGATCCTATTGGAAATCGAATTTTCCGTTTCAGATTTAGATTTGACATGGTCACCGATCTTCGACGTTATGTTGTATTCAATATATATTTAATCGAAAATTCAAAAGTCAATTGACAAATACTTTTAGATAATAACACAATCTTATACACCACCTGTTGCTATGACAAATCTGATGAGTTTTCTCAACATCAACAAATTATAGCGGAATATAATCTAAAATACAAAAATATTTTTACTAAGAAATTTAATTACCAAAAATATTATTCTTATCCTGTGCTTTGACAATCCCACATCGTGTCATACCAACAGAAATGAAATCATAATTTTAATTTGAGAAATTATTCAATCAAGGACGAATCAAAATACGATAAGGAATATAAATGAAATGGAGCGAAACATACTGAGAAAAGTTGAGTAAATAATTCTAACCGTTAGTTTATACGAAACCAACTTTAGAAAATCAGAAGCATGCGTAAATGGTTCAAAAAGCTAATAATTGTCTTCTAAGAAATTTATATGTTGTTTATGAAATATGACAACAAAATGATTGATTATATGCCAAAATCACACACATACGAAACCGAAACAATTTTCTTAATTGCAAAAATATATTTCGGGTGCGTGTAGATATGATATATAATATACTCTATAGTGTTTGTTAATTATTAATTAATTATGTAATTTTAATTTACTACTGTTATTATAAGACATCACAAGGGATAATATTTCACCAAACATTATTTATGTATACCATACATAATGTACAACATAAATATCAACGACGGAAATAATATTTTTTATGTACAGTACACAACTAATCAATAATTCAACCCTCTCATACCCCGCCGTTGTTTGTTTTAAGAACAGCAACAACAGCATATTTTAAAATCCCACTGATGTCTTTTTTCGAGTCAACCAACCAAAAATAATAAAAAAAAACTATTCCACTTTGCCACCCCTTGCATGTAAGTTATTAAATATATATTCGACGTAATACGGCTGAGATGTTATAACGTTAAATGAAGTGCGGTGTATAGTAAGCTCAAACCCAAATAACCAAAACACAAGAAGGTTTTTATTAAATCTAAAACATTTTTTTTTAATTTAATGTTTCGGACATTAAATCATGACCGCACATCATTTTTTTGTGGATGTGGGTGGGAAAACACCAATCTGTATAATATGTATATATTATGATGTGGATACTTACTGGTCGAAAATTTAATAATTTTTCACAGCTTAAGCACACCAACAACAACTATATACAATGTATACACAATTTTCACTTTAAAATAATTTTTTGTTGGCAAACTTTTCACTAGAAAACTTTTTTTTATTTATTTTGATCAAATTAATTTCCACTTAATAATTTTTTTTTTACGTTAGACTATTCACACACACGTACACACTTAATTTTCAATTAAATAATTTATTGGAAAATCCAAAACACCAACAACACTGAACTGTATAAGAAAAATGTTTTTTAATTTTGTTAAGCGAGTTATACGTAAACGGAACAAAAGCTAAACTCAGACTGAATCGTCACTATAAATCGAGAAAAGTGGAAAAAATGTAAAACTGAAGGATTCCAGTTGAAAAAGAAAAATTTTCCCAGAGAGCTTTTCCCGTACATACGTACTAATGAGAAAAACCATTTTGTTTCTCATTTGGGAAAATTTTTATTGTATTTAGAAAACGATGAAAATTAAAATACTTACATTTTGTTTATGCTGGCTTTAAACCGAACCAAGATGATGATGAACTACATGAGAAATATTTTTCCAGTTTTAGTTACGCACACACACACATACACACATACACATACACAGTCACATACACTACAATCAATAACACTGTACCCGAATTTTTTTTTTATAAACGTAAATGTTTTTAATTTAACCAATTATGTGTAATTATTAATAAACGGGCGCACAGGAACCGTTAATAAATTAAATTGTTAACGGCTCCGAACACCATTTTTTGTGATTTTTTTTTCGTTTGTATGTTCGAGTTACGCGAAATTTGAAATAGGACTGAATTATAAATTGGAAGGGAAATTATTATTTTGTTTTTTTAACATTTGATTGAAAACAAAACAATGCTATGGTAACGGTAAAATTGTTCATGCACAAACATATGGTTGGCAAGGATTTAGTGTGTTCATGAGTTAATGTGGAAGTAATGTGTGATTTACATATCAATGTATATTGTGGGTGGTGGAATATGGTTGTGGAATTTATTTGTTTGGAACTCGAAAATATGTTTACTTAGTACAGTCTACCTACCAATAAAATACAGGTTTTGCACTTTTTGCCGGTTTTTTGATAAATTTAAGTTTTTAACCAGAAATGTAATTGTGAAAATCGTTGTTTGCTTATTTTGTACGAGTAGTATTTAATTGTGCAGTTTTGTGCGTCTAACGGTAACATTTGTTCAATTCGTGTTTTCACAGCCTATCATTGTTTCAACTCACCCGTTGAATACCTAGTGTTCTGATGGGATCCAGTCATACTTACCTGGAAGCTGGAACAAATTCTCTCCCTAAACAACATAGATTACCTAAAACACATTGTAAAAATCTGAAACAAACATTAATTATTAATTTCATTACCTTTGTCATAAAGTTCATCAGCTGGTTGCCTAAAATTTAGTTTAAACAATATTAGTATTAAAATCATATGTACAATACACTTAACATAATTTGTCCTTGAACTTGATATTGAATTTGGTAATCAAAGACAAGTTATGTAATGCATATTAGAACATAAGTATTAACTTATAATTTCACTTTATATTTATTAACAAGTAGCTACTTACATATAAATCACGATGAATATAATCATTTATCTAAAATATTAATGTTAAGTTAATATAAATTCAATTTCTATCAATCATGTAATTATTGTCTTACCAGTTTGTTATTATATTTTGACACTTGTCACTACTACAAATGTAATTATAAAATTAACCTAAATTATACTAACACCAATGCAATATTAGTGCAACCGCAAGAGGTGCGGTTTATACCAAATAATTAACTTGTAATGCCATCTTTTGGCAATAGTTTACTAAGCGATTGGTAACCCTCTGTACTAAATAGTTGAATATTTGTAACTAATATTACAAAAAATAAAATAAAAATCTCTCTCTGTCATCAACCAGCAAACCGACAAGTTGTCGATAAATGTTAACCTTAAATAAAAAATAAAAAAAAAAAAAAAAACCAAAAATTAAAATTCAGAGCTCGTGGTTTTATTCATCAAAATAAACACCTAGGCGTTAGTATTGATGAGCATCTCGGTACCGCAAAACTATCGCTGAAAAGGCCAAAAAAGTCTTACATATACAATTGCAAAAATTTCGCCCGAGGATTGGGGACTTAATAACCGTTAATCTTATATAAGGGAGTAATAGAGCCTGTTCTAACGTACGCGTGCACTAGTTGGGACGTCCCTTAAGCTTGCAGAACCCATACGGCAGAACATTACAAGATAGTATGGATAATTATAGGCTAATTAAATGCTCTATTAAAAAATTTTGGGCTCCATCCCTTTTAACTAAAACACGGGTTATGCTAGCTTAAGAAAAAGTAAGCAGAACCCATATCAAAAAACGATTTAAAAACAGTTGGAAAACTAAAGGTTAATTTTAGGCTAATTGAATGCCCTATTTAATTTTTTTATTATGTTCTCTCTAGAAGAAAGGTAAGGCTTTATCACTTAAAAGCTAACAGAACCCAAATCGAAAATCGGACCAAAAATCAAATTTGAACGGAAAACAAAATCAATTGACAACAAATAATTTTAGGGTCATTATGGCCTAATCAAAAGCCACATTAAAAAATTTTGGGCTCCACTTGTTTTTGACCAAATCTCAGACCATTTAATCTTATCTCATTATGACCTAATGAAAAACTACATTAAAAAATTTTGTGCAATTGTTATTGTTCTGCTAGATTAAATGATCTGAAATTTGGTCAAAAACGAGTTGAGCCCAAAATTTTTTAATGGGGCTTTTGATTAGGCCATAATGACCCTAAAATTATGTTTATATCAATTGTTCTTGTTTTCCGTTCTAATTTCGGTTTTGGTCCGATTTCCGATTTGGGTTCTGCTAGATTTAGACTAAATGATCTGTAATTTTGTGAAACACGGGTGGAGCCCAAAATTTTTTAATATGGCTTTTGATTAGACCATAATGAGCCTAAAATTATTTGTATGCCAATTGTTCTTGTTTTTAGTTCTGATTTTAGTGATTAAATTGCCTGAAACTTGGTCAAAAACGAGTGGAGCCTAAAACTTTTTAACTTGATATTTGATTAGGTCATGATGAACCTAAAATTATTTGTTGTCAATTGATTTTGTTTTCCGTTCGAATTTGATTTTTGGCCCGATTTTCGATTTGGGTTCTGTTAGCTTTTAAGTGATAAAGCCATACATTTCTCCTAGAGCGAACATAATAAAAAAAAATTAGATAGGGCATTTAATTAGCATAAAATTAACCTTTAATTTTCCACTTGTTTTTAAATCGTTTCTTGATATGGGTTCTGCTAACTTTTTCTAAAGCTAGCAGAACCCGTGTTTTAGTTGTAAGGGATGGAGTCCAAAATTTTTAATAGAGCATTTAATTACCCTGTAGTTAGCCTATAATTGCCCATACTATCTTGTAATGTTCTGCCGTATGGGTTCTGCAAACTTAAGGGACGTCTATTTGGGTGTACAATGACTTTGGAAGGTGCACAACGAATTGTTCTGCTGAAGATAACGGGGTGTTAAAAATCCTTTTTAATCCACTGCACTAAATCTTATTGAAGGTGTTATACCAATAGATCAAATTAGAATTTTTGAAATTAAATATTCGACCATGACAGGGAACATCCCCATCGAAACTGAAGAAACAATGTACAATAAATTGCGTATCAGGAGAACGAAAGAAGTATGCAATAGGTTAGGTTAGGTTAGAGTGGCTGCTATTGCACACTTAGGCCAATAGTGCCCCATTGTGATACCCCAGGATCATTTACTCCCACTGAAATCATCCAGAGCTACTGATGTAGCGTAAAATATCTCGCACTCCACATTCCGCGAGTTCCGAAAGCCTGTCCATTCCGTACACACCTAAGTACTTATGACTTCTGCATGATAGTGCCGGACACGAGCATAGGAAGTGATCCAAAGTCTCCTCCTCCTTTTTATCCAAACAACTTCTACAAAAGTCATTCGTCTGTAAACCCAGCCTTCTCGCATGTTCCCCAAAAAGGCAGTGTCTTCTCAGTATTCCTATAAGACCATCCTATCTCTCGTTTCCCCAGGGATACCAGTGCTTTGGAGCGCCGCCAGTTTTAACCAAACCTGTTTTGCTAACCTGCACGTGAGGATGTTGGTCCACCTCTCGTTTGTCAAGGCGATTGCCTTCTTACTGAGGGCCAATTTGAGCGCTGCTATAGGCCTCCCCAGACCTGCCCTTTCCGGCTGCATCTGGATAGTCGTACCGAACCTAGCTGCTTCGTCTGCCCTGCAGTTTCCCATGATGTCCAAGTGACCAGAGACCCAGATTATCTGGATGCTGAAATACTCGCTCATCTCATTAAGAGATGATCGGCAATCCAGTGCTACCCGTGACTTCAGACAAACCGCCTCTAGTGACCTGACCGCCGCCGGACTGTCCACATATGTAGATTGCGATATTTCTCATGCATACCATGTCACGACTTTGCCTATCGCCACCACTTCAGCTTGGTGCACGCTGCAGTAGTCAGGGAGACGAACAGAAATATTAACATTAAGCTTCTTAAAGAAGACTCCGGCTCCTACCTTGTCGTCTAGCTTAGAACCGTCCATGAAAAATTACAGTGCCTAGTTTTCTAGTATTGATCCGATCCTCCAGGATTCTCTCGAAGGCCAGATGGTCCAAACAAACATTTATCGAAGCACAATGTCGGTTCAATATAATCTAGATTCGCAAGTTCTCCCTAAGCGATCTAACTATCGCCGAGTGTCCCGCCTGAAGACACTTCCAATGAGAGACATCCGAGAGTCTCGTAGCCACATTGGCTGCCATCTGCTTACCAAAAAGTTCGATTAGAATAAGGTAGAATATAACCTCTAAAGCGCGTGTAAATGTTGTCCTAACCGTACTTTGCACCTTCTCCATCATACTTATATATGTTACCTTCTCCAGAGCTGGCCATCATACGCCCACGCCGTACGTCAGCACAGGTCTTACCGTAAATGGCTGTGCCGTAAATGGCTACATTAGCCTTATTCATCCTTTCCACAATGTTAGGCTTCCAGCTCAGCTTGCTGTCCAAGATTATGGCCAGAAACCTCCCTTTGTCACCAAAAGACAGTCTAATGCCATTCACGGTAGGAGGGCTAACTACCGGAATATTATATACTTCTTATAGTACCAACTCGGTCTTGGAAGGGTTGATCCCTAAACCACATTTGCTTGCTCAGTTCGTAACGATCAGGAGTGTATTCTGCATAATATCCCTAATCGTGTCCAGATATCTACAACCCATATCCCCTCCCTTTCCAGTTCGAACAGGAAACCGTTCATCACAACACTCCATAGAAAGGGGAAATTACACCTCTTTGTGGGGTTCCTCTAACCACCCGTCTTCTAATGGTGGCCTTACCCAGTTCCGAGGCAGCAATAATCCTGCCTACCAGCATCTGATCTATCAATCTGAATCAGTCGATCATGTGTTGTCCATCATGTATTAGCTTGAGTGTTTCCCCTTGTAGGCTAGAGGGAACGAAAATTCGGAGATGATCTGTCTGTAAGAAAAGGATATCATTAAATTTGTTCAAGCTATGACGATGCTTAAAATAATTTGAGTAAGACGATTCAGAGACATTTAATTTTTCCGGCCACCCATTTATTACGTAGGACTTCACTTTACGAAGTAGAGGGCCGGAGCGAGCATGTGGTGCTAGTAAATTGTAATCGATTGAGTAATCGAGAATGCGATCGTTGTAAATGTCATTGACTTGAAAATAGGCCTCTTCGCTTTTGTCAAATTTTTCATCCGGTTCATAATGTAAATGTGATAATGCGTCGGCATTGCCGTGGTATTTCGTAGATTTATACGTTGTTGTCAATGTGTCCTATTTGCTGGGGTGAAATAATGAGAGCAATAGCTTATGGTCGGTAATCAATTCAAATTTGCAACCTTGCAGGAATTGATCGGATTTTATATAAAGTCGTGAATAATCGACAATGCCTTTTTTCGATTTGCTGAATACTCTTCTTGTGCGCTGTTGAATGTTTTCGAAGCAAACGCAATCGGGTGTTCAGTCCCATATCAATGTAACGATGAGATGGCACCGATACCGTACGAAGAAGCATCCGTTGCTAAAATGATTGGATAATCATTGCGGAAATGTACCAATTGAGCAGCATGTATTAACGATGACTTCAGTTCATTGAACGATTTTTCTTCACCCCAGTAGAACTTCATGTTCCGTCTACGTAGTTGATTAAGCGGTGCAGTCACCTGAGAAAAATTATTGATAAAGCGATTACAAGAGTTCATTTTACCAATAAAAGATTCCACCTCTCGCTTCGACGTTGGTCAACGTTGGACGAATTTCGTTTCGGTCCATGATATGACCCAAGTATTCCATTTCAGGCTTCGCAAATGTTCTTCATTGTTAGCGCCCGATATAACGAGATCATCTAACTATACTGCACAAAATTCTAAATCACCTATAATTTGCTCCACCAGTGGCACTATTCTGGTAATTCCCTGGGAATAGGGAATTGGGGAAAGATTTTATATGTAATTTCTATTTTAATTTTTTTTTCTGGCGTACTGAGGTAAAAAAATAGTGGTAATTTTTTTGAAAACAAAATAAAATTGGGAATAATTTTCCCTGCCAATTTAGATATGGAAAAATTATTCCCAATTTATAAATATTTGCATCAAACTTTTCTTCTTAGTAGGCCGGAAAAAAAATATTTGAACTGAAATTACATATAAAATCTTTCCCCAATTCCCTATTCCCAGGGAATTACCAGAATAGTGCCACAGTGGCCCTATTCTGGCTTTCCCTGGGAATAGGGAATTGGGGAAAACAAATTCATAGCATTTTTGTCCAAATTGTATTTTTCTGGCCTACTGAAGAAATAAGTTTAGTGCAAATATTTTCAAAACAAAGTGTATTGGGAAACTTTTGTTCCACAAAATTTTTATAGGGAAAAATATTTAACCCCCATTTAACTTTGTTTCGAAAATATTTACACCAAACTTATTTCCTCAGTAGGCCAGAAAAATACAGTTTACACAAAAATGCTATGAAAATATTTTTCCCAATTCCCTATTCCCAGGGAAAACCAGAATAGTGCCACAGTCTTTGAAAAATTATTAGATATTCCGAAAGGCATGCGTTGATATTCGTATAATCCGAACGGAGTGTTTATTACAAGGGATTTTTTGGATTCATCAGTAACTTCAAGTTGTTGATATGCTTCTTTCAAATTAGGGTTTGGATGACGATCCATCCGACTTGTGGATTGACCGTCACTTTATAATCGGCGCAAACTCGTATTCCACCATTTGGTTTCTTCACTGGTACGATTGGAGTAGCCATGATGAGGTTTGAATTGGTTTTAAAACGTTTTGCGAGACCAATCGTTGCAATTTATTTTTTACCGCTTTTCTTATGGCGAACAGTTAAACTCGTGGCTTTAAAATAAATTTTTATTGCGCTTTGCGTTTTCTTTCAAATTAATGTCTCCTTTGTACGTCGTACAGTGAATAACCAAGGTTTGACGAATCAAATAATTTTGAATGATGGTTATTCACCTTGAATACTTGCGATCCCGATGAGCTTTCACCCATGAAGATTTCCCGTGCTCAATAGGAATTTGTTCCTTGCGGCACGTGTTTTGTTGTCGTTCCTAACGCCAACTGTTCCAAAATTGTATTTTGGTTTGTTAGTAATTGAATGAACGGAGATTCTTTGGAGTCCTCGTCGCCACTTTTATAATTGGTAACCAAATAAAACAAAATGGTTACATCGAATTATGTATTTTATTAAATACCTTACTTATACACAACATAACTCGCGAGAATGACAAGAATGACTATTTTAGAAATATTAATTTTCGGACAATTGGAAAAATTAACAATAAATTGTGTTTCACCTTCACCCCCATGTTCCAATTCAACAACAACTTTTTCTTCACGCAGCTTTACATTCATTTTCACAACATCTTTTACAAGATCATCTAGACCCGGTTCAACCTCAGGACAAAACATTTTCCATGTTTTTGAATTACCAAATAGTATGTTTGCTGTGCCAGTGACACCACAAGCGACCTCAACTGATCAAATACAATATCCCAAGATCTCGAACGTTTCCGATGCTGAAAATGATTATATGTTAAAACTAATAAAAAACTGAATTACAGTCAAAAAACGGTTATTTTAATTTCAAATAGTTTTTCCCAAAGTTGAGAAATGGTTTCATTTCGGGTTTTCTTTGCTTGCGTGGAAGCATTTCGTGACGTAGTAGCCTCATGTGGCATGAGAAATTGGCTTGGCGAATTTTCTAAATTTATATACAATAGTCCCTCGGCGATTTCTTAGGAAATTTTGCAAGTAACAGCACGCTAATGTTACAGTTCCTACTTTTTCGGGACAAAGTTACAACTCAGTTATAAAACTGAGTTATGGGCTGCATAAAAGATTACTACGGCTACCATTAGTGTTTTTATTTAATAAAATTAAAAAATATGAATATTCCGGGAAATTTAGGGAAACACTGGGTACTCATTACTCAAAAGTTGTGTAGTACAAAATTGCATTAACCTTTCAGAAATCATTGGGCTTAGTACAAAGTGAAAACACCCGTTCCAGCCGTAGTAACCTCGTATAAATGTCTTAGGATAAAGCAATTTTAATACGATGTTGATGTATATACAAAATATATTGTCAAATTTAATTATAAACGTTGTTGTTGCTTTTAGGACAAGTTAGAACAAAAGTAATTTCCGTAGTATTTGGTTTTAACATTTATACCTAGGGTAGGTGAAAAGACCGCATTGCAGCCCCAAAGACATTTGTTCTATAAGTTTAGCCTCTTCCCTACTAAATGTTTTAAAAAGACAGATAGAAGATTCGATCTGGTTCGATTGAGCCAAATAGGCTATTGAACTCCTAGTATTCATATTGCAAGGGGAACTCTATGGAAACTACCCCCTACTCTCTTATTGCTCCTTTCGAGAAATGCCATGAACGTAAGAAATACTCCATATTAACTTTTCTGCTGCTCAGGGGCTGGTTAGATCAAATGCTAAAAAGCAGAGTCGTGCGGTCGCCCAATAGCAGATTTGTGAGTAGAGGCACACTGCTACGTGAGTTATTATCACCTCCTCTTTGGAACTTGGTCATAAATGATCTGTTATTAAACCTGACAATATGCAGCTTTAAGGTTGCAGGCTAACAGTTGCTGTGTAAATATAAATTCACACGAAACAAAGTAGGCCCTATTCTCCATGAAATACAAACTTCCTCAGGCCTGACCCTCTAGTTTAAATGGTATTCGATTGACCTTCACTGATAAAGCGGAACATCTGGGTCTAATTTTGGACAGCAAACTATGCTGGGAACCTAACATATTAAAAGCAGTAATACAGGCAGTTGCAATAACGTTATTCACATGTAAAAACGCCATTGGAAAAGTACAGGTTTTGAAGTCCCACATTATGTACTTGCACAATGTCTACTATTGGCCCCACTTTCTTATCTGGGGCTACAATTTGGTGGGTAGCTTTAAATATCCTAACAAATCTAAAATCCAGGGTGAAAGGACCTAAAACCGTCCTAAAGCAATACAAACTGGATTGTTCAAAGGTTGTGGCTCAATAAAAATTCGTTACCATCGAATAATTAAGGCATTGCCGTCTACCCGTGTGGCATTAACACTAAAGTTTAATTGGGAACGGACCTTAATATGCTGTATTATATTTTTTCCCAACCCTATTGTATTACGTCAACGTCGAAAAACTTGTGGAGCGACACCAACGTGTACCTTGTGCGTGTGTGTGTGACTAGATAAAATATAGAGTATTTTTTTGTTTTGTTTCTCTATTGGTGTGAAAGAGTGTGCAAGTGACGCGCACGAAAAAAACAATAGAAGAAACAAAAACGAGGCGAGAAGTTTTTTTAGTCGAGTTTTAAATTTGCATTATTTTAGTCAGATTTTCAATGTGAGCAAATTAAGTCTAGTTTTTGGAATTTTTAATCAGTCGAGTTCATTGGGAAATCTCGCAAAAATGATTGTTTTGAATAATCACAGAAGACATTAAATTATTTAAAAAAAAAATCTGTAATTAATTTTTGATAAAAGAAAAAAATAAGTAAGTCACATTTACTTCTGTGAGGTAATAAATAATTGCGAAAATGGCCAATTGCCGAAGTGGTTTTTATTGTAGTTATTTTTTCCGAAACTTTAAGTTTGTTTTGGTTTTATTTTTCGGTAATACTCCTGTGAGACCGCCATCATTGGAATTTTGAATTTTTTTCATGTTATGGCCAATAACGCGGTCATTCGCAAATTTCATCCTACGGTTTTGGCGAGCCAACGCGGAACCTTTTTGGTGGAATATCAAGGCCAAATTTTCAGTGAAAGGCGGCAAGACGCCCAACGATATCTACGATTTACGGGTGGCCAATTGATGCCATTCCAATTTACGGTTTACGGCGGGAAGACGCCCAACACCATTTTTTTGGTCAAAGGCGAAAAAACGCCCAACCCAGTTGCAACAGGGGCCAACCGACCCTTGAAAATTTGGTTTGTAACGGTGAAAGGCATTGCAACCCATAGGTGGCCAGTTGAGGCCAGTCATACAGAAGGTACAATTTTTTGCATTTACTTTTTTTATTTCTTTTTATTTTTTTTTTAATTCATATATTTTCGCAATTTTCAATTTCATATTATTTTTAAATTTTAAATCTTTTTCTATTAATTTATACTGTGTAAATCGAGTGCCAAATAACGGTTGTTTGACGCGCACTTGATGGACGTTGGTCTCACCTCACAATTATGGGATCTCTTTTCTCCTTCTATATTGGTGAAATTCGGCAAAATCACCGTGAGTGAGGCCTCCGCGTGTTTAGAGGAAATCTGCGGGTTGTTTCATGCCACCCGTAACAGTTTATTTGAGAGTTATTTTTGGTGGTAGGACTGAGAAGTTTAATTGTTTAAACAGCATGAAAATTATAGTCAGTATAGTGTACATTGAGAATGATATAAAGTGCTGATGGAAACGAACAGTAGGTCTTTAACCAGATCGGTAGCAAAGATGATGGCAATGCTCCTATATCAAATCAATGAGACGAATTTCGCTCCCCAGGACGCAAGACATTATGCACTGATTCGATAATTTGCAATTCTCAATACCGAATATCGGAAGTGCCTTGTGAACGAATAAGTTCGGCATCGTCCGTCTGTTGTTCACTGGCAATCTCGACGTAGTCGACACCGATATTAACATTTAGTATGTCGAAGCGCCAAAGAGCAATTGCCACAATACTTTCGATACCGGTGTGAAGTATTTAACGTTAATAAAAAGTGTAGCTACACTTTTTAACGAAAAGTGTAGACTCAAAATGTGTAGCTACACAAATTATTAAAAAATGTAGCTAGAAAAGAAAAAAAAGTAAGAAACTCGAAACACGTGGTTTAATTAAAATTATTTATTAAAAATAAAAAATAAATATTGAAAATCACAGTAATACAAAAATAAATTTATATACATATTTTATAAAAAAAAATTGTTTAAAGTATTTTAATTCAAAACACCATCGCAACAATGATTGCCAAGTGTGGAATTTAGTGTTTTTAACTGGGGATGGTGTCTCGAATTTGTAAAAAAAAATCAAGACAATTTGCATGGTGTGATTTGCGATATGGCCCTACTCGTGTAAGCATCTTTGGCCAAATTCACTTAATTCTTTAATAATTCTAAAAATCATCAGAACAATGGTTGCCAAGTGTGGAGTATAGGTTTTTTAACTTGCGATTGTATCTAAAATTTGTAAAAAAAATTCAAGACAATTTGCATGTTGTGATTTGCGGTATGGCCCTACACGTGGAAGCATCTTTGGCCAAATTCACTTAAATTTTAAAAAATTCAAAAAATCAACGCAACAATGATTGCCAAGTGTGGATTTTATTGTTTTAACTTGGGATGGGATCTAAAATTTGTAAACAAATTTCAAGACAATTTGCATGTTGTGATTTGCGGTACGGCCCTACACGTGGAAGCATCCTTGGCCAAATTCACTTAAATCTTTCAAAATTCAAAAAATCATCGCAAAAATGGTTGCCAAGTGTGGAATTTAGTGTTTTTAACTTGGGATGATGTTTGGAATTTGTAAAAAAAATTGCATGGCAATGTGCATGTTGTGATTGGCGATATGGCCCTACACGTACACGTGGAAGCAAATCATTACCGTTACCAAAAATTATGAATATATAAATTAGAAAAAAACAAAATCAATAAGGAATGGAAAGTTTAAAAATATTTCTGAAAAGCGATATTCAAACTATTTATTTTCATATTGTTATTCATACCACAGCATGAAGAATCTAAAAGAAATGTTAAACATATTACACAACAAACGACGATAAATTGTATGTAGATACTCCTCATGATGACCTAACAAGTCGAAATCGATCGAGTGATTTTTTAAACTTTTTGAAAAATATTCAAAATATTCTGCGAAACATTAAACATATTAGTTGACCCAAATGTTGTCCCACACTTAATGAGCAATCCTTCTCTAAAGAACACTAAATTGCACACTTGGAAATCACTATTCCAATAAATTTTTGAGTTATTAAAGAATTTAGTGAATTTGGCTAAAGATGCTTCCACGTGTAGGCCCATACTGCCAATCACAACGTGCAAATTGTCTTGATTTTTTTTTACAAATTCGAGACACCATCCCAAGTTGAAAACACTAAATTTCACACTTGGCAATCATTGTTGCGATGGTTTTTTGAATTAAAATACTTTAAACAATTATTTTTATAAAATATGTATATAAATTTATTTTTGTATTACTCTGATTTTCAATATTTATTTTTTATTTTTAATAAATAATTTTAATTAAACCACGTGTTTCGAGTTTCTTACTTTTTTTTCTTATAGCTACACTTTTTAATAATTTGTGTAGCTACACATTTTGAGTCTACACTTTTCGTTAAAAAGTGTTGCTACACTTTTTATTAACGTTAAATACTTCACACCGGTACTTTCGATACTGAAAATGTGACGAGTGTTGGAAGTATATTGTGCAATTAAATCCAAGTGTCTGCGTAGTCTGGGCGACTCATTTTTGGGGTTTGTATTTGGGGAAAAGAAAAAATTCATTTTCCATTCACGAAACATTTAAACTGTTTCACTACCGCATAAGCCGCTAAGAACTCTTGATCGTACGTACTGTATCGGGCTTTGGCATCATTAAATTTTCGTGAAAAAAATACAAAATGGCTACCAGCTATGTGAGGAATAGTGCTATAACACCGCGCAACAAGCTATAACTATACTCGGCCTGGCGTAATTTGCACGTTCCAAATTAATCGCGTGTTGTCCTTTAGTCATGCCTAAAAAACGCTGTAGACGGAAAAATTTCTTTTGCCGATATTCCGAATCTAAAAAAACTTATTTCTTTCTCTGGCCGAAAACGCCGAGATTGATTACCTGCACTCCTTAGCCTTTGAAAATCTATTTTTAAATTCTTGATATGATCTTGGATAAAGACGACACGATCAAAATATCGTCTATATAAGGAGAAGCGAACGGTACGTCACGAAATTTTGAATATGAATTATCCGGTTGAATGTATGAGCCATACATTTCGTAGGCCAAAGGTCATACGATGGAACTCAAATAATCCAAACGTCTATACCTTCGACCGGAACCTGATGATATAGGTCCTAATTAGATCAACCTTGTCGCATGAAATCGTTTACGAATGGTATTGGATAGCGACCGAGCTTCGGTTTGATGTGTAATAATTGGCCGAAGGAAATGAATCGGCCTTGACTGTCATTATACCATATGGCGCTATTGAAATTGACTTGCCTTTGACGCCCTAATAACGTGATTGGATCGATACATTTTTTATTCTTAACGTCGACCAATAAACCTGAACAGATGTAGCCTCGCAATGGTCACACTTAAGGCCCATTCTTTTTGCTTTAAGTTTCTGCCACAAAAATTTCTTTGAAGTTTTTCGTTATTTTCTTTTCATTAAGAAAATTAATGTAAGGTATCCTTTAGTTAGGAATCACGTTGCATATGAACAATGAAATCATAACATATAAAAAAAATAAAAACTTTGCTTGCGTCAATCGGCGTCCATTAATATGAAATATGAAACCATAACATATTTTGTACGTATACGCATGCTGAATTTGTGTCACCTACCACCCTTCAACAGTTTAACACACCGATTATAAATTCAACAAGTTTAATTCCCTTTAATATTTAAAAAACAAAGAACAAAACATTTTTTTGAATCACCCATTAGGGACATACTATGCTTATACACCGACACAATTAAATTGAGTATATATTTCAACGCAATGTTGCCATTTATCTTATACCAAGGTTCCCCTCATTATTCATTATTCTCACCTGTTTTGTGGCATATGTCGGTCGCACCATTAATTCTGTTTAAATAGCTGATCGATTAAAAATAAAAATTCTAAACGAATCCCCTAGAAATTATGTAATTTAATTATGAGGCCGCCATTTAGGCGACCAAATAATTTTAATTTCAAATTAAATCTCTACACATCGAAAATTGATTCGTCTATTCACCAATCAACTGCGCTTGCCTCAATAAAGAGAAAATATTATAAATATTATCTGGAGAATTTCAAATTCATTTCTTTTGCTTTACTGGTTCGTTTGTTGCGTTATTTGATGTTTTCAAGTTCAAGTTCAGTAGTCATGAGCTTCATGAATCATGATAATACTATTTTCGTATAATGAATTGATGAATTTTGGTATTTCGAAAACGAATTTTGATTTATTGAAATTATTTACGAATTTGAGAGTTGTTTTTACACATAAAAATGTGTGTTGAAGTTGGATCGTTGATATATTTTACCGGATCGATCATTATGCTGATTAGCATAAATTAATAATGATGATGAGTTTTGTTAGTATGTTGTGTGGATAGCCGACTATACATAAAATAATAATAATAAATGATAATTATAGTGGACGATTGTTTTTGGGAAAATAGTTTTGTCTTTCCGTGCCTAATGATTATTTGTAATTTAATTGGTAATTGGTTTTTAAGAAATTAATCGAGTTTCTTATGTTTGGTGCAATGTTTTTGAAATGTCAGATGTAAGATTCATCTCATGTATTTTATAGAGTGGTTAGATAAAAATGAAAGTAAAGAAGTTGTTTACGGGCATGGAATTATGGTTTTATAATTTTTATGTTGAACATCTTACTTGAAATAGTATTATATCCAAATGACTTAGAAAGCCATTCGACGCCTACGTGATAAATGTTAAAGAACGTATATTTTGGAAAATTCGTTTTTATAGGCTTCATAACATCATTTGATGTGATCGCGGACATCAGTTTGTCAAGTATTATGACATTCCATCGGATCGTAAAAATATCTCGAACGACGGCTAACCCCAGTAGTACAAATCAGCGCACAAAGAGCGCATAAACAGCATATAGTTAGAGCGCTCAATTTTTACTTCAAATTGATGCACCTAATTCCATGCTATTCGTATTGTTGTCAACCGAAAACTCGGCTTTATTTCCCCTACAAATTAATTTATCTCTCTTTCACTTTGATTTGAGTATAACATGTAACTGTTGTTAGCCGTTGGTTTACCAGAAAATATTATTTTTTAATGTATTTTGTTGTATCAAAACCAAACACAATCATATAATATTGATTGTGTTTGGTTTTGGTTGTATGTACCAAATGTGTATTGTCGATACAACTACACATTTTTTTAATTTTGTATACTTACTTTATATGTTATCCATGTATTTCCACCTGAAAAACATTTACAAACGTCTATTACCTTCAGCTGAAATCTGGAGACTGATAGAAATGAAATAACAATTTTTGAAATGAAATTGATAAACAAGAGATTAGGTGGAGGTAAAAATGCAGTGCATAGAAGAAACCGAAGTAAATTTATTTGTTTTCTCGCTTCGACGTGTGCAACTGTTTCCATCTATTTCATTCTGCTATCAGCGTTTGTTTGCTGGGACAGCGTATAGTCGAAAAGACAAGGTAAAGGTTCGTAAATGAACAATGATAACGAACTGACCATGAGAAAAACATGGAAATTCCAGATTTATTCCGCACACTTCCAGCGGCTGACCTTGTGATTTGTTAATCGTCATAGCGAATGCCAAACGAGCGGGGAACTGAATGCATTTGAAGTCGAATAGAATGGTAGTTGGAATCAGAGGAATTCTCGGAATTAGAACATCATCTCCTTTGAATTTTCCCTTGATGCTCGTCGCTTGAATCACCTAGTTCGGCAGTTTCTTCACAGCTTATTGCGTTTCGTTACACAATCTCGGATGGTTCAGAATACGCAACATGATTATGACAGATCCTATACCTTCATATCAAGTTATGTGGTGGTATTTCGGGCAAATAAAGCGCATTCAAAAAATCGGTCGGACAGGTGGTTGCCTCGTCTCGATTGGTCATACAGTCAACGGATTTGTAACAATGCATTTCCCCAGCGATTTGGTTTCGAATCAAGTAAACACCAGTAAAACAACACCTGTCAAATTGCACAATGCCTGAGTCAACGTACAACGCCATCTACTGGGTTGTGGCATTAATGATCACACCAAAGTGCCATCTCTTATTTATCTCATTAAATTTCTGCTTTTATCAATTTACCTCACGATTTTCTGAGATTTTTCAAGCTTTGCGTCGACTTTTCATGCTTTACAGCGTCCAAAATCATCAAAACTTTAGCTTACGCTGAAGGCCAATCTGCGGCAATTGCTCCCGCAGCCCGGTTTTTAAGAGGGAATACCTGGAGGGGTTCAGATAGTGGCCTTGTTAACCGCTAACGAAGGTTGTATATTGAGCGTTTAAATTTTCATTAAAAAAAAAAGAAATATATTTGCGTCAAGCCTATAAATATTATTAGTAAGAAATTTTTTTTATTGTTAAAGTGTTACCAGCAGAATGAAACCCGCATGCTATTGCACTTGTGCAATTTCCGCCCCTGATGGAGCAGCTAATATGCTCTTTACCAATTGGGCGGTTTACGTTAGTATGATGATTATATATTTTTTTTAATTATTAAACGACAACAAAAAAAGATTGAGACAAATCGGTTCAACCATTCTCAACTGATGCGCTAGAAAAAAAATATCAATTTTCTTCGGGTTATTCCATAAGTTTCCGAGTTTTGTCACTCAGATTTTCTAATTTTTCTCTTCTAAAAGATCATATGGATCGGATACGTGCGAAGTCCCGTACACAAACATCATTTTTCGATTTTCTGAATTTTAGTTCCAGTGGCTTTGCCCAAAATCTCTTTCGTAAGAACCATCTCCTACCGAACCAGCAATTGCAAATACATCAAAAACAGATTGAGCCAAATCAGTTCAGCCGTTCTCAACTGATGTGTGTTTGTACATTTTTTACACCATTTTTATATATATGGTGAAAAATTCTTCAACTCACAAATTCACTCTATGGAGCCAAAAGTCATGTTTTAATTTTATGATTTTTATATTATGAATGTGTAGCCTTGATTAAAACAAACATTTTGAGTCACTTAATTTTTTTTGATTGTTGTTGTTGATACAGGGTGTCAAAATTTGAGAAAAATGATAATCATGGTATTGTATTTATCGCAATAAAAAGAAAATTAATTGCCCGATAGTTATGATTTTGGGCTCATAGGGAATTCTTGTAACGGGATTCTTGTTTTTTGATATGTTGTAAAATATTGATTGTCGAATTCTAGAAAAAAAAATAGGTTTTTGAGAAAATTCTAAAAGAACATTTTGGCGAGAAATTTAGAGAAGAAGGAATTAAACAATATAATATTTTTTTAGAAATCCTTATTAATTTACCTTTAAAATAAGCCCAAAATCATAATTATCGGACAATCATTTTTCTTTTTATTGACATATATACAACATCAGCATTATCGTTTTTCTCAAAATTTGACACCCTATATGTTTAACAACAACAACAAAATTTTAAGTATTTCAAATAATTTTTTTCAATCAAGGCTACACATACAAATCATAAAAATCATAAAATTGAAAATTAACTTACAAAAATTTGTGATTTCACGTATTTTTCACCATATAGATAATTTTTGATGTTGGTGCTTTGATGGTTGATGCAAGAAGAATTTCAACTTTATTTTTTTACAATTGTTTGACATATGTGCTATAATGTAGACAATTAGGATTTTAATTTTGTACATAGGTTGTCAAAATTCTCACAACTTATATTTATAGTAGTCCGCCACCAACACCATCTATTGAAAATAATCCGAAGTGGCTATATAAATGAATGATTATTGTCGAAATATAATTTTCATTGGTGGAGATAAGTGTACTTTGATACAAAATTCCTATACAAAACGCAATTTTCGATTTTCTGATTTTTTTTATTATTTTCCTTTGGGCTTTCCTTTAGATTTTGGCCAGTTTTTTTCGATTTTCCGTATTTTGCTTTGGGTTTTACCGATTTTTTTTTTCCTCAGCCGCCACTGTATTGAGACGAACAAAGCAAAAAATATTCATGCATCATCTGGTGGGATTCGAATCCAGAACCTCCCTGCCTATGCACCGAAGCTTTTACCACACTGTACCGCCACATAGAAAATGTACACAAAAAATTCATATAAAAAGGTTTTTTATTTTATTTTGTATTTGTATTCGTAATTATATTTCTCCAGTATCGCTTTCAAGCGCTTCATTTTGGAATTATTATTTTTGTTGCTGAGAGCATATGTAAGTGGTTGATTGTCTGTAAAGATCCGTACCATTTTCGATCTGTAAAGAAAGCTTCTTACGCAGTCGGTATTGCCTAAATTATGGCCAGCATTTCCGTCTCGTTATCCACGTAGTTTTCCTACTCCGTCAGTATTGCGCCAAGTGCGAAGTTGCAAGCATCGGTAATGAGTTCGAAATCCTTTTGAAAGTTTGAAAACGGGAGTATTACGTAGGTGAAGCCACTGAGTGTTTGACTTTAGTGAAGGCAGTTATTTTTGCCTGAGCGAGCTTCATCTGTTTAGTTTTCGAGAGAGCTTTGGCCACGTGTAGGTTTTCTCTTTTTAAAGGCGAAGTCAGAAGCTTCGCTAGTTTCATATAGTCGCTAATGAATCTGCGGTAAAATTCTGCCATGCATAGAAATGATCTGAATTCTAGTTGATTGTTCTTGATTTTCATCCACACTTTGGTTTACAGCATCGATATTTTCAGCAGTATACGTTTACGTTTTTGACGGGGTTGATTCCTAACATCACAAACAGTACCATTTGTTAATTAAATTACTGATAGTAATCTCTGAAGGTTGATCTTGTTGACCATAAATATGAAAGTTGATATTTTTGCAGATTATGCGTGTGAAGTGTCGTGCACACTAAACCTTAAGCTTACTTAAGCATTTTCTATAAATTGGGAGATCGTAATAATTTTTGGCCAACATTGGTTTATCGGGAGTGGCACTATTAATATTTTGAAA
This sequence comes from Nephrotoma flavescens, assembly GCA_932526605.1. Taxonomy (NCBI): domain Eukaryota; kingdom Metazoa; phylum Arthropoda; class Insecta; order Diptera; family Tipulidae; genus Nephrotoma; species Nephrotoma flavescens. Next base: position 255,135,119 of record OW052221.1, read on the forward strand.
GTATATCATTTATGATGAAATCGACTATAAACTAAAAGAATCTTAATTAATTTGGCAACAGTGTATAAAAAATTACAGCGAAAACAACGATTTTTTGATAAAAAAAATGTTTTAACAAAAATTCGCTCCTTGTACAACCTATAGACCTATATCAGGATAAAACTTCATACTTAATCTTTCACCATTGAGAGGCCCCAGTGATGTGAGAGAAATCGGCTCACTGGGAGTGATAGCTTCCATACGAGCTTTTACGTTTTTTCATATACCTGGTATTTTTTTTAAGCTGAAAATTTCAAATATTCCGGGAATTAAGCACTTTACGAAAAAATGTTCATTATCAAAATTTAATCATTCCGAGAAGAGGGGGGTGGGGCATATACATTAGTGCAAAAATTAGTAACTTTGAATTTAAAATAGGAACCCATATTTTTTGTTGCTGATTCGGATTCTACGGCTTAAAGTACGTAGGATTTCTTTAAACATTTTTTTTCGATTCATGATAGATGGCTCTGTTAAATTAAATTTGTATTCAATTTTTTTCGATTTCTCCTACTGCGAGAACCTATGCATACACGATTCTGCAATACGTTTGAATTAAAATTAACACGTTTTCAATGTAAATACTCGAAATTAGTCTTAAATAAATTGTATTTCTTAAACTTGTAATTACTGAAAAATGACTTGTAAGGAAACACTACTATTTTCGTAATTCAGGAACTTGCAATTGAATGTGCTTTCAATTAATAATTTTTTTTTGTATATTGTTTTAAAAATATCGATTTAGTTCAAAGATTATTTCGAAAACAACATTATTTGAAGTCTTGAGCTTAGAATTGTGACGGAACATGTGGTTTCAACACACTATTTGTCTGTAGCATGTGAAGTACTTCGTGATTTCAATCGTCACTGGATCGGTAGAGCTGGTCCGGTATTTTAGCCTGCCAGGTAACCAGATCTTATACTTCGCCAGATTTCTTTTTGTGGGGCTATCACAAAGCCAAAGTTTACCAACAACACGTGAGAATATCATATGATTGAGCTAATCAGAAATGCTTTTGCCGAAATTCAAGCAGATACACTTCAAAGTTGTGTACATTCATTTGAAATGTGGATTCAAGTCAAAGACCATCATTTTGAACACTTAATTTAATTTAAAGATGATGAGGCGAGGGAACCCATGTAAATCAAACACCATGGTACGTGCGAGAGGCAAAGGGAACAGAAAACTATTACGTCCACGTCGTTGTTTCTGGATTACGCTGAAAGTAGTTTAACATGGGCTGAAAAGTCCCGGGCTTAACAAAGAAAGCACGTTTTTTTTGCTGAAAATTGGCTTTATTAATCAACGTAATCTCCATCAAGAGCAACAAAATCATTCCAGCGCCGCTCTAACATTTCAATACCACTTTTGTAGAACGATTTATCTTTTGCCTGAAAGTAGGCCTCAGTTTCAGCGATAACCTCTTCATTCGAGCAAAATTTCTTAACGGAGAGAATTTTTTTGAGGTCTGCGAACAGCCAGTAGTCGTTGCTGGGAGCCTAATTTGGCGAATACGGTGGATGTGGGAGCAATTCGAAGTTCAATTCATGTAGCTTTGCCATTGTTTTGATTAACTTGTGACTCGGTGCGTTGTCTTGATGAAACAAAAAATTTTCTTTCCCATATACGGTCGTTTCTTTGCAACTTCTTTTCTCAAGATAGTCGATGAATATTATACCACGAACATCCCAAAATACGCGGCCGCTTTGGGCGAGGCTCATCAGTGATGGATCCATGTTTCATCCATTGTCACATATCGACGCAAAAATTCCGGTTTGTTACTTTAAACGTAATGGCCAAACACTGCTCAGAATCATCAACACGTTGTTATTTTTGGGCAACAATGAGCAAATGCGGCACCCACTTTGAACAGAGCTTTCTCATAGTCAAATGCTCATGCAATATAAAGCCAACACATTATTTTGATATCTTTACCAACGGGTGTGAAGTATTCCAGACTTTCCATAGATGTTATGTATGTATGAGTATCACACTGCTAATTCAAATTCAAACAGGAAAAAAATGAATCATATTGGAAATTTTAGTACAATCATAGTATGAGTCTTTTTTAGAAAATGACTCAAATTCTCAATTTAAATAAAAAATATATAATATTTTCTAACTCAACAATATGTGGTGTAGAAATTATCGATATTTTTTTTTGAAAATATATTATAACTTTAAAACGATAAAAATAAATCATAGAAAATAAAACTTTGTATCAAAAAACCCTAAGTCAAGCATTGTAAGCACAAAATGGTTTACTAAGAAGACTCAATGAAAAACTTCATGTACTGTAGGCCAAAATGACCGATAATCGCCATCCAAATTTGAGTAAAAATGACATCTTAACATCTAGAACATCAAAATTCGTAGGAAAAAACCCGAGGTCGTGCATTATTAGCAGTAGGTGGTTTCGGTTAGATGACTCATTGACCAACTTCGTGTACTAGCCAGACTTGAATCACTATCTCTGGGAATGGCCGATAATAGCCATCCAAATTTGAGTTAAAATGACATCTTAACATCTAGAATATCAAAATTCGTAGCAATAAACCCGTGGGTCGTAAATTATTAGCAGTAGATAGTTTTGGTTAGGTGACTCAATGACAAACATCATGTACTATAGCCAGACCTGAATCACGATCTCCAAGATGCCATTTTTACTCAAATTTGGATGGCCATTATCGGCCATTCCCAGAGATCGTGATTCAAGTCTTGCTAGTAGACAATGTTTGTCATTGAGTCACGTAACCAAAACTACCTACTGCTAATAATGCTCGACCTCGGGTTTATTACTACGAATTTTGATGTTTTAGATGTTAAGATGTCATTTTTACTCAAATTTGAATGGCCATTTTCGGCCATTCCTTGAGATCGTGATTCAGGTCTGGCTAGTAGACAATGTTTGTCATTGTGTCACCTAACTAAAACTACCTACTGCTAATAATGTTCGACCTTGGGTTTATTGCTACGAATTTTGATGTTTTAAATGTTAAGATGTCATTTTTACTCAAAGTTTGATTGCCATTATCAGCCATTCCCAGAGATCGTGATTCAGTTCTGGCTAGTACACGAAGTTGACCAATGAGTCACCTAACCGAAACCACCTACTGCTAATAATGCACGACCTCGGGTTTATTGCTACGAATTTTGATATTCTAGATGTTAAGATGTCATTTTTACTCAAATTTGGGTGGCCATTATTTATCGGCAATTCCCAGAGATCGTGATTCAGGTCTGGCTAGTAAACGAAGTTTTTGAATGAGTCACCTAACCGAAACCACCTACTGCTAATAATGCACGACCTCGGGTTTATTGCTACGAACTTTGATATTCTAGATGTTAAGATGCCATTTTTACTCAAATTTGGAAGGCCATTATCAGCCATACTCTGAGATCGTGATTCAAGTCTAGCTAGTATACGAAGTTGGTCAATAAGTCACCTTAATGAAACCTTCTACTGCTAATAATGCACGACCTCAGGGTTATTGCTACGAATTGCTACGAAAACATCAGTTTTAGATGTTAAGATGTCATTTTTACTCAAATTTGGATGGCCATTATTAGCCATGTTTGATGTTTGTGATTCAGGTCAGAGTCACTTATCATTAGTCAGGAGATTTTTCTGGTTTTGTTTACTAAATTTTGATGACTATTGACGATCATATCTGGAGATTGTGATTCAGTTCTCTCTAATTCGTTAAGTAGTACCTAAACCCATCTTGTTTTAATAATGCACTGCTTCTAGTTGATTATTACAAATTTTTATTAAATTTTACTGCTATAAAAGGACATTCTTATTTGCTTATAAAAGTAAAAAATTCTTAAGTTGATTCGTTATATTTTTTTAATCTTTGGAAAAATCTCTGGAATTTTCTTATTAGAATTCAATTAGAAATTCATAATTGGTTTGAGTTCAGTATATTTGGTTTGCGTCCCGACTGTTTAGTACAATATTTTGGTTAAGCATTTTATGGTTATGTTACAGTAATATTTTTTTCTCCGTAATTTATCAATTAAAATTTTAATTTTTACTTTATTTATAAGATACAATATTTCTCTGCCATTTTAATTAAGACAATTTGATATACGTCTTATAAATATACTGATAAAATTTGCTCGATTTCATTAAACTTATCTTGATGTGCTTATTTTTTAAATATCATCAATTCAATGAATATATATCTGTCTCTTGTTTCTATCTCACTTTTATTTTATTTCAATGATTTGAATTAAAATTATGTATACATTTTGTAATTTATATAAAAATTTGTTCTATGCTTCCTAAACTATTTAAAATAATGTAAAATCAAACATAATATTTTACTATTCATTCAGAATTTCGCAAATTGAAAATCATAACAGTGTACTCCACACAACTACATAGAAAGGCTTTAAAATTCCAATTGGAGTTAGCAGAATTCCAATTAGACTTGTATACGTATACGAATTTAATCTATGCAGAAAAATCTATGGAATATTTTACGGGCCCTCTTTACCATGTCAGCTAGCTCACGCAACTTCACTTTTCGATCATTCAAAACGATTTTGTGGATTTTTTTATGTTTTCTGGTGTTAACACCTCAAAAAATTGAACAAAAAAAAACGTGTTTTCTTTGTTAGGCCCGGGACTTTTCAGCCCATGTAGTATTACATGTTATAATTTCCCAGTTATTCAGAAATTTTTAAAACAAAATACATAAAAACCATTTAATTGAAAGCGCAGATTTAATCGCACGTTCCTGTGTTACGTTAATAAATAATTTTAATTCAAACGTATTGCAGAATCGTACCTATATACTCAGTAAGAGAAATCGAAAAAAATGTAATATCGTTATTATAGTGCCATCTATCATGAATCGAAAAAAATGTTTCAAAGTAATCCTACGTACTTTAATCGGAATCTGTAATGGAAAATAGGGGTTCCTGTTTTAATTTCAAAGTTACCCCCCCCCCCCGCCCTACCTACAAGGAAAGGGAGAGGGGTACTAATTTTTGCACTAATGTATGCCCTCCCCCCCCCCCCCCCCCCCCGGAATGATTAAATTTTGGTATCGGACATTTTTTTCGTAGACTGCTTATTTTCCGAGATATTTGAAAGTTTCAGTTTAAAAAAATCACCCGGTATTTTGAAAAGTATGTATAGGTATAGCTTTTACGAAAAAAATATTAAAAACAAATCATTGAAAATAAAAGCGTCTGCTCGATTAAGGCAGAACATATTACATGAGGCGGCCCTCAAATCCTTCTAGTAGACCCGAGGATAATTCAAACCTTGTCATGAGCGAGATCTGCCAAAAGTTTGTTGGGGAGCTGTAACTGCTGAACATGATAAATTTCTCTAGCTCTATCCACTTGAAAGCTTGTGACAGGCCACTCCTATTGACAGGCAAAACACTCTTTCTTCGTGTGGACAACATTTGTGCTACATTTGATTATGCATAATGTGAGGTAATAGTTCATAACTGCTAAGCTGCATGGTTTGTAATTCAAATAGAACCTGAAATTGAAAATATTGCAAAACATAATGTGCAAACCTAATTTTCACTTGGTAAACGTCTAACTCTGTAAGATGAATCCATCGTACAATGTATTCGTTCATTATTTAATTATTTACTCATACAACGCTGTACATTTATTAATTGCCATGAAGTTAAACATCTTAATGCTTTATAACAAAAATGTGACTTTATTTATTATAAAACATAGTTTTAACAAATGATTAAACAACATTGTCGTTGAACACAAATCGAAATATCTTAAGTTACAACGATCGAATAAATCACACCACATGCGCGCGATTATAAAAAGTTCAAGATTACATATGCGGGATATCTATGTCATTCGAACCAAACACATTTCGTCGAATATACATATAAATTGGTTTCTAATCCCAACTGTAATCAAAAAATAAATTGTCGCTATATATGTTCGATATAATTAGTTCTTGGTGATTAGATGTAAATAGATTCATTTCCACAAAAAAAAAAAAAAATCCGAACACGCGTCATGGTTGATCGCCCCAATTAATTAAAATATCTCTATGTAAATTGTTTTAAATTTTTAAATTTGTAAAGGGCCCGGCGTGTCAAGTAATTAAATTCCCGTTCGTTTGAGACGAGAGTAAATTTTAAATAGAGACCTCAATCTATATGGCATCCGAAATAATTATAATTCGATGCAAGAACTGTCAGTCGACGTGAATTTTCGGACATACTGACCTCTGTTTATTATTATTTTCAGTATAAAACATAAAGTAACGGTAAATTTTTAATAAATTTTTTTTATAAATAAATTTCTTAAGGTATATCAACATTTCCATTTACCATTAAGAAAATTAAAACAACAAACAAGACAACAACAAAAAAAAATGGTTATTAATGAAATGTAAGAACTTAACACTCTTACATTACACAACATATGGTATACAAAAAAAAGACGGATGAATAAAGAAATTCAGTCACACATAACTTAATTTATAACGGACGTGGACATGCATGTACTCGTTCGTTCGTACATACATGCCAAACGTTAAATTATGACTTGTAATTGTAAATAAATCAGAACTTGAATGAATTCATCAAATACGCTACGAAACCAAAAAAAATGTTATGTTTTAATCCGGATTGGAATCCGATCGCATTACAATATACTGAGATGAAGATATAGCCGGGAATTAGATCAACACACCATTTACACATAGCTGTGAGGCAAACAATAATTCAAATGAAAGGAAAATTTATAATTTTCTTCTAATCAATCATCGTGCGGTTCTTATTATTATTATTCCATCTAGAGATATCTAACCTAGATTATTATTCGAGATCTGATTGCAGGTATAATTAGATCTGGTTAGATTGTAAATACATTGTCTGTGGTGAATACAGAACAGCCTTTAATCATGCATTGTGTATAAATAATTAGGTTTAGTCGTAATTGCGTGAACAACATTTATACCGGTTAAGCATTTCTGTTGAGAATTGTGTACGGTGTACGGTATCTTATAGCAATTAAAAGAACAGGCAAACATATTTATAAAGAAGTGGTATTTTTGATTGGCTCTGAATCTCTCCTTACTAGAGTTAACTTTGAAGGGAGCTCTCTTAAAGGGGTTTGCCAAAAGACATCATTTAAGTCAATGCTAGAAATAAAACGAGTGGTGTTCAAACGACGACCACCGGTGTAAAGTACTTGACATTAGTAAAAAGTGTAGCTACACATTTTAACAAAAAATGTAGACACGTAAATTATTAAAAAGTGTAGCTGCAAAATAAACAAGTTAGGAATTCGAAATGTGTCCGGAGTTTGTGAAAAAAAAAAAATTAAGACAGATAAATCAGAACCAATCTGGGCCAAAAAATATTCGTAATCCTCATCGTATGGTAACTTGGTCAACGAGCATAAGCCAGAAATGATCTACTCGAGTCACTTTCATCAACCAATGTACTCGAAAATTCTTGTGGGTTGCGATATATGAGTATTAATGGGAGTCTTTCTTATACAACAAACATTGATTAAATCTGGGCCCAGAAATATTCCTAACCCTCATCGTATGGCAACTAGGTTACCAAATATAAGTCATAAATGATCTAATCGAGTCAATGCCATCAACCAATATACTCGGAAATCCTTGTGGGCTTCGATATATGAGTATTAATGGGAGCCTTTTATATACAACAAACATTGGTTAAATCTAGGCCCAGAAATATTCCTAATTCTCTTCGTATGGCAACTAGGTTACCTAATATAAGTCATAAATGGTCTAATCTAGTCAATTCCATCAACCAATGTACTCGGAAATCCTTGTGAGTGGCGATATATGAGTATTAATGGAAGCTTTTCATATCCAACAAACATTGGTTAAATCTGGGCCCAGAAATATTCCTAATCCTCATCGTATGGCAACAAGGTTACCAAATATAAGTCAGAAATGCTCTAATCTAGTCGATTCATCAACCAATGTATTCGGAAATCCTTGTGGGCGGCGATATATGAGTATTAATGGGAGCCTTTTATATACAACAAACATTGGTTAAATCTAGGCCCAGAAATATTCCTAATTCTCTTCGTATGGCAACTAGGTTACCTAATATAAGTCATAAATGGTCTAATCTAGTCAATTCCATCAACCAATGTACTCGGAAATCCTTGTGAGTGGTGATATATGAGTATTAATGGAAGCTTTTCATATCCAACAAACATTGGTTAAATCTGGGCCCAGAAATATTCCTAATCTTCATCGTATGGCAACTAGGTTACTGAATATAAGTCAGAAATGATCTAATCGAGTTAATTCCATCAACCAATGTATTCGGAAATCCTTGTGGGCGGCGTTATATGAGGTTTAATGGGAGCCTTTTATATACAACAATCATTGGTTATTTCTGGGCCCAGAAATATTCCTAATCCTCATCGTATGGCAACTAGGTTACCAAATATAAGTCAGAAATGATCTAATCGAGTCAATGCCATCAACCAATATACTCGGAAATCCTTGTGGGCTTCGATATATGAGTATTAATGGGAGCCTTTTATATACAACAAACATTGGTTAAATCTAGGCCCAGAAATATTCCTAATTCTCTTCGTATGGCAACTAGGTTACCAAATATAAGTCAGAAATGATCTAATCGAGTCAATGCCATCAACCAATGTATTCGGAAATCCTTGTGGGCGGCGATATATGAGTATTAATGGAAGCCTTTCATATACACCAATCATTGGTTAAATCTGGGCCCAGAAATATTCCTAATCTTCATCGTATGGCAACTAGGTTACCAAATATAAGTCAGAAATGCTCTAATCTAGTCGATTCCATCAACCAATGTATTCGGAAATCCTTGTGGGCGGCGATATATAAGTATTAATGGAAGCCTTTCATATACACCAATCATTGGTTAAATCTGGGCCCAGAAATATTCCTAATCTTCATCGTATGGCAACTAGGTTACCGAATATAAGTCATAAATGGTCTAATCGAGTCAATTCCATCAACCAATGTACTCGGAAATCCTTGTGGGCGGCGATATATGAGTATTAATGGAAGCCTTCATATACACCAATCATTGGTTAAATCTGGGCCCAGAAATATTCCTAATCCTCATCGTATGGAAACATACCCGGCACTCGTTATAATTCGCGCCACCCTGAAAATTTGCGTACCGTGAAAGTTATTAAATGTAGTAGCCGCGATATAAGTTGGTATCCCGACGAATGCGGCGAACCTCAATTCGCCGCCCGTAAAATATAAATGTTGATCACATTGGTGAACAATCCACCCGTATTATGGCGGCGTCCATGTAATCTCGATTTGGCTTTATCAAACCACCACAGCGACAAACAAATCCGAAGGTTGTTTAGTTTCCTCTGTCGGGAATTCACTTTTCCCGATTCCTCTATATGTAAATTTGGACCGGTATGTCACCAGGCACAATACTGTTTTTTCGAAATGTTTAAAAATTCAAAAATAAAACCACATATGCAACAATGTTATGACTCCTCAGGGTGTAGTAACAAGTTTAAACAGAGACAGAAATAGATTCCAATTCGACCACAGAAATGCGAGATCTAAGCATGGATCTAATCCATGTAACGATGGTTTGATCGATGCCGAAATTTGTACACGCCTCAGTGATGAAAGTTTCGCACGATTTTCCAACTCTGTAAGCATGTTGGGTTTTATTAAGTGGGAGGATAGATAAATGGCCGTCTCATATATGTTTGTCAACAACTCTTTCTAAAGATTTAAGGAAAGTTGAAGAAATAGGACAAAATGTCCTGGACTCGGTATAACCGGACTTACCATCTTTCGGAATGATAACAATTCTAATTCTGTTTCAAAATTGTGGGACAGTGCCAAAAGCAATGCATGCTTGAAAGTGTAGGAGTAAATGATCCTGAATGAGAGGAAACCCATACTGCAGTAATTCAACAGAAATGGCTCCATGTGGACCACCTGTTTTATATGGTGAGACAAAGAACAATAGGGCGGAATAACGGTACTGTTAGTTACAAATTACTCGGAAAATACTCCTACAGCAGTAAATCGGCACTCTACTTTTTGGAAGAAGTAAGTCTGCCGTCTGGAAGCCCGCAAGATTCAGTTTTAACCAGAGACCTATTAAGCCTCGAAATTCTAGAAAAATTACTGATCTCTTCGCAAAAGTCAATGCAAGATGGCCTGCGAGCGTATTCTAATTTTTTTTAATAAACTTTTTCGAATGCCTGAAAAGATTGTCCTAATCAACTTGAAGGTCAAATTTTTGTCTTTAGCTTTGAGTCTCCCCGAAGTTCTCCAGGGCTTTCACCATCATCAAGTTGAGAAGAAAATAACTCCTAGTTGACAAGCTTCTTATTACCGTAAGACCCTTCAACAATTCCTTCCTTACTGAATTGTTCAAAGTTGACTCATAGCCTTTGTTGAGGATTTAAAGCTCAAATGTGATTAGATGTTAAGAAAAAACAACCCTATTTTGAAATATTTGAGCTTCTCATATCGTGTGACAAGTATTGGTATCGCAACCTACCACTCTAAAGGTACTTGGCGTGACCTGCTCCACGAAACCATATTAATAAACTCTTCCGAAGGCAAAAATGAAACTGAATCATTAAGGTAGATGCTACCACCAGTGCATGAATTTGCCGATTCAAGGATGGCATGGACAACTGCAACATCTGTGAGCTGCATTCATGAATAAGAGTCGCACTAATCTTATGAAAAATAAAACTGCGAGCTCTAACCTTAATGTCAAAACATTTATTGAGGATTCTGCAAAGGACTAGATTCAATCCAGAAACTACGCCATCGACGACTTTCAGAAGAAAATTTTACGCGAAATAAAAAATCGATCAGGCTGTGCAACGTTTGAGACCCACATTATGTCATTGAAACCGAAAGTTTTGGTATTACCTTTATAGATATAAAAGTGATGTGATATAAAAAGCTCCTATGCTGCCACTTCCGGTGGGACAACGACGGCCAAAAATCATTGGGATCTGACAATTTATGAAAAAAGCTTAAAAGCTTCCGCTAATGATCCCCAACTTAATACGGTTCTGATTAATGTTAGCTATTTTTGGTTGGCATTGTGGTTGTTGCAGCTGGTGGTGGTTCTTGTTAGGCACTTATCTGTTCCATGGTTCATAATGTTTCCGGCCGATAAAACTCTGGTTCTGGCTGGCTTTAAACCATTCGGGAGAGCTAATTATTGGTTCCAGCTGAAAAATCACCTTGTGCCATATAGTTGGTTTCCAGCTCGCTTTATATAGGGATCTGGCTAGCCCCACGTTGATTTCGGCTGGAAAATTATGTAGCGAGCAATCATAGAAAAATAAGTTTACCATAGATTTCTCATTTTTATAAATCGAGAGATAAAAATGAGTTCAGCAAAGAACTTGTTGAGTAAATAACATCTTAAATGTTTTTACGCAACTCATTTTTATCTCTCGATTTATAAAAATGAGAAATCTATGGTAAACTTATTTTTCTATGGTGCAATGATGCACAATACATTATTATTCTTTATTTGCCGTGGTTTGCGACGTAGAATGTGATCAAAATAATTGTTGTTTCCCATTGGACCTTCAAATTTATTTATTTATTTAAATATTAAAGGAAATCGATTTAGTACATTGCAATTATGATTTCAAAATTAACAAAAGTAAAATATAAAATATATTAACAAAAAAGAGAATAAAATTTTAAAAATAGAAAATAAAAAAAAATAATCTATTCACAGTTAGATTGTAAATAAATAAGAATTAGAAATAAAACAATTATTTAAATTAAACAGTTGTACTTCAAATATGAAACTGTCAAAGGACTTATTGAAAGTTTAGAAAATGCGATTTTACCTTTTTTTTAAAACTGGTTTTTGATAAACTAAACTTGCTGATCGATTAATGGGATTGTTGTCGCCATAATTGGTTGGGTCACCACCAGCGCCAAAAATTGGTGATTACGCAAAGTCCTGCTTGGGACATTTATGGATATGTTTTCCAGTATGAAGGATGAATCAATGTGGCCGAGAAGGACATTTCCGATAAAAGCGGCATCCAGAAGTAGACGCCTGTTTTCAAGCGTGCGCATATTATATTCTTTGCACCTTGTAGAGTAAGGAGGTAAGCGAGCCACATTTTCGTAAAATGGTATGTTGCAATTATAATTCCAACTAGTTTTTTCAAAAGGAATATAAGTGTTTAATTGTCTTGGCTATTCTATCGATGAACACAATAAAAATCCAGGGTGCAATATGCGAACCTTGAGGGACACCAGAGGTCACTTTGATAACATTGGATTTACATTCCCAATTAATACATATTGCAGTCGGTCTGTCAGATACGATTTAAACTAATTAATAAATTCTGTTGAAACCCGAATTCGTGCAGACTTTGGAGTGCTTTGGGGTGGTATATAGAGTCGAACGCCCTTCCAAAATCTATATACGCTACAGCTATACTTGATGATGATTTTCTATCTCATTTAACACTTTGTAGGTAAATTCGACCAGATTGGTAGATGTCGATCTTCCAGGCATGAGCCCGTGTTGGTAAATAGAGATGTGACGTATCAATGTAGATTTAAAAGCATTGCACACAATCAGCTCAAATAATTTAGGAATTGACGAAGATGTTGAAATCCCTATATAACATGAGACATCCTCCCTCTTACCCGATTTAAAGATAGGTGTTATTTTCGATATTTTCCATTTATCAGGAAACACGGCTGTGGTTATCGATTGGTTGAAAAGTTTGCAGAGTGGATCTGTGAAGCTACTCGCAAACCTTTTTAATATAAAGGCGGGTATATCATTCGGCCCACATCCATCTTAAAATTCTTTTAAGGCTGATATAACATTCTCTTCAAGTATGACAGGTGGAATAATAGAAGTATTGCTGTTGCCTATTTTATCAGTGTATTCCATATTATCACAAGGGCTATATACTGATTGGAAAAATGCTGCAAACATGTCTGCTATCACTTTTGCGTCCGAAGAGCTAGTATTTCCAAAATTCTTTAGGATTTGATTTAAGTTTAGTTTCAATACTTGAAAGATAAGACCTGTACTTAAAATTGAAATAGACGTCAAATTCATCACTGCGCTGTAAAACAGCTAGCTTGTCGAGTTCCAATCGAGATTTCATCAGTTTAGTATAGGCTTTATATTTTCGTTTTTTTAAATTGGTTAGCAGGTCATCAAACGACGAAGGATGAGTTTTCGGTGCTTTATTGTAAAGAGGCACATGGAGTTCAAAACCTTGGAGAATGAAGACATAAAATTTATCAACATTTTCGTTCACATTGTCAAGATTTAAAATTAGATCCCAATTTGCTGCTTCTAAATAATTTTGCAAACCGGCGTAATTTGCATTCTTGAAGTTGAATTTCATTCTGGGAAGGTGCTCAGATTTCTTCAGGTTACAGTAGGTTGTATCAAATACAATGTCCAAAAGTTTGTGGTTGATGTCGTTTACAACAACGTCATGTTTCTAGTTGATATTCGGAAGATTAAAGTCGCCCAGTATATAAGAACTAGATCCGATGAATTAGATGTTTTAAAGACTTCATCAATCGCATCGATGCAGCTGGCATAGCAGTCGCAATTTGACCGAGGCGGTATATACACTGTATATATATAAATAGATATCGTTTGCCTATTTTGATCTTCGCACAAATCTGCTCAAGTCTTGATGGAACTAATGTAACAGGATAACTCTCTAGATTTGAATTAACAGCTATCAATACACCACCGCCAGACTCATTCGTACTCGTTTCAGGAGTGCGATCACATCTGTAAACAATATAATTCTGACCAAAGTATTCTGTACTATGAATACCTGGGTTGAGATTACTTTCCCCTATTATATATATAGGGTAGTTTGTTTGATGAACAAATTGATAGAATTTGGATGCTTTTGATGCCATCTTATTTACATTCTGATAATAGATTGAACTCACATCTTTGCCTGAATTTTTACACGGTTTTATAGTTGGTTTGGTAGTATTTGGTGATTCATGAATAGCAGGACAACTGTAGTTAAAATGGCGCGCCTTCATCACTAACGAATGGAGTAAATCATCTGCTACAGGTGCGAAATATTTAAATAAACACGTGTGCCTCGATATTGCAACTATTGCGTGTGGTAAACTACTGAAAAGTTTAATCGGATGAGTGTTGGTTCTGACGCATATAACATTTGGTGACGTTAATCCTTGTGCCTCATGAATAGTTAAAACTTTACTAGAAGATGGTGAGGTAAGCTGGTCCATTGATAAGCGCTTATCTGGTTTGGTAAAAGTTAGGTAATATGTATTATCAATTACAGGCAAGGATGATATATCAGGTGGTAATTTGAAGAATCCCATTGATACCTCTATAGGGTTTTTGGTGCTGATATCAGGATAATATTGTTTTAGTGCTAATAACATCAACAGGACATCTAAATTTAATGTTTAGCTGATCTGTAATGGAATATTAACATGATGCAATTTGTCAATGAATGGAATTTGATTTTTATCCCCAAGAAGATATATTTTTGAACATTTACTGAGCATGGCCACCAGTTATATTGGACAGACCTGCATGTATCATCATATATTCAATGAAACAATCGTTTTGTAGTTAAGTTCAATTTTGTAGAAATCAATCTTCTCCTTAATGCAACGAGTGGCAACTTTAGATTTGAGATCAGCAAGACCTTCCTTAGTGGCACATAAGACAAGATCATAGCCTAGTTTGTGATTGTTAATGATCCATGTAGATTTTCCACAGCCTGGTACACCTTGGACACCAGTAACGATAGGTCGCATGATGTTGTCTATTGTATAGATGTGTTGTAAATTTGAATATGTCTAGGAGATTGAGCATAATTTCAGTGCCAGCGGAGCAGAAAATATATCTTTGAGATGTCAAAAAAGAGTTTGTGGACTCACAATATTTAACTAGGTGATGGCCATCAAAACCAAACTGATGAATTATTGTAGGTTCCTCAAGATATTTGTTGTTTAGATTGTCAAATAAGAAGATGTGCAATGATAATAAAGATGAGGAGGCGAACGGCATCAAATGGATGCATTTGCTGTAGTATATAGTGTTGGAGATGGCTTTTAATGATACTGTCAGAATGTTTAATATAAAACATTATTTCCATAACAGAGTTCTTATAGTAGGAATCTGCGCTGGTATCAGCATAATATGAAGGAGATGAAACTGGCACATTGTTCTTAATGGAGGACTTCAAAAATCTGGAAGGTTCACCAGTGATCCAACGAGACGACAAAGCTCTTTCAAAATATGTTGACATGTTAAACGGTATATTTAGAACCCATTTGATATTGGAGCATGAAAAGTTGGAGATGTAATCCAGAGCCAGTTTAAGTTTATCTACAAAGCAATTGATGTCAAGCGTGATCATGATGACAAATGATTCCCACTTATGTTGTAAATATGACTTTAATGTATCTTACACATAGATTAAGTCAGTGCAGTTGCTTTTATCTTGATGTGAGACAACTATAACGGATTTACATTTATAACGGAGTTAATTAAGTATACTTTTGTAACCATGTTTATATATTTGGAATAGCAGTTTATCAGTTTCAGTTTTTTTTTTGTTGAGAATTCTTTAATTTGACATTTGTCTAATTTTTCTAGCATAGATGCGCAAATCGTAACAGAAGAATATGGTAAATAATTCCCCTTAATCCAAGTGTTAATTTGAGGTTCGGCATAATCAAATGATTGAGGAGGAATCCGTTGAATGAAATCATACCTATTTGTGAAATCCCCATGATAGATAGTTTTGCCGCCCCTTTTTTGGAAGTAACTTGGCTTTTATACATTTGAGGAATGATTTGTTCGCTGATTGTGTTGACATTGTTTCCTCCTCAGTCTGAGTTTCAACATGATTAGGTTTGCTATTGCTATTCTGATAATGATCGTTTATATATTCTTTGGTGCATGAAAAGTACATTAAGTCACCATTAACATCACAAAGTGCATCAATTAATTTAGTAGAGGTTACTGTTTGTGTTAAATATGATGATTTATCCGCAGTATGGACAATAGTAGAGAATACACCATTAGTGCCGAAAGTAGTGGTATTTTTTAGATCTTTGCTAGCAGTCAAGTGGTTTGTTTGGTTGGCCCCGTAAAGCGAAAATAATTACTTTTCCGAGGAAATTCCAACTCTTTAATAAATATACCAGACGGCCAAAGTTTAGAATTTAATATGGTGGTAAATATTTCGTCTTCAACACTGAAACGATAGAATACATATTCAAACTGGCCTCCGTTTTTAGGTTTTGGAACCATTCTGATTGCATTAACCTTTGTAAGCTAGAAATTATCATTTAAAAAGCCTTTGAATAGTTCATCAGTAACAGATGAGTGTATCCTACTAATAAAAATCCATCGTCATGGTTTAACAACGCTGCTTGAGTTAATGGGTTTGTACCAATCGGCAAGGACGAACAATCCGAAATTGATGTTGATGCATTCGAAGATGACGTCGAAACTTGTGGTGGCGGAATAACATTAATGACGTTATTCACCACGGTATCATCTTGGGGTAACCCCACATTTATAACTTCTGCTTGTTTATTATTTACCTCCGGTGTAGATAAATTCCCGCGCGATCGCGTTACTGGCCGTTCATTAATATTGCTGGGTATAGTGCTGACATGGTTATCAGTGGTCACTGTATCACGATTTAGTGGTATATTATTTAATTGGGGATTTAACACAGAATCTAACTTATCGATGTTATTCGAAAGTTCCTCGATCTTATGAAATAGATCTTGCACATTTCGATCACAATCTGGACAGAACCATGAAACCCCGTTTGCATTTATAATGGCATATTTAAAGGTAGTTAATGATCAAGATTTAATGCCAGCACATGTATAATGCGCTATATGATCACAAAAAAGTCCTTTACAGACAAAAAAATTATCAAACACACCATCAGTCTTGCAAATGCAGCAATTTTTTTCACACATATTTTAAATTTTTAATAGGTCACTAAAACACTAAGAACTCAGTTCAAAAACAAAAAAAAATAGCACGTGAACGATCAATTTAAAAAAAAAATAAAACTTGTCAAGAATTTTGGTAAAAACAATTTAAAAAATTAAAAATTATAAAATAATGAAAAACACGTCCGAATTGAACGACTGTTAGGTATTAAGATTAACTGGAACAATTCTCATGTAACGCTCAAAAACGTTCATTTTGATGACAAAATATTTGCTTCGCCTAAGAATTCAAACGATATACGATATATAATTATATCGGAATAAAATAAAATGTACGTGGAAGAGTGGCTGTTTTGAATACTAAGATGCTTAGAAGAATTTTTGACATGTTAATTTAAATCCTGGTAACAGAATTGTTTTTAGTGCCATAACGGTAGTTGTTAGTATTAAGATGCTTTAGGAAAAATTTGTTAATTAATGTGGTTGCGTTATTAAGGTTTTTGTCTGATCCAAGAGCTTTTAATTGGTAAATCGATAACTAACTTCAGTGAGTTTTTAGACGGTTTCTGATGGCCTGTACCCTTTGATCGCTATAGACAGACATCGGAATAAGACGTACGGATAGTTTTTTGTTTGGCGTTTTCAAACTTTCATAACTTTTTCATTTATGTCAGGATTTCCTATAAACCAAAGCTAATTAAACTTTAAACGACTAAGGGGTGAAAACTTTCTAAAAGAAGGAGTTTTTACTTAAAAGGTTATTTTTTCACTCCTCCAATATAATACCGCTAGTCGGGGACACCCTGTACGTAGCAAACAAGCAGCATATATTTCTAACGGTGAATTGTAAATTGGGACCAGTTTTGTCTATAAAACAAAAATTTTTCAATGTAAATCAGTCCGTATTTGTTTGTCCCGAAATACGCTGTCTGAAATAAAAAAACAGAAAATCGTTAATTTAAAAATCGTAAAAGCTCGAAAGCTCGTGTTCCATTATTTTTCAATTTAATTGCAAATACATATATTATAAAATAGTTAGTGTTAGCTTTTAAAATTAGTTAGTGGTTTGTGAAAATATTTAATGTGAAAAGTAAAATAAGACAAAGTGTTGTTAGTGGCAAGTATACGGTAGTGAACAAATTCTAATTGTGTTGTGCATGAGCAAAATAAATTTTGCTTTAAAACAGTCGATCAATAGTCGAAAAAGCTTAGTTGATTATTGGTAAGTCTTTCAGAATTATAATAATATATTCGTGTTATATTGAATGACTATTTATACAGAGTGTTCGTGTTTGGGATACTAATCGTTTGCGATGTGATTCCGTATTGAAACAATTTTATTTACAAAAAATTTAAAGAATTGCAAAATATTTACTGAAGAGCAATCAACTTAGTTGCTAGTTAAACTGGTAATTACTTTGCGTAATAATAGACACACAGATCAAGTGTACAGTGTCGGGCTCCAAACCCCGTCTTTTTCCAATGTCATTTTTACTGGAATGAAACACTATTGTAGGTTTCTTTACTCGTTCTAAATATGTTAGGTTTCCAGCTTAGTTTCCTGTCCAGAATGAAACTAAAATAGTTTGCTTTATCAGTGAACGTCAATCCAATACCATTTCAGCTCAGGGGGTTGATCTGAGGAAGTTTGTATTTCGTGGAGAAAGAACCAACTCAGTTTTAGTTAGATTAACATTCAATTTGCATGCGTTTTCTGAAGGTGCAATACCATAGCAACCATTTTAAAACCGTAACTGTTCAGATTTAATTCCGCCATTTCTGACCAAGATTTAAAGCGGGAGAGATAATACTCCACCTTGCGGTGTGTCCCTATTCACAAATCTGATAATGGAGGACCAACCCAGGCTGATTGTCGTGACTATAGTTTGCAAAATTACTGACTTTTGGAATTACCGGTAATTCGGTAAACGTTTCTGAAAAATCCGATTAACCGGCTTTTTACCGGTAATATAAATTTAATTTAATTTTTAATAAAACGAACAAAAAAACAACAAAAACTATTGGGAATAACGCAATCAATAATATTGCATTTCAAAAAATATGTAAATATACTTTTTTCAATTTTAGCAATTCAGAAAAAAAATTATTAAAATAATTATCAATAATTAAAAAATATTCATTTGTTTTAAATAAAATGAATGCACTACTATGCCAATTTCCTTAACCGCTTGAGTCCCAAGCAGCGAGATCGCACTGTTGAGATTTTAAGTCGAGAAAACCCAGCGTGGGTTACCGATTGTCGAAGTCGCGCGCTGAGATTTACTAAAGTAAGTACATCACACAGCTCCTTTTAATGCAAATAGTACATTTTACAATAGGGTTGTCTCAATAGATTGTCTTTTCGTACTCATTTAGAGAAAGCGCGGTTGCGCTGTTTGGGATTCGTCGACAGTGTTTTTTCAATACCCCCTGGGACTCAAACGGTTAATTCTCTAAAAGTTCTTTTGCGTATTGAAATAGGCTCGTAAAAACGCATCGTATCCATTCTGTCGTTATTTAAATTTGATCTAAATTATCGTACATATTAGATCAGCCGCTGAAAAAGCACGCTCCGATTCAACACTTGTCGGACAAATGGTCAGAATCAGAATAAATACCAAGTTTAAATATTTACCACTAATGTTCTGTTCATAAAAGAAGTCCTTCTTTTATTTTATCACATTCACTAACCCTCTAGGAACATTTGAAGCAAGAAACTTATTAATTTTATCATCAATTGGTCGCTACAGCTTTTCCTTCGTTGACATCATAAGAACAGAGGGCTAAAGAAGTTGAAGTAAATTAATGGATGGTCATTTGAAAAAAAGTAGCGGCTTCCGTAAATTCAACTTCTGGTTCTGTTGGAGTGGAGAATGTTTGAATTAATTCAACAATTTTTTTGATAATAACAGTTTTGCTCGTTCTGTTGAATATTTGATATTCATCGTCTTTCTCGCTTGAAAATGGAGATATTGTAATATATCAGAACAAATATGCCATCTTTTCTTAATGCGAACAATTAGAGCTTCTTTAAACTCTTTAAGCCTAATATTGATTTTTGTGCACTAATCTCATCTAGCATAAACTTTAAGGTTAGATCCGTCACATACAAATTTACATCTTTACGGCAAAGTACAGCAACTTTTACTGGCTGCAATGTTGCGATTTTAGATGCAAGTAAAACTATTTCTATACCATTCTTATCTTCTGTGAAACTGAAACTAAATTTAATATCTACATATGTTAAAAATTTGAATATTGGCGTATACATTTGTATTTTACATTTGTAGCAGAGGCGTAGCATTTTTAAGAATTATGCTGTGTGCCTGACGCCGATTTTTTTGTCTAAATTTCCGACTAACTAAATTGATCGTTAGTTCACCCAGGTATTGTTAGATGTCTCTAGTACTTATAAACCAAAATATACCCGATATTTAGTTCTAAACTGCAAGCTTAGTTCCGATTTATCAATTACCGATTAGAAATGTTTCGTAGAATTTTAAATTTAAGTTTGTATTGCAGATTTTAATTAAACATCAGATGCGGTTTGTTTAGTGCCATCTTTGAACAATTGGTATGAACTAACCATCAATTTAGTTAGTTGGAAATTTAGACAAAAAAAACGACGTGAGGCACACACCATTAAATTTAATTAAAAAAACTTTATTTTTGGTTAATTTATAAAAAAATTGAAATAACTACTTACTAAAATTAAAACGTATCGAAATTTTTTTACTCTTACCGAAATACCGGTAAAAAAATATTTACCGGTAAGTCGGTAATGCATTTTTGGTCAATTTACCGGTAAACCGAGAAACCGATTTACCGGTAATGCAAACACTAGTCGTGACCCTACTTTTAAACATTTGATCTATACTCAGAACCTGAGTAGATCAAATATTTAAGTTGTTAAATATTCAATAACGGGGTGAAGAGTGGATCAATAAGGGAGTGGAGAGCAATTTCCACAAATTTTTATCAGGAAAAAGACTAAACATGTTCGAAGCTACCAGGAAAGTTTGTTTCTAGTATTACCTCCAAGAAGTCTGCAGTAGTTGCTGCCCAAGAACCACTCGGCCACTGGGAGCTTAGATGTCTCAGAGGACTCCTATATTTTATTAAAGTATAGCTTGCAGTGGCCCGATTCTGGTAATTCCCCGGGAATAGGGAATAATTTATTTTTGTAGCAGTTATTCCCCAGATATTTTTCCCAATTCCCCGTTTTCCAAAAGTTAATTCTGGCGATTGGGTACTAAATTTACGGGAAAATAATTTAACTATTCGCGGTCTAGTGATCTGCAGTATAGTTGAGGAGTGATCGTAATAAAACAAGAAAACAAAAGTCTAAAAGTAGTTTACTACATTTAATTGTTTTTTATTGATATTTCAATCGAATTTTACTTAAAAAATAATTTTGTTTATTACAGTAAAACATTGGATTAATATTTCCAATAAATATTACCAGTTTTCAGTATAAATTTACAGTTATAATATTGCTATAAGTACAAAATACAATAAATTTCCGTTAAATTCTATTCCCAGTTAATTCTTTCCTAAAATAGGTATGGAATAATAAACGTCAAAACTGCTATAATGGGGAATAATTTTTTCCCAAAATTTTTTTTCCCCAACGCCAGAATACACTTTTGGAGAATAGGGAATAAAACTGCTACAATATTTAAAATTTCCATTCCCCGGGATTACCAGAATAGGGCCACAGACATTTGTTTTAGTATTTCCTTATCCGTATTTGAATGTTTTGAAGATTTCCTTGTAGCAGTCCCAGTCCAGAATAGGTTTACTTTCGCTGTTTGCATCCAATTCAAATTGGACACAAGATTTGGATATTAAACCCAGTATTCCAATCATAAGAGATTGAACCTCATAAAAAAAGTGTATGATAGGACTAGGTTTCTAAGTTCAACAAAGGGTTTCAGTATTCCCCTAGGTTTTCCGAAAAATTTTTGTTTTTTAATTGATTTTGGCTTGTAAACACGATCTCAATAGTTGCAATCTTTCTAAAGAATCTTAAGACAAAAGGTCTTTATATCGATTTTTATTTGCACAAAATTTGAATATTAAACAAAGTGTTCCCCTAATTTGTTCATGGTTTGTTGTTGAATTGAATCATATGTTAGGTTAGGTTAGAATTCAGTGGTTGGTCTCGCACACGTAGGCCAATTTTGGCCCATTGTGATGTCACAGGACCCGTCATCATTAAACTCCCTTTAAACTATCTAGGGCTACTCACATATAGCGCAAAATACCAGAAAAGGTGTCCATAGTGTATTTGTCCAAGTGATCATGTATTCTGCCAGCTAGCACAGGACATGATCATAGGAAGTGAACAAGAGTTTTCTCCTCTCCCTCGTCCTTGTCGCTTCTGCAGAAGTCATTTGTATCCAGACCCAGCCTTCTCGCATGGTCTGCCTAACAGCCGAACTGGCGAGCCACCTAGCATTTGCCAAGGCAACTGCTTTTTTATGGCTTGCTGCTTTTAGCACAGACATAGGCCTTCCTAGACATTCTCTCCCTGGCTCCAGTTGGAGAGTCACCGTTCCTTGCTAATTCCTCTACCCAGCAATTCCCCTCAACATCAGTATGACTTGGAACCCAGACCAACTGGATATTCAAATGTTCACTGATTTCGTTAAGAGATGCGCGACAAAGTGAAAGAAAGGTCCTTGACTGTCCAACCAGTTCATAACCTTCATTCGCTATAACTTCTGCCTAGGTACACGCTTCAGTAATCAGGGAGATGAAAAGATAGACTCACATTTAATTCCTTACAGAACGCACTAGCTCCTATACTATACCATCGAGCTGGAGTCGTCAATGAAGAATTTGACTGTCCCGGTCCCAACGATGAAATCACTCTTTCAATTCTTTCAGAGGGAAGAAGCATCGTAAAACGCTCAAAAACAGAAAAGGTTTGCTATATACTCCAAATTCACTAGGTCATGCCTCACAGAATTGACTACAGTTGAATGCCCGTTTTTGTAGGCACTTCCGCTATTTGCTTACCGATGATATCCGACGGGAGAAGGCACAGCATAACCTACACTAAATAGGCTGCCCACTGCACCTTCCCCATCATGTTCTTGTATGATAATTTTTCCAGAGCTGGCCACCATACACCATTTACACCATACAGCAGTACGGGCCTTACTACTGCCATGTAGAGCCAGGGCACCAGCTCCGCTTTCCAAAGTCATTTCTTTCCGATAAAATTTTTGCAAGATTAGAGTGCCGCAGTGGCCTTCTCTCTTTCTATCGTATTTGGTTTCCAACTGAGCTTACTGTCCAGCAGAATCCCTATAGGAATCTCGCATTATCAGTAAAGGCCATCATGGTACCATTCAAACTTGGTGTAACCACATGCAGAATTTTATACCTCCTAGTAAAAACAGCCAGCTTTCTTTTAGATGGGTTGATCCCCAATCCACATCTGCTGGCCCAACCCACAGTTCTAGTAGTAGTCCGATGATAACTACATTCGAAAGAAGGAGGGAGAAGACACCTCCCTGGTATACTCCGAAAAACTCGTTTTCTGACGGAGACTTCCCCCGTTCTCGCTATGACCCTTCTGCTCCCTAGCAAGTGATTAATTAGCCTGGTTACTGTGTATATTCAATCTCAAGTAGTAACAATCCTTTCTTAATTGCCTCCACCTTCCCATTGTAAAAGCGCCCTCGATATCGAGAAACGCAAACGACGAGAAGTTCGGAAAATCCAGTGACTTCTTAATTACCCGAATCATGCCATATAGTGCCATGTCCACAGACTTACCCTTATACCCTTATGAGGGTATGTTGAGACCTTCCCACGATTTTCAACAGAAAGGATGACAGAGATATTGGTCTTAAGCCGTTAGAATTGCTGTGCGAAGCTTCTACCCGCTTTCAAGATGACAGTTGCCCTAGCCTCCCTCCACTTCTTTGGGATGTATCTCAACTTCATACACCCTTCGAAGACAACCTCCAGCGAGGGAACAATATCTCCAAGTTCTTCTGAATTTTTGTTGGTACAATGCCATCCGAACTAGCTGACTTAAAGGGCCTTAAACATTTAACAGCCCATTTTATCTTCGGTATATCCAGAATAGACTCTGTACATAACAGTTTAGCCCTGCAGTCATCCATAGATCCGTGGTGGTCCAAAGGCTCTGCAATCAACACATCGTCACTTCCTAGGAAGTGAATTTTCATCAAAAGATTAAGAGTCTCTTCACAAGAAGCCGTCCATTCCCCATCCAGTTTAATCAAATAGTCTGGAACAGCTTAACCGGTAGATAGATTCTTTCTTAAGAACAAGGATTCCGAGACCCCTTCAATTCTATCACAGAAGAGACCCCACGAGTTCCTTTCCGCCTTCCTTGTTTCTTTTTTATATTCTCTGAGGCATTCATTATGAAGTTCCAGTTTTGGCTTTCTCTCGATCTTTTCGTTGTAATGAAAGCAGACCCACAGACTTTCCGGTGCTCCGCAAGTTCCGAGGTTCACTAAACAGGTTTTTACTTCCCTCTCAGCTTTGTTAATTAATGGGCAGGCCTCCTTCATAGAGTTATTGCAACTTGCAACAAAAAACTTCCAACGCGCAACTTGTAACTTACCACACGCAACTTGCAACACACAACTTGCAACTTGCAACACGGAACTTGCAACACAGCAACATTGCAACATTTGCAAGTTGCGTGCGACAAGTTGCGCGTCGCAAGTTTCTTGTTGCAAGTTGCAAGGCGCAAGTTGTGTGTTGCGTGTTGCAAGTTAAGTGTTGTAAGATACAAGTTGCGTGTTGCAAGTATCTTGTTGCAAATTGTGTGTTCCAAGTGGAGTGTTGTAAGTTGCGTGTTGCAAATCGCGTGTTGCAAGTTACAAGTTGCGTTATGCAAGTTGCATGTTGCGTGTTGTAAGTTGCGTGTTGCAAGTTGCCTCTTACGTGTAGCAAGTTGCAAAATGTAGTTGGAGTTTAGGAATGAATCATCCAAGTATTTTTTTACCATTCGTTGGTGATGTTCCCGAAAGGATCCTTGTCAAAAGCTTATATTATTCTTTCGTCGACTGCAACATTATGTTGCCTCACATTCATCTGAGGCTCGTGAAAATGAAAGCTGCAAGTTGCAAGTTGCGTGTTGACGGTTGCGTGTTGCAAGTTGCGTGTTGTGACTTTCGCGTTGCACGCTGCAAGTTGAAAGTTGTGTGTTGTAAGTTGCAAGTTGCGTGTTGCAAGTTGCGTTTTAAAAGATGCGTGTTATAAGTTGCGTGTTGCAAGTTGCAAGTTTCGTATTGCAAGTTGCGAGATGAAAGGTGCGTGTTGCAAGGTGCGTGTTGCAAGGTGCAAGTTTCAAGCTGCAAGGCAGTATATAGTGCTTTCCAGTATGAACATAAGTTGAAACTTGAACCTTGCACCGTGAACCTTGCAAGTTCCACCTTTCACCTTGCACCTTGCAACTTGAAATAAGGAACTTGCATTTTGCAACTAGCCCCTTGCACTACGCACCTTGCAACTTGCAACACGCAACATAAAACACGTAACACGCCACTTACAACTCGAAACTTGCAACACGCAACTTGCAAACACGCAGCTTTCAACACGCAATTTTAACATGCAGCTTGCAACACGCAAGTTGTAAGTTCCGTATGGCAAGTTGCGTATTGAAAGTTGCGTGTTGAATGTTGCGTGCTGAATGTTGCGTGTTGCAAGTTGCAAGGTGCAAGGTACAAGGTGCAAGTTGAAAATTGCAAGTAGCAAGTAGCAAGTTGCAAGGTGCAAATTGCAAGGTGCAAATTGCAAGGTGCAAGTTGTAAGTTACAAGTTGCGTGTTTCAAGTTGCGTATTGAAATTTGCTTGTTGCGTGTTGCAAGTTGCAAATTGCGTGTTTCAAGTATCGCGTTACAAGTTGCATGTTGCAAGTTGAATGTTGCAAGTTGCGTGTTCAAGTTGCGTGTTGCAACTTGCGTGTTGCAAGTGTAAATTGTGTGTCTCAAGTCGCGTGTTGCAAGTTGCAAGTTGCGTGTTTCATTTACATATTGCAACTTGCTTGTTGCAAGTTTCGTATTGTAAGTTGCATGTTTGCAAGTGGAAGTTGGAAGTTGCGTGTTCAAGTTGCGCGTTTGCAAGTGGCAAGTTGCGTGTTTCTAAGTTGCGTGTTGAGAGTTGCGTGTTGCAAGTTGCGTATTGCAAGTTGCGTGTTGCAAGTGTAAATTGTGTGTCTCAAGTGGCGTGTTGCAAATTGCAAGTTGCGTGTTTCATTTACATATTGCAACTTGCTTGTTGCAAGTTTCGTATTGTAAGTTGCATGTTTGCAAGTGGAAGTTGGAAGTTGCGTGTTCAAGTTGCACGTTTGCAAGTGGCAAGTTGCGTGTTTCTAAGTTGCGTGTTGAGAGTTGCGTGTTGCAAGTTGCGTATTGCAAGTTGCGTGTTGCAAGTGTAAATTGTGTGTCTCAAGTCGTGTGTTGCAAGTTGCAAGTTGCGTGTTTCATTATATATTGCAACTTGCTTGTTGCAAGTTTCGTATTGTAAGTTGCATGTTTGCAAGTTGCAGGTTGTGTGATCCAAGTTGCGTGTTGAGAGTTGCGTGTTGCAAGTTGCGTGTTGCAAGTTTCGTGTTGCAAGCTGCGTGATGAGAGTTGTGTATTACAAGTTGCGTGTTGCAAGTTAAATGTTGCAAGTTGCGTGTTTCAAGTTTCGCGTTGGAAGTTGCGTATATCATCTCTACCATAATATATTTTTAATGAATCGAGATGTCATCGTAGCGAGAACTGATTAGTTATATTAAATCGTTGAGAAATATTAAAGTACGCCAATTATTCAAACACAATCAAATCCCTCTAGTGCTTGATTTAGATTTGATTTGGTTATTTTTTCAATATTCCGAAACCGTTTTAGTAAAAGTCTAAATAGAAATAAAATATAAGTGCCGTTATTATTCGGTAATTGAACTTCTAAGTCTTCAAGGTCCATTGGTGTAAATATTATTAATATTTGACTCGAATCGCGTGATTCAAATCATCTAAAATAACCAAACAATAATTTTGTTTTTTATTTTGTGTTTTGTTGTTTACCTCCCATAAACTCTAATTACCCATAATCTCGTATATTCATAAAAAAAATATTAGTGGCTGCGGCTTGTGCATAAATTTAATTTTCTTGCGGACTATTATTTGTAATTTTTAAAGTATTTGGTTTACCTAATTTTTCTCCGGAAAGCCGCGAGACCAAAACAACAAATTATCTTAATATATCATCACTTAAGTATATATGCACATCATGTAAGTGGTGCGCGCGTAAGATGAGACCTCTTCTCGCGACTCAACGATTTTTTTTTACATAATTTTTACTTTATACGTCTTCTTTACTCGTTTCATTCTGGAAGAGTTTGGTTGCCTAGGAACACTGTATAGCATAAATACTTTGTCTTAAGTTCATCGCAAGTTAAACTAAATTTTTTTTTGTATAAAATTCCTTCCTTTCGTTTTACTTACCTCGCTTACATACGTCCATCTATCTATATCGTTACGTTACAAGTATAATAAAAATCGTAACTTAAAAAAACACTAAAAACTATCGTTCCGGTTTGATTATTACATTACTTTTTATATTAAAAAAAAAAAAAAAATTAAAAAAATTTAATTCAAGTGAAAAATTATAAAAAATAAACTCTTTACTTAGAACAGAGTGCGCACTTTTCTTTTATACCGCATCGTCT
The DNA here is from genome assembly GCA_932526605.1 of Nephrotoma flavescens. Classification (NCBI taxonomy): domain Eukaryota; kingdom Metazoa; phylum Arthropoda; class Insecta; order Diptera; family Tipulidae; genus Nephrotoma; species Nephrotoma flavescens. Next base: position 255,162,845 of record OW052221.1, read on the forward strand.
TATACGAAGCGTTCTCTCCTCGCGACTCACATATACATAATATATAGAGAGAATAGTTAACAGTTTTTTAAAATATTATTTGTTATTGTTAGTTTTGTTAAGTACATCGCGGTGTTAAGTCGAAAAGATTTTCTTTTAACAAAATCTCGGTTTTTATTTTGTCGAATTTCGCGCGGCGCGGGTTTCTCGCTTACCACCTTAATTAAGTCTTCCGTTTTATAAGATTTTATCGTTTCGTGTATTTTTTATAATTTTGTTGTTGTTTTATATACGCAAAATGTTGTTTTGTTAGTTTATGGTTATTATTATTATTATTATATAGTGCCGTGATTAAATTTATTAACAAAATATCATAAATTTATGATTTATATGTAATTTTATAATATTATGTTGTTATTAATTTATAAGAAAAAGAGAAAGAAGAAATTATAAGATTAAGATAAAAATTTATATAAATTGGCTTAGTGTTTTATAGAATTTTGAAAATATTTCTATATATCTAAATAATATATTAAGTGAGTTTTAGTTTTTGTGTGAATTTGTAAAAAAAAAAAATATAGTGACGTGACCAACATGCCATCAGGATATAGGCAAAATGGAATATTACATTCATCTAACGGACATTTGAGTGAGTACCGAGTTGCATTTATACACTTTATACAAAAATTTAGCTTGAATGTTCAGTGAACAGGAACTTTATTTTTTATATAAAAATTTGATATGCTTTCAACGCGCTTAAGCCAATTATTATATTTTACTTGTGTAAAAGAGAGTTTACTTAGAATTTATTTTTAATTGATTATGTGAAAATGAATTTTTTCTGTTATAGCAACTCAATGGTTTTGTAGAGTGACAAAATTTTATAATTAAGATATACGTACGTACAATACAGATTAGTGAAATTTTATCGGATCGAATTTATCGGAATTTGTTTTGGTGACCAAATTGTTCGATGATCTGTTTAATATTCTAGAACTATACTTTATCAACGGTATCATTCGTTTTGTCACCAATAATTTGTGAAGTCGTATTTGAAGTTTTTATATAAAAATTTGAGTGTTAAATTAAAAAATATTCCAATTTGATTAGTCTTGAAGTGAAATTGAAACATTTTAAATTATAGAAGTTCATGAGTCCCTATTTCGTTGTAAAGATCAACCAATTTTCTTCAATTTTAGCTGAAGACGGAACAGCGACGTATTTTAAACAATTGTGGTTTTTGACATCAATTTTTTTACCAAATTATCTCTTACTGCTCCCAAAGATGTTCATAGTTTTTTAAATGTATTTTAGAATAGCGTAGACAAAGTTCTAATGTTAAAATGAATATTGTTCAGGTATGATGATATTTAGTGTGAACATACATGCTATTGGAAGTTTCAGTTTGTGGTGAGTGGCTTCTAATTATGATGATTTGTAGTTTGTCTAGAGACATTTTAACGTTTACGGATAAGCGGGACGTGAATGATGATTTTCATCATATGGTTTTTAAAATTTAAATTGGAATTTTTCCCATTTGACATTCCCAAATAAGCTACGAACCCGATTTATAATAAAACAAATATCAGAAATCCTAGAGATGTTCACAGAGTCACACTTATTTTTTCTGGATAGTTGTCGACTTTCGATAGTTTCGAACAGGGTTCGGTTATGATGATATTTATTGTGATATACACGAAGTAGAAGTTTCATGAGTTGTATGTGTTTTACTGAATCTGTTAATCTTGTCAATAATTTGTAAATCTCTGATATAAGCGTTTTTTTATTTAATTTGGAACTTGCACTATTGACATCATAGAACCAGTATATGTAAATACTGAAGAACAGCTGATGGTTCCGTTCGTCTTTCATTAAGTCGTAATTCTTGTTCCGATTTCATTACATTTGAAAGAATACTATTTATATTCTGCTGTCTTGATAACATGAAGGTAATAGCAGTGTTCGCAGTTAGAACATTTGCATTTCTTCGGCACAAAGCCTCCACAGCTAGATTTATTGGCTCAAGCTCATTAATAATCTTCACCAATAATATCCAATCATTTTCACCAAATGAATATTCGGTATGAGCTTTAGTTATACGATAGCCGTTTGTAGACTACACTTTACTTTGTAAACCCGTTCGAGCATTATCAACAGGATAGTCCATCCCGTTTTAGAATTTAAGGTTAATTTCAATTCTTTCCGATGATGCAGTTTTACATATTTTTGCAAATCAGTATGTTTTGTTGGATAAGTTCTAAAATTACTACTTTACGAATTTTTGTTATCAGGGAATGTATGATAGGATTATATTCAAATTCGTTGGATAATTCTGAATCTAAATTATGGTTATGTGAAATTTCTGGGCAATTTACTTCGTCAAAAGTATCAGCAGTTTCGGATAATTCGTCAACGCAAATGACCCCCAATTCAGAATTTCTATTCATATAAAGCACGTCAAGTACTGCTATAGCTGAATGCCATGAGCAAGGCACACCTGATGTTCTGGCTCCATCAACTTCCCAAGCCTTTCCATTACCGATGCTCCATCGGTGGCTAATTTACTTACAATGACCTTTTCTAGCGATAAATAGAAATTTTAATTAGCTCTGGAGGAGCACTACGGACCAAAACTCCACTCATCAAAAGTTAAGCTAAATCTAATTTTATTCATTGTCTTGTTAAACAATTCTTATCTTGTTTCCTGTTGAATTTTTGCAGCATAATCCATTACAATTTTTTTATGGTGTTGGGTGATTTTGGTATTTGATTGCACGTGAATCCTTTTGGCCATACGCAATACCTTGAGATCATTTGAGATGCAAAACACAGAAAACGGTATACCACCTCTTGCAATTAGCCGAGATAAAATGGCAGTCGAAGAAAAATCTTGTTTATTTTCACCAAAGAATTCTGTAATTTTGTTCGATGAACTTGAACCGGAGAAATTTGCCACATATTGTGGATCGCTCGTAAATGAGAATGAAGCGCACTAGTAGATCCACCGCAAAATTTAATTTGTTTTCTACATTTCTTGCATTTAGCAAAACTTCCAGTTTTTTCTCGTAGAAAATATGCCCATATCTTGTACTCATCGTTCTTGTCTTTCTTATATTTTTCAAAAATTTTATTTTCCATGTTTTATTATATTCAGAATTTTGTCAAATGTCAAAATGTCAAACAAACCAACAAAAAAACTATAAATTTGTACGAATATCAAAATAAAAACTGGGCGAAGATCGAAAAAATAGGCCGAAGGTACATACAGAGTCATCTCTTATAAATACGGGAAAATATTTCAAAACCGGGTTTTCGGTGATTGAAAACGGAACGATTGATCGATTAATCGGTTAATCGAAAACTGGGTTTGCATTCACTACACCCAACCGCGGTAGGTAGGTCATTTGTAATTCATACATCTGTTATATTATAGCGGTCAATTCAAGACCGATCTAAATTTTCAATATATGTTAAAACCCATCCCAGGCTAAACAGCTGGTAAAACGAACGCTTTAGTTTTGTAAGCAATTAGATCGATATTTTTTGTGAACTTCAGGCTAACAACATGGAAACCTGTTTGTGGCGCCCAAAACGTAAATGGCTTAAGTGTTCCATAATTTTCAATTTTGTTAGTTTTGTTTTATATTATTCATCATTTATTCTAAATTTTATTTTTTTTCTACCCGGATAAAAATCTCCGCAGATTCCTACGTTTGACATGCTATCCTTGACACTTAAATTTGAGTCTCTTTTATCTGACACCCAGCTTATGTATACAATTCGGCATTTTCCTTCTCTTGAGCAAATTGTCCAACTCTATGTTACTTATGAGGATACTTGGGCTAGAACTGGGTTTGTTGCTATTAATAAGTCAAAATAGGAGAGAAATAAATGAACTAGATGTTGAAAATTTCATTGACTGATTCAAACAAATCTTTTTCAAAAACGAAAACCTTCGGTGCTTTGATTATGGTTCACCCGGAATTTTAAAACCACAGCTTGTAAATTAAAACGCCGAAATATTCCCCATTAGCAAACGTGTCAGAACGAGTCAACCGTTCCATTTCTTATGCGATTTGGTCATACATAACAGATAATCATCGAGATTGGGATGGCAATACGGAACCGCAATAAACTGTTAAGCACAAAAAGCTTCTCAGACAAAAATACTTAATGATCATAGAAAACCATAATTGGAAAATAACAATAATACGAAACATTAATCTACATTGTCTATGAGTTATCTACATATTCTACTAATTGTCTACGCAAAAATTAATTGTCTACGCTATTTTCGGCACCCACATGTAGACATTTCTGAGAAACCTGTAGACGCAGAACACTGCGATAACACATGCGATATTTATAGTTGTACAATATTTTTCTAATCACAAATGTTTGCCAGCCAGGTGCTTTGTATATAAAAATTTAAAGTTTGCTGAACGAATTGAAAACTAATGTTTTGGTGTGGAAGGGTCTTAATACTTTTTTTTTTTAAAGAAACTTACTGTCCGTGCTATGTACATGCTATACTATACCCATGGTTCATTAAACTACGTGTGTAAATAGCAATTATTTATTATTGGTATGGCGTGCTACTTTGTGGCTCCATGAGTAAATCTTAATTACAAGTTCTTCATGGTTTTCTAATTCAAATAATCTTCTAGTTTTCGTGGTACGCTTACATTTTTTTGCAGGCAACTGTGCACTAATATTTGTTTCTGCTCTTTGAAATTAGTGGGTCAGTATCTAATAATTTTAGAGTAGAATGTTGCCTAAAAGTGTAGCCGTAGAATTTACAGAATTTCTATGTTGCAATTTACTGGTACTTTGGTTGCCCGATGTTTTTAATATTGTGGCAACCATAAAACGATTCTATATCCCCTTTCGTAAATTAGTTCAAAAATTATTTCTCACATATCACTCGGAAAATTAGCGCACGCTTTAGAATCAAAAGCTCGTGTAATTTGCATCGTAAATAAAAAAAATACCAGTAGCTCTTAACTTTATTCCTATAGTTGTTTAACGCCTGGTTTAATATAGATTCTAGACAGTTATCGATTTAATCCACTTCAAGTATAAGTAGAGTCAAGGAACTTGGAAAATAGGAAAATTTTCAGAAATTTCCATTCTAGTCCGAATCATGTTCATCAAGATGAACATATTTTAACGAAACCAAAATACGATTCGTATCGGCTTCATCGATAACCATAACTTCGTGCTAGGCTGAAATCGCGGCTATGAAAGAAAGTCTCTGCGTAGTGCCATCTGTTGAATAAATCTTTAGATGTTTTGCTTTAAAAAAGTCCGCTTAGCTTTGAAAAATAAAACATTAGAGGCCAATTTTGGTTTCAGCAATATTTGCTTATGAATTTCCAGTAACAGAAATTGATTGTTCATGAGTGTGAAGTTTACACCAATTAACAAAAATACGCATGTATTGGAAATAACACTGTTAAAAAATTTCTTATAGGAATTTTGAGAGAAAACTTAAATTTCATCAAATTTAAAAATAGAATAATATTTAATAAATTAATTATTCTAAATACTATGGTGCGAATGTATAGAGCTGTTTTTTTTTGTAGAAAGCTCTCACATTGCTCAGGAATGTTATTTAAGTAAAACTATTACCGGCTACTTTTGATTTTCAGTGTACGTATTCAATTCTGGCAAATGAAAAGACATCACAGAGACAACACCAAAAATCAATCATATATAAGTTGCTTTTAAAAGCCTGATTTATCAAGTAACGGGGAATAATATTCCAATGGACTTGCAAAATATTTTCTTTAAGTTAAACAGGCATCTGATTTTTTTATTTTTGAGTGAAACTCAAAGCCAATAACAAGAAATCATGGAGATTGCACCACAATGAAACCATATACGAATATTTCTTACGGGTTTAACCTATCAAACGAATCATGTTTCGTTCCAATTCAGATTTGCTCAGGATGTTTTTTCGAGCAAACTTTTCATTGGCTCCTTTTGATTTTTGAGTGAATCTCATTTACTCTCAAAATAACGAGACATTGTGGAGATTGCACCACAATGAAACCATATTGGAATAACTCCAACGGGCTTAAACTATCAAACGAATCACGAGTGGGAAGTTTATACCAATTAACAAAAATACGCATGTATTGGAAATTACACTGTTAAAACATTTCTTATAGGAATTTTGAGTGAAAACTTAAATTTTATAAAATTTAAAATTAGATAATATTTAATAAATTTATTTATTAAATCCTTTCGGCTCCTTTTGATTTTTTGTGTATCCAATTCTGGCAAATGACAAAACATCACGGAGACTAGAGCCTGACTTATCAAATGGCTAGGAATAATATCACAATGGACTTCCAAAATATTTCCATTAAATAAAAAAGACATATGGTTTTTTTATTTTTGAGTGAATCTCATTGCCAGTAAAAAGACATAGTGGAGATTGCACCACAACGATACCATATTGGAATAACTTCTATGGGCTCAACCTATCAAAAGAAGTATATTTAGTTTCAATCCATATTGGCGCAGTACGTTTTTTCGAGTAAACTTCTCATTGACTCCTTATGATTTTTGAGTGAATCTCATTTATTCTCACAATAACAAGAGATCGTGGAGATTGCACCACAATGAAACCATATTGGAATAACTCCTGCGGGCTTAACCTATCAAACGAAGCTTGTTTTGTTCAAATTGAGATTGGCTCAGGACGTTTTTTCGAACAAACTTCTCGTTGGCTCCTTATGATTTTTGAGTGAATCTCATTTATTCTCAAAATAACAAGACATCGTGGGGATTGCATCACAATGAAACCATATTGGAATAACTCCTATGGGCTTAACATTTCAAACGAAGTATATCTCGTTCCAATCCAGATCGGCGCAGTACGTTTTTTTGAGTAAATTTCTCATTGGCTCCTTATATGATTTTTGAGTGAGTCTCATTTATTCTCGCAATAACAAGACATCATGGAGATTGCACAAATTCAACCAACTCTAAATATTTTAGAGGAGACTATTTATTTAAAAGGGATAATTCATTACTATCCACTTGCTGGTGGTATTCTGCATTACATATCTTTTATAAAAAGACCAAACGGACAGTGGGATTCACATGACGACAAAACAAATTTTATTTCCCTTATAGTTAAACCTGACCGCGTAGTAATCCCATCGTTACTAATCTACACAAGAAGCTAAAATAATCTTGTAAATTTTACATACTTAAATTCCAAGCCGTATCCGAATATTATTAATTTTTCATCCATCGCTAATCAGCGACTTATAAATAAATTTTATCTGAAATAACACCGACCAAAGTACCGGGAAGTACTGGGTTCGAATCCAGATAGATGTAGGATGCAAAAGAAAATTTTCATCAACAAATTACGGTCTGTGTTAAAAGAAATACAACTACGATCCCATATCGGCGTGCAAGACTCATGAGCCGACCCATCTTCCATGTCCAGTACTATAGGATGGCATGGAGCTATGCGATGCGCAGATGGTAACTTAAAATCGGTCACTACAGCCGTGCGTCTTCGATTTGGCATAAATGCGTAAAGTAGGACGGGAAAAATGAACCGCGAAAGAGCAGGGAGTGCTCGGCCCCAAAACAGATGGCATGGATTAAATCAAAATAAAACCAAAAAAATCTGAAATGTCTCTTTGCATTTTCTATAAATACAAATTAAAGTTTTGTCATTTATCAAGTAGATGATGGTTTCGAGACAAAATAGTCATCGAGCCATTTTTGCACATCTTCAATTTTCGTTAACCACTGGTCTTTCAAATATGACTACATCAATCTGAACAAGCGGTAATCAGAGGGAGCCGAGTCTGAAGAATACGCCACATGCTGTAAAACTTCACAAACTAAGAAGATGAATTTTTGGGTTGATTTTGCTGTATGTGGACGAGCGTTGTCATGCGGAAATATAACCTTCCGTCTTCTTTGGCTCGTAAATGGTATTTTTCCTCCAGAGCAACACTTTAATTGATCAATTGGGCCTGATAACGTTCAACTGTGGCAGTTTGACCAGGTTCCAGAAGCACACTCACTATATATTTATTATAATAAACTATATCGTTTTTATTATTTTTTTCTTTATCATTTATTTATAAAATATGGTTTTATATTTTTACAACTTTTAATGGTGTAGTCACACCATTAAAAGTTGTAAAAATATAAAACCATATTCTCATTTAACTTCTAAAACTTCATTTCTTTTTTCGTTAAATATCGAAATTTGTGAATGAAGATGGCGAAATAGCTCTAATCAGCAAAACGAGCGATTATCCCTCGTAATTAAGCGGCGAGGTTACATCACTCCCCTCCTGGATCAAAAACTGTAGTGCTTTAAATTAAATCTGACCGTTTTTCGAATACTACGTTTTTTGATTGCGTTTGTTATACAAGTATTCCATACGCTGGCTTAAACCTAACGATGCCAATTGTTGTTGGTTTTCCATCTACATCCACAACAAAGAATTTGCGCAATTTGCGGGTCACTGGATATGGTCCAGAATATGGTGTACTCAATTTACCTTTGACTCTATCCACACGTACGAATACGTGTGAACAGGTTTCTAGATTTTTCGGAGTGTACGTTGCCTCTTCCCACGAAATCTGAAGTATACGTGTTACGGTTTGTTCGTTTTTAATTTTAACCGTTGGTGAAGAATTCACCGGAAACCTTGATATTATTAGGGGAAACCTTGATATTATTAGGTTCGGATACGTTGGTAGTTCTGAACTCCAATGGGATGTATTACATCTACCAGTTAATGCGGCTTTTAGTTGCCTGTGGAACTGTTCGACAAGAACATTCGCTTTTGGTATGTATGCAGTTATCCGAATGCGGTGGGAACCTAGGAGCTTTGTAAGTGAACAACGTTGATTTAAATTGTGTTCCTTGATCTGTCGCGATGGAGAGTGGGACACCATTTCTACAGATAAACTCGTTTTAGAAGATCTTACTAACACTTTTTGCTGTCATTCCTCGGATTGGATTAGCTTCTGGCCAACGGGTAAATTGGTCGACTATCGTTAAAATATAATGGTAACCATTCAAACCTGCCACTTGGTAGCTCGAACTTACGTACCAAGTTCTGGTTTTGTGTGGCGGCGAACTGCGGACTTTTGGCATATTTTGAAGCAATAAGTATTCGTGTAGCACGGATGCCAGGGTGTAATAAGCTATGGATAGACTATCGAAGATTGTCCGTCGCATGTTGAGAGGAACGTACGGTCGATTTTTACGATTCCGTTGCAGGTTTACGCTTGACTTCTGCGTGCGTACTGATATCAATTTGTACAATTCGTCGTCGCGTTATTGCTGTACAAGTAATTCCTTCGTGTCGAAGGAGAAGACGCTGGGTTCTGTGAGAAGTGTTTAATCAGAACGAGACAAACAGTCGCTCACCACATTGTGTTTTCCTTTGATGTGAGAATGTCGGTAGTGAGCTGGACAATGTAATCGAGATGTCGTAATTGCCGGGGACTACGTTCTGACTTTTACGCAATAGCTGTTGTAAGGGAAGAAATTTCGGCCTTCGACGAAATGGCGAAAATGTGTTTGATTGCTAAGCACATAGCTAGAATTTTACCATCGAAAGAAGAGTATTCAACTTCCGCAGGAAAAGTTTCTTTGAAAATAATACTAATGGTTGCCAACATCCTTTATTACGTTGTTAAAAGACAGATGCATTTGAAGCTCTGGACAATTTGAAATAACATCGGCTCTGTCTCTCGACGGGAAGATGCCATCTTTCGAAATTTCGTGGCTCAAAAAATCGAGTGACTTCACGTCAAAAATATATTTCGATTCTTTAATATTAATTCCATATGCGGAGAGCCGTCTAAATACTGACTAGAAATGTGCACTGTGTTCCATCTCGGACCAGTTCGCAACGAGGATGACGTCGATATAAGAGTAGACGAAGTATAGCACAACACTTCGTTAAGGAATCGCTGGAATGTCTGGGCTGAGTTACGAAGGCCGTATGGCATTCTGGTAAGCTCAAAAAGCCTATAATCGTTTTTGACGCTGAAATGTTTTGGAGATGGCGTATCAACTTGGGTGATGGTTGCGTTTACCGTGAGGGTAGTAAATGAAACAGAAAGTCGTCTATTCTTTAAGTCGACCACAAAACCGTATTAGGACAGAAAGTCAGCACGTATAATAGGCCTGATTATACTGCCGCAATAATGAAATGATGTGTGAACGAACGCCTGAGGCCGAGATTAACCTTCAAATATTTTGTGCCATAAGTGGAAATTGGGGAACTGTTTGCTGCGGTAAAAACCCAATCGGTGTCTTTAGCATGTCGAGAAAACTTGTTTACGGCTATCACAGATACTTCAGCCCCACGTGGTCACACAATCGAATGTGATAACAGCTTTTAATTCTTTCATGAATTTGTGCTTTAAAATTTTATTGTATGGTGTGGTGATGATATTGTTAATTTTAGGTACCATGGCTGTGCATATATAATTGTACGTTTTAACATAGGTGTTTAACATTTATGGAATATTTCCTAATGTTCTTTTTGTTGAATATCATTATCTGGTTTATTTGCATAAACCTTACTTTTAAGATAACTCCACAAAAGTAAGTCGGGAGCAGTTAAATCGGGCGTCCATGGAGGCCAATCCACATCACTATATAATTAACTGTTGTGGGGATATTTCTCGTAACAATTCAATGGTTTTTATAGTAGTATGGCATGTGGCATACCGGCCTGTTGGAACCACTGGCATGCAATTCTGTTCTAAAAAAGTTTCTTATCATATCACGATAACGCTCGCCATAGTGTCTGTAATAGATAGCTAAACTATTCGGATTTTCGTAAAAATATATTGGATCATATTTAAAATATATACCTCCTCCCTTAATTTTTCAAAAAATTGTCATTGCCAAGCAACAGAAGTCACTTTTTGCCACCGTCCCTCTTTCTTTAAATTCTTCGATAATCCGGTAAATTATAGTCTTTGAAGGGACCATGTTCCTTCCGAAACTTCTATACGTAGTTTTTTTTTTTAACGGTAATGTAATTCATGATTAACTTGTGTAAAAGGTTTTCACTATTAAAACGAACGAACATTGTTCAATCGAATATGTTTCCATGATTAGCTTGCCACGTGTGTACTTCACCACTGCCAAGTATGAGCTGTTAATATTAGTATGGCGGCAAATGAAATAGAAAATCTTTCGAATGGACCCCCCCCCCCCCCCAATCTTAAAGAATGACTGAATTCCCTCGTGATGCAATCAGATAAGCAAAGTAATCCGCAATTTCAAAAAATAAATGGAATATTATTTCCGTGATGCATTGATTGTTTGCAGATAAAATATTTGTATATTGATCGAAACAATTAAGAAATAATTGAACCAGTATTTTGTCACCACAATCACGCCTATCACGTCACATCAATTGTATCGGGTTTTCCATTTGGGACTTGACAACTTTGAACTTTCACTATGTGGACGCACCCTTAAACAAATAACCAAACTGACAGTGTCTAAACATTCAGTAAAAACAACATTTTCATCATGGTGAAGTACACGCACGAACAACGTTTACAAATAATTAAAATTCCCAGTATAGACAAGCAATTCATATACCATGTTTTTATGACAGAGTTAACCTAGGTTAAGTCAGGTTTACGTGCAAGGAAAAGCCGATTAATGTTGAGTTTCGTTAAATCTGTTTTAACTCAACGAAACTAGTACGGTTGGATTAGGTTCTATGTGCCAACGTTTTTTACGTTTGTTTTAAAATGACGCTCATTGTAAACTATTAAAATACAGATTTTGAATAAAACAAATTTAAAACTAATTTTGAAAATGAGTAAACTATCGAAATAAATATTGACATAGCTGGCAACTTAACTCGGTTTCATGGAAACGGTACGAATTAACATCAATAAATGTTTAACTCCACGAAACCTAAACCTATTTTAACTTAGTTCATGGAAACATGGTCGATGTTCCCGTGCCAGTGAGACAACTGGTTGGTCGAAGTGCCGAGAATATTGCTGCCGTGCAAGTGAATCATATTTCTAAAAAGAAACTATCCAACCCATCCAAATAAACATATTATTGGATGGGTTGAATAGTTATAAATTTATTATACATTATGTACAAATATATGTGAATCGCTCAGATCACACTTTGGCGAATTTCGCGAATGGATTTTGGCTTGCGCCCTTATAAGATCAAATTGACACAGCAACTAAAGCCACTCGGAAATGTTGGAAGAAGATGACCAATTTCATCGCAAAATCATCCTAAGTAACGAAGTGCATTTTTGGCTAAAAAGCTTCGTCAACAAACAGAATATGCGTAATTGGTCAGGTGAAAACCCTGCTTCAAGAAACTTCACTTCATCCACAAAAAATAACTGTTTGGTGTGGTTTTCATGCTGGTGGTGTCATTAAACCGTTTTTTCGTGAAAAGGCCGTCATGTTACAGTCAATGGAGATCACTACAGAGACTTGTTGCAACGTTATTTCTTTGGTCAATTGCATGAGCTAGACATTATTATGTGTTTTAATAAGACGGTGCGGCATGCCACACAGCGGGTCTTATTAAAATCTATAAATTTCGATGCACATGTCATATCCAGAAATGGTCCTATCGATTGACCGCCTAGATCATGTGATTTAACACCTCTAGACTTTTTTTATCGGGCTACGTTAAATCATTGGTCTATGCCAACAAACCGGCGTCATTAGAGGAGCTCAGAGCCAATATTGAATGAGAGATAGCAGCCGCTTTCATCGAATTGTGTGGCCAACTCATCGAAAATTGGGTTCAACGAATCGACACCTTCAAACATGCCCGTTGTAGACTCATGAACGATGTCAAATTCCATACATAAATATTTTAATTGTACTTCAAGCCAGTAATAAAATTTTCGAGACATTTTCTGTAAATTTTCTGTACATAACAATGTTTTTACTATTGTGTAAGTACTCGAACTTACAGATATAAAACTGAAAAATCAGTCGTTATAATAGGTGGTTGCTCGCCAGACTTCGCTCCATCCGATTATCACTTATTCGCATCGATGGGACATGGGCTTGCTGAGGAGCACTTCACTTCTTACGAAAATGTACGAAAAGGGCTAGATCAGTGGTTTTCCTCAAAAGAAGAACAGTTTTTTTGCGTGGCATCCATGGTCATGAGTTACGGGTGTAATACTATTTGAAAGGCGAGATATATCAGCACCTATGAAAGACTGGTTGTCTGCTGTAAATGTATTAGATTGTGAACCCAAAGACAAAGACGATTTACCATTTCGAAAATATCTTAATCCCGTCTTTATAATTTGTCATATTAGCGAACAATTAATTAAAGTTGTAGCCCTAACAGAAAACACCTGCGTGCCAAAAAATAGAGCATGTTTTATAAAGTAAAATACCTAGGCAGTTCTGACTCCGCTAGATACAAGAAAAATTCATAGGCTCGCGTCCAATTCACCCCTTTCCACCAACAAAATCAGAATGGCAGCTTGGCTTAATGCTAATAAATCAAGAGCTCGTACATTAATTTTAAATGATTAATTTTTAAAATTTAAAAAATTAAACAAAGCTACAAACCAACAATTCATTCTATTAGCCCATACCAACCAAAATGTGAAACCGTTCATTATATCATTAATTTGTACGGGAGCTCCCAAATTCCGTAGAAAAAATTTCCGTATTTTACAATCACCCCACGGACTACTTTTTATGGTAGTGGTAATAATTAATTAATTTAATTTAATTAAACTCAAAAATTTAATTAAAATTAATAAATTAATTAATTTTATTATTAATTCATTTTATTTTTATTAAGTGTGTGAACCGTTCCATTTTCTCTAATGATGTCTTTATACATGGCAAATAACGGTGGTAATAAAAACGTGGTATATCATATGGTGACGCAAAACGGCAACTCAACCTGAAATAGCCACGGCAAGACATTTGATCAACCAGCATTCTGGGAAATGAATCCGAAGAGTTAATTCTTATGCAGCCGAAATAATGTTCGACGCGAGCAAGAATACCGTCCATAAGAAGATAATTTGTAACTCGTGTGTGTTGTACTTTGCAGAACGATCTTTGTAGAAATTATTTGTATTTCTCACAGATTATCGTTCTTCATCTTTTTCTAATCGATCTGTAAAGCGCATTAGAGATAGAACGGATATATACGTACTGCACCATCGACCATGATCAAATTAAATTCAAAACTTGAACGATTTGGAGAATCAAATGTAAAGCAAAATCTCATATACTAACCATACGTCAAAGTGATGCGATCCTTAACGAGGAAGTTCTAATTCAATCTGATAAAAAAGCGCAACGTCGTAAATCTTGCATTGTTAAAATCCATAATTAACATAATTTGTTTTAATCACACCGCGAACGATAAATTAATCACAGTGTAAAAAATATTTAATTTTATTTTTAAGTAGTAATTCATTCCACACCATCCGTCTTATAACCTTCACACAATTTAAACCAAATTTGCATATCGTCGATAATTTTGTTTGTTTTTTTGTTGTTTAAGAATATATGAACTAAATTTTTAATTTTATTGCAAAATACGAATTATATTTTTTTTGTCATAAATTATGGAATTTCTTTAATATAACAATACGCGATTAATTAATTAAATCAGACCAGTTCAAAATACTGTTTAGAGTTGCATTTTTTGTATTGTTGTAAATATTTTACTATATGGATTTCAAATTCCGGTCAGCGCGCGACATTGGAATTGCTATAATTTGCGGTGTGCAGGTTAAATTTATAATCCCATGTACCAATTATCTAATTCTTTATACTTTCTACAAAATTACTTTTTTTTAAAACGCTTTTAGAAGATAATGACCCAGAACATGAATCCAAACAAAAAACATAAAACTCAAAATACTGGTAGATTTGACCTCAGATTAAAATGTCATAATAAGATGTTCCATTACCAATTCTTTCTTGGTGATTTGTGTGCGTCGTCTTTTATAGTGTTATAAAGATGTAAAGTATTTTTTAAGATTTTCATCGATTTTGTTTTACATCAACGATTTAGAGATCGGATTGACCTTTACCAATGCGATTATACACACGTATTGTAATATTGGTGTTTTGAAATTTTTATTTTTTTTTTATTTATTTTACAAGATGTGCACGACAAAACAGACGCCTCTTGATATATTAGAATGACGTAATGATCTATAAAATTATGATCGAATCTTTCTCGCTTGTTTTATGGTCGTTATCAGAAAAGCTGAATAAACAATCGTGGTGTGTGTTTGTTCCAGATGTTCGCGAGGTCGACATACTCGCCGTAGTGTTATTATTTTTATTCGTTGTTCGATTAATTAATGTGAGTGTTTTAGTGATTTGTCATATACCATGGCAATTGGAATATCAGGGCGTCATGTGCTAGAGGCAGAGGAAAAAAGAATTGTTGTTTTGGTGGTTCAATACACTGCAATGAATGTCACATTATTTGTTATGTATGATGTCTACAAAGCGTGGTTTTAGAACCTTGTTTTTAAAAGCCTGGTTTCAAAATCATGGTTTTCAAAATTCTGGTTTTGGTCTAAAAACCAGGATTTCGAGAGCAAAAATGTAAAAACTAATGGAAAGTGTATATGTTTGGATAAACTGTTTGTCGGATCTTTCGTACATCGATCCTCGTTTTTTGCTTCTTTGTTTTAAAATCTGTTCGGGGAATCACGTAATTATTTGAATGGAATAACCGAATTTCATATTCGGTTTTTGTTGTTCCTTCGCACTTGTTATTCTATTTATCTAAATGATCAACATAATCAATCGATTATTATGTGTTTTTTGAATCTGTAATTTAAAATCATGTTTTCGCAAATTTGAGTGAATTGTGAAAGTTTCACAGTGAGTGATAAATATAGGCCTAACGTGACCTACCGAAATTAATTTTAAATGGTTATGCGTATAATTTTTGGAAAAGCGGCGAAACCTTCCAGTGGGCGACATGCTATAAATAATCTTTTTTGTGTAAAGAAAGAGTGTTAACACAAGTGGTTGAGGGGGAACATGCTATTAAAAATAGACAATCACCAAATATCCATGACTCCTCGACACATGGCGGAAAAACAACATTTAAACCTTCGAAAATTATGCGGAGTAGCGTTTTTGAATGTACTACAGAAACATGCATTTATGGGTGGTTCCAGCGTTCATGGTCAAGTGTTTGGTGTGTCCCGAAATCGGAATCCCGCTTTTCAAAATTTCATTTTTCAAAATCCCACTTTTCGAAATTCTTCTTTGCAAAATCTCGACTATCAAAACCGCGATGTGCAATGTAGTAAATGCAACTATTCATTTCCGAATCAAACTGGATTACAATTCTACATAAGTTATTAAAAAATTTCGAGATTCCATATTCTATATAAGGAATCAAATTCATGTTATAGAACCTCAATCTAGACCAACATATCAAATATGGCCGTTATTGGATAAGAAATGGCCAAAATCCAGAACTTCAGTCAAAATGGATGTAAAAATCCCGATCCAGCTCTAAAACCTAAAATTGGTCATAATTTGTTAAGAAATGGTAGGTATACTTACATTCATCATGGTCAAATCCCGAAACTTAGTTTAAAATTCAAGTTAGATCCAAATTTAATTCTGTATACCAAATTTGACAACTATTGGTCAAGGAATGGCCAAGTTCCATTGAGCATGGCCAAATTTCAAAAATTCTTGTTAAAATACAAATCAAATCCCATAATTTGATCCAGATCAATCAAGAAATGACCGGGAATTTAATAAAAATGTGGATTCAAAAATATTTTAAAATATCTTTAGCAATTTTTTAAGATTTTAGCAATTTTAAAGCAGGATTTCGAAAAGAGGAAATTTAAAAAAACGGGATTTTAATAATTCGGGATTTTTAATTCGGGATTTAAGAAAACAGGCTTTTGAAAAACCAGGCTTTCGATAGAACCATTATTTTGTAACCACAATTTTAAGCTTGATCCTAAACATTTACCCGATTTGCTGTTCTCTGGAGAATCCCAGCAGCTGTTTCGTTAATATTCATTGAACGTTTTAAATAATTTCATATTAAAAACTAGAGGTCTAATTTGGTGACCTTGGAAGCCAAGCCTAGGTCCGCCACGTCCTATGTATTTTGCAGGAAATACCACATCTAACAATTTTTCCATGTAGTCTCAGTAAAAACGGTATTAGATAAAAAACCAAAAGTGTTAGTTACTTTTGGAAGTAACGTAAGGTATTGGTCGGAAACTTTAAATAACTTATATAGTGGCAGAAAAACAAAAAATTATAGTGGAAATTCTATTCGATACATTTTGTTCGTATTATCCATGTATGCGGCGCAAATTTTACGGAATGGGTACAAAGTGACGAATTTCAAAAAGCCGAATGTCGAAGGGCCGAATGTCGATGGGCCAAATGTCGAAAGGCGGAATGTGTTGAATGGTCGAATTTGTCGAAGAGCCGAATGTCAAATTTCATGAAATTCCACGAATCCAGTCAGCGAAACATTTTGGTGAAGGAAAATTTTGTAGTTGGGGTCATTTGCCCGAATTTCAAAGTCCCGAAATCAAAATCCCGAAATCAAATTCCCGGCATTTTGAAATGCAATAATTGTAGAGGCTCGGGGGACACCTACTCTAGTAGATATGTATAAAAAATATTAAATTTTGTTTTTTTACCTTTAAAAAAAACAATATTTAATATTAAATATTTTTTAAAAATCCCGACTTTTGTCCATTTTTAAAGTTTCAACAAAATCGGGATTTTGAAAATCGGGGTTTTGAAAGTCGGGATTCTAAAAATTGGGATTTTTTTGTCGGGATTTTGATAATTCGGTTTACAGGTAATAGGCATATGGTTCAAAAAAATAACAAAAATATTTAAATTAAATAAGAAAATAAAAAATATATAGTTCTAAAAACAAAAGAAAGAATCGGCCCTTCGACTTTCCGGCCCTTTGAGCCATTCGGCCCTTCGACACATTTGACCCTTGGAATACGGCCCTTTGACATTCGGCCCTTCAACACACTCGGCTCTTTGAAATTCGGCCCTTCGACATTCGGCTCTTTGATATCATATCAATTTTACAATTATTTATTGAGAAATAGCCGAGTTCTCCCAGCTCACAACACACAAATTAAACAAAAAGTGTTAAATGAGAATTTCCTTTGTGACATACGAGTAAGTTACGTTTAACCGTTATTTGATTCTCCATTTCAATAACCTGTTGTTATTAAGACAATTTTGCTTAACGTAATTTCCCGTCATGTCTCAGTGATCTTGAAGGTGATTTCATAGTAGCACTCGCATTGTTATTGATGCTAAATGTTGCAGAATGCTTCATTGAAGTTGAGCCCGTGCGTGTTCCTTTGGATTTAGATCTAGGGATTGCACTGGCCATGGTAACACATGGATTTCCTGTGATTCTTACCAGTCTGTTGGTATTCATACATTAAGATGAATTCTAATCCGATTTGTGTGAGTGCGCAACGTTTCAGAATCTCATTGATGTAACTGGCTGCCGATAAGTTGTTACGTTCCGGTAAAACAATGTCAGTTCTTTTACCACTCATAATTCCAACCCATACCATAACAGGTCGTCTCCATGTTCTTGTTCTCAAGCATTGTAAGCACCAAATGGTTTATTAAGAATACTCAATTACAAACTTCATGTACTATCGGCCGAAGTAACCGACAATGGCCATCCAAATTTGAGATATAGTGACATTTGAACACCTAGAACATCAAAATTCTTAGCAATAAACCCGAGGTCGTGCGTTTTTGGCACTAAATAGTTTTGGTTAAGTGACTCAATGACCAATTTCATGTAGTACAAATGTACTACAAATTCTACTACGAATTTTGTTATTCTCGGAGATTTGGTGTCATTTTTACTCAAATTTGGATTCAGGTCTGGCCAGTACACGATGTTGGTCATTGGGTCACCTAACCAAAACTACCAAGTGCTAATAATGCTCGCTTTCGATTTGTTGCTACGAATTTTGATATTCTCGGTGTATACTGGTTTCATTTTTACTCAAATTTAGATGCCCAATATTAACCATTTCCGATGTTTGTGATTCAGGTCAGAGTCACCTATCAGTAGTCAGGAGATTTTTTGGTTTTTTATACTAAATTTTGATAACCATTCACGACCATATCTGGAGATTGTGATTCATTGCTCGCTAATTCGTGAAGTAGTTGATTAAGTACCTACCTAAACCCATCGTGTTTTAATAATGCACTGCTTCAGGTTTATTGCTTCAAATTTTTATTAAGTTTTACTGCTGTAAAAAGACATTCATAATTGCTTCTAGAAGTAAAAAATTCTTTAGTTGCTTCGGTATATTTTTTAATCTCCGGAAAAATCGTATTAGAAATCAATGGGAAATTCATAATTGGTTTGAGTACAGTATATTTGGTCTGTGTCCAGACCGTTATAGTACAAAACTTTGGTTAAACATTTATGGTTATGTTAAAATAATAATTTTTTCTTTGTAATATATCAATTAAAATTTTAATTTTTACTTTAGTTATAAGATACAATATTTTTCTGTCATTTTAATTAAAAAAATTTGATATACGTCTACTAAATGTACTGTTAAAATTTGCTCGACTTCGTTAAACTTATCTTTATGTGCATGTTTTTTTAAATATCCTCAATCCAATGAATATACATATATCTGTCCCTTGTTTTTATCTCACTTTTCATTTATTTCAATACTTTGAATTAAAATACTTACTTTTCATTTGCTGCGTTTATACCGAAACTAAAATAGCAATGCTACAGATGTCAATATTATCTAGCTTGCGTTCATACCGTATGTTGCCATAAATGCCCAAACCAGAAAACTTCACGTCATTTCACGTTGCACATTTTTCGCCCTTTTTCATTTTAGGGTTTTGTTATTTTTTTTTATAAATTTTCCAACAGAACAAAAAATTTAAATCATTTTCAGCTACAAAACATGTAAATTTATTCAAACTTTTTTGTAAACAATAAAATAAAATCTTCCATTTTGACATGTGTAGCAATGTTGCTTGTTTATACCGTAGCTACGTACCATTGCTAGCTACGTAGCAATGCTAAATAGCAGCGCTATTTTATCTAGCTAGAGCTATGAGTATGTCGTGTTTATACCGTTGCTACAGCTGTCACTTACATTTAGCATTGCTATTTTAGCTGTGGTATAAACGCAGCAAATGACAATTTCGCAAATTAAACATCATAGCAGTGTAGTCCACACAACTACATAGAAAGGCTTTAAAATTCCAATTGAAATTAGCAGAATTCCAATTAGATTTATATACGGTTGCTTTCACTTGCAACCAACATTTTTGGCCCTTTTGGATTCGCACTTGAAGCACCATTTCTTTCATGTATGTTATGTTACCCGCAAAACAGTTGCAGTTAAACTAATTTTTGTTTTAGAACGTCAAAGAGGAATTAATAAAAAACCCGTTTAAGCCCCGCCCATATTTGTTTCTATAGTTTTAGGTACAGTTTTACTGTGCTCGCTCTTGTTGAACCTACTGTAAATAGAAATTATATGTAAATTATTGGCCATAGCAGATGGTTACCACAAAAAAGGGTTAAACAAATTTTAACAAATCAAAATGTAACACCAGAGATGTCTGGAAAACCAGATAATGAAAGAAAAATTAATTCGCTTCAAGCAAAGGATATCTGGTTATACTATTTCTAGAGAGATATGTATTTCAAACCAGAAGGGGTCTCCGATAAGGCAATGAAACTATAGTATTTTCTTAAAAATAAGTCCAAGTAAAACTTGTACGAATTTATTTATTGCAATGTTTAGAACCTCTTACAATCGTCCAAAAATTAAGAACGTTCTATAATATCAATTTTAATTCTAGATGGCTTGGAGATTGCCAAGAAATTAGAATACGGTTAAGATTAGCCGAACTCATTCGTCAGAAATTGTGCTTAAAAGAGGATAGGAACAATACGCGAAATTTCAAATTTTGTTAGACCAAATGATTTTGTATCAACCTGGACCTAGATTCTGATCAAGTGACAAATGACAATTTTTTGTGACATTGTACTAAAAATTCTGGTACAATTTTGTGACAAATACTTCTGAGTACGAAATCGCGATAAGCGCGATACTCAGCTTATTTTTTGTCACATAATAAACAAAATAGAAACACAACCATCGACGCAGGCGACGACGATTTTTTCGTTGAAATAAATTTAGAGTCTATTTCCATTTTTATCGCCGACGAAACAATGCTGCCAACTGTTTTTTTATATATAAGTTGGTAACGCCCCAACGTCATATGCCAAAGACATAAAACATAAACAATTTTGATAATTTTAAAATTTTTATTATCCGAGTATGCTAACTTTTAGAATCGATTTTGACATAAATAAAATATGTCGTCGTTATGTCATTTGTATATCGCCATTCGCTAGCGTACTTCTTCTGTTAGCTACAGCGATATCGCGGCGATATTTTTTGTTTATTCGTCGACGCTGGTCGTTGTCTCTGTTGTTCTGTTTTGAGCTTTACTTATTTACACAAATTTGGTAACGCCATCTTTCATTTTTGATTTTCTAGTAGTATTTAGGATAAAATCTTTCAAACAATTAGTTGTTGTTGTGTCAAGGTACATAAATTAAATCTTCATATTGTCAATAATATTGATTGATAGTAGTGTTGATAAGGGATCTTGTTTACTACTATTTAGCACAATTACTTATGACATCTAACGGCACTTGTATAGCAAGCGGTTTATACAAAAAAATCTTAATTTTTTGTCTCGGTTCATAATAACGGTAAATTATTCAACGACAATTATAAGCAAATTAATTAAACCATTTCACATATTCGCATCAGTAACACAAAAATAATTAGCATATTATCACCCATTAGTAATTCATCACCCACACTCCTATTGCCTACTTTAAGATATTCATCGCAAACAAAGAGCTAATGGTGTCAAATTACTTTACGTATACGATTGTCTCATATTTATGATCGGCTGCACAAAATGTACATATTACATAAGCCTGTACTCGTATTCGTATAAAACAATTTGCAACAACAACAAGAACAAAACATTCTACTAAATAAACACACGCACGAATAAACCAGCGGTGCTCTAGAGACTGCTGTGAATTGAGATAATACCGTCTTGATACCGTACATTGATTTTCTTTTGTTTATTTTATTTGAACGTCTTTACAATAATCGATTCAGCGCATAAATTATAAATAAAACAAAAGCGCGCTTATGTGTATTGTATTACCCATATCGAACTCTACGTACATGTTTGTGTGTTCGTCTTAAAGAGTGTTTACCGTTTTAATTTAATTAAAATTAAGAATACGAGAAACAACACAAGAAAAATTATTCAAGGTGTGAGATTTCGTTTACGTATCATCATAATAATGAAATGAATGCATGATAAAAGTAGAAGAAGTGGAAGAAGAAGGAAACGTGTACGATTTGTATAATTTTTAAGAATGGATTTCGTGGTATAGAATAGAAAGATTCTTGTACTAATAACGTCTTCTTATATCAATTTTGGAAAGATGAATGAGTAAATCAGGTTTTGAGATTATGTGAATTTTTAAAACGCACGAATCTCAAGAATAAATGTGTTGTTGGATCTAATCTTTAATTTTTAGGTACACAACATACACTACATAACCATATATTGAAGTGCTCTTACATGTAACACTTAATTTTGTCTTGTTGTTGGATTGACGAGAAATTTGTTTATTTTTATATTTAACAACTTAGTAATCGAACTTTGGTTCCTTAAACGGCAGTTTGGCAAAATCTGAAAGTATAGAGATAATTGCGAGAATTATTTTTAACTAGAGGAATAAAATATTTTGCAAATAGTTTTCAGACTATCGACGTCAAAGGGTTTTTGTAATCGCATCGTGCATCGATATTTGAAGCAATTGTAATATCTGGTTGCAAAACTTATGACCAATGCAATTTTGCCTTGCCTTATAGGAATTCCATTTCGTCATGTTTAGTTCAGATTTCAAGATGATCGAACATGTAGCTTGATAAGTCAGTGTCTTTTTGAATAAAAGGTATTTTTTTTCGACAAAAAATCGTTTTATTTCTCAACATAGTCTCCTTCCAGCTCAATATATACATTTAGTCCAACGTTTCTCCAGTGTTTTTATTCCTTCTAAATAACAGGTTTTCTCGAAAGGTCCTCAAAATAGGCGTTTGTGTCAGTGATGACCTCTTCGTTAGACCCAAATCTCTTACCGCTCAGCCATTTCTTCAGATTTGGAAGAGGGAATAGTCACAGGGTGCTGAATCTGAAGAATATGTTGGATGGAGTAGCAGTTCGTAGTCCAATTTATGGATTTTCCCAATGTGATTGGAGGAACAGTGAATTGGATAGAACAACACTTTCGCTCAGTTGAGGTGCCTACAACCCCAGCCAACTCACGCACTTTCATTCTCCGATCGTCCAATACCATCCCATGCATTTTATCGACTATTTCTGGCGTGAAAACTTCCTTCGGCCGACCTAAACGTTCGGCGTCATTTGTGCTGGCACGACTACAACGGAAAACTCGATAAACTAGTTCTTTGCCATTGAAATTGAAAGTGCAGAATTCCCATAGTATTTATCAAAGCCCTTTCCTTGGTTTCGGTGATGTGTTTTTTACTCAAAAATTCAGCACACGAAACTCATTTTTTTCAATTTTCGTTAAAATTCACGAGGTTGTCGGCTTACAATGGTAACATCAACACGAACTAAATGACGCAGCTTGCTCAAAATTTGGCAGTATTCTATGTATAGACGACAGTTGACGGGAGCAGTGTTGTATTTAAAGTTACTGCGCGTCAAATTCAAAAATCACTGACTTATCAAACAGCCCTCGTACATGATCACGTTCGTCGAGTATTGTTTATACCGAACACGTTGCGGCTATACACCATAAATTATTTTTGTTTCAGAAATGAATGATGTTCAGTAGTGAAAGATGATCGGGTGTTTCATATTAAGCTATCAATTAAGCTTTGCTAGACGCAGTATCTAACTGGTATCGTGAATCCAATCATCCAATTTGAATTCCCAAACGATGCATATCTGTTGAAAGAGTTCGAAACAATTCATCTCGGCTGTTCGATTTTCATCTATCTTTGTGTGGTGAAACTTTCATTACGTGAAGGCCACATAACTCTTGATATCATCAGTCATCCGTATTCATTCCGCCACAAGTTGAAATTTGAAAGATCTTCTGAAATGATGCCGGACGCCGGTGCATGAGAAGTCCAATTAGAGAAGAAAAATGTTTGATGTAAGTTTCACTTGGCTCCGATGCGAGTGTTAAAATACGTTTGATACTCGCGGACGGGGTTTCGACGATAACTGTAGGGTTCTTTTGATATCCTCATCGTAAAACATACGGTTTGGAAGAATTTTGTTTGGTCTCAAATCTGAAAATTTTGCAAAATTACCAAATTTATTTTTTTAGCGTTCTGATTTTACTGTATTTCAAGTGGTATTTTGATTAGTCTGTATTCAAGTGGTATGACCCTAATTCGGCACCAGCACTTGTATAGCACAATCCAATGAAAATGACACTAGAATTTTTGAAATTAATTAAAAATATATTACACAGTTAGGATTTTTTTACTGATTCCGTTATGCTGTAATTCGTATGTGGGATGGCATTAGACAAGCCTACACCACACATACTTTGGGTAGTACTGTAATTTTTTT
Source organism: Nephrotoma flavescens (assembly GCA_932526605.1). Classification (NCBI taxonomy): domain Eukaryota; kingdom Metazoa; phylum Arthropoda; class Insecta; order Diptera; family Tipulidae; genus Nephrotoma; species Nephrotoma flavescens. Next base: position 255,187,586 of record OW052221.1, read on the forward strand.
ACAAAGTAACATAATTAAAACATATTGGCATAGTTCGACCCCCAAAAAGCTACTTCTAACGGGAGCGCTTCTTTAAAAATCATATTTTTCATTAAATCACGCTTTTCACATTTCTGTTAATAATTGTTGTATCGTAACGAAATGGGTTCTTCAACCAGAATCTAGTAAAAATTAATTACATTGCATTGGAAAGTTCAAGACCACCTCTATAATTTGCCTAATGGTGAATTTTACCTCAAAACAATTATTATCATTAAAAATTTATTGAAATTTGTAAAGGAAACTTCGAAAATATAAAACATTGTCCAAAAAATATTCTATAATATTTAATATTAATCCCATACAGGTGTATTAAAATTTTTGTGTAGTGAAAACTGTGAAAATAAACTTCAAACCTGATTAAATAAAATAAAAATGTCAATTTAACCACTTTTAAAAATTTATTACATGCACCACACCATCACCAGATTATGGGTTAAATGTTGTTCTAAGGAATCGGCTTCAGACGGTAGAACAGAACATAGATAACAACCTGAAACAAATTCACAGATAGGACATCGCACAATATTTATCGGGTTACTAGTAAATATAACAACAATATACGCGGCATTTAGTGTGTCCAATTTCTCGATGTTTTTCATTTCTCGAGAAAAGATATTTTATACGTATTTTCTCGGGAATTCTCGAGAATTCTCGAGAAATTTTTATGATTAAAATTTACAATTAAATTCGGGCCTACTACAATTAAATTATGCCTTAAGTTTTATACTGGAAATTGTGTAATGCTATCATGGATTATCATACAGGGTGGCGCACGAATCGTGCTACAAAAACAAAACGTAATAACTTTTTTTCTGTGTGACTAATCGGCTTTATTTTTTTTTATTGTATAGATAATTCAATTTTATTTTTATTTAACTAATTAGTTTTGAAAATGATAGACCGTAAATGACCTCCATGCTCATTCACGCATGTGCGACACCTGATCAGAAAATTATTCATTGCGCACTGAAGGGTTGAAGTCGGGATCGCCTCAATTATTGTTGTAATGGACTGCTTCAATTCAGTCAAATTCCTTGGTTTCGTTTTAAACACCTCTTGTTTGACATAACCCCATAAAAAAAAATCTGGTGCAGTGAGGTCAGGTGACCTTGGGGGCCAGCGGAAAGTGGAGTTTCTGGATATTAATTTATTTGGAAATTTTCGTTGGAGCTCCTCCATAACCGGTCTGGCTATATGTGCAGTTGCTCCATCTTGCTGGAACCAAATGCTGTTAAAAGGGATACGTCTTCGCCGCAGTTCTGGGTAAAAAAAATCTTTCAACATGTTTAAATAACGGTCCCCATTTACAGTTACTGTTTCACCGTTTACTTCAAACAAGTATGGCCCGACAATGCATCTTGATGAAACTGCGCACCACACTGTCACTCGTTCTGGGTGCAGTTCCGTCTCATGGAGTATTTCTGGATTAGTTTCACTCCATATACGGCAATTTTGCTTGTTTACATTGCCGTTTAGATCAAAATGGGCCTCATCAGACATAAACAAGCAATTTATGAAGTTGTTGTCTTCTTCGGCCATTTCAATAATTTTCCGGCAAAATTCCAGGCGAATAGGCAAATCCAGAGGTTTTAATTTGCTTGTAATTTGGATTTTGTACGGAAACAAGTTTAAGTCATCATGAATTATCCGTTGTAATGACCGTCTGCTAACTCCAATTTGCGCCGATAACTCTCGAGTCGAAACACTTGGATTTGCCTGAATTGATGATGCTACAGCTGCGATTGTGGCTTCGACCCGAACATAGGGATCTCGATTGTACGGTCTACGTGCGATGCTTCCAGATTCAGCAAACATGCGTACCAACCTCATAATGGTCCATCTACTCGGGGGAGTGCCGCCAAACTCCCGCCTAAATTCCCTCTGGACGGAAATGATGGACTGCAAAGCATGGTAGTGCTGCACTATCCAAATCCTCGTTTCGGTATTCCAAGCATCCATTTTAGTAAATTTAAATAATAATCTGCAAAATAAAAAAAATAAAAAACAGATTAGTCACACAGAAAAATAGTTATTACGTTTTGTTTTTGTAGCACGATTCGTGCGCCACCCTGTATTTGTTTGAATTAAAACCAAAGTTATTTTGTAAAAATAAAATATCGAATTATATTTCGTAATTCATTATAAAAAAAATTCAATTTATTTTTTTCATATTAAAATTAATGTTTTATAAACATGAAAATGCAATAAAAGTAATTAGGTAGGTGCTTTATCACAAAATAAAATTAATAAAAAAACAAAAAGTAGTCAGCTAATTGACTCATTTTGGAATATTTTTCTTCATAAAACTCTTCAAAAAACATAGAGCATTGATTGTAGAATCCGCCAATCGATTTCTTTTTTTTGTAACAAAATCATTAGCAATTGAGAAATTACGCTCGTTTTGTGTAGATGTAGGTTTTATGGTAGATAAAGCATCAAATAATTGCTGTACATTGTCAGTTTTCTTGCCTGTATTTTCAAGAATCGCAAATTTTTTGTTCAATGCATGAAATTTATTTTCTCCTACTTCAATATCATACGCTTTGACGGTTTCTGCGATGGATAGCTGCAGTTGCTCCTGCAACGATAATTCTTCCGTTTGTGGTTGAACTTCCAAATCAATTGGTTGTACATCAGAATCATCGTTATCGATTGAGTTGATATGCCCAAACATTCGAGATGAAAGAGTTCCTGCAAGCTTAATCATTTCTGTTTTCGACACTAGACTGAAAAATTGATTCTTTTCGTTTTGTAAGGATCGTGGATTATTCAAGTATTTTAAAAGCGAAACCAACGGTTTATCTCGTCGTTTCAATATTTCTATCTTAATTGCGTCAAGAAGCTCACAACTTAGTAAGGAGTTAATTGTTTCGAGGCTATTAAATAAAAATTTTAGGGCCCCTTCAGCAGTTAACATCATCGAATCTTCTCGACTTAAATTCTCCACTGTGATGCGGATCGGCTTTAATGCCTTTTGAAGTTCTTCAGCAGGACTGTTGTATTCGTCTTTCCACATGTGATCCAAATTAAGATCATGCAATGCCTTTTTAATGGGTGATTTAAGTCTTAAAAAGCGCTCTATCATACTTTCTAAGGTATTCCACCTGGTTTTACAATCCTGAATCAGCTGTAGATTTTTCCCCTCAATAGCCTCGACATATTTTTGCAAAATGCCGTTTTTAATCGGCTGAACACCTTCACAATCTCCCTAATAGATTTTATAACCGTGTCGTATGATGGCCTTAGCTGCAAGTTTTTGGTTTCTTCAATGGATTCTAAGCTGGTATCAAGAGTTTCTTCTAGATCAACATCTGTGTCAGTATCATCATCCAACACCGATTGATTATCACTCTGCATACTCGAGTGACTTGTGGATTCTTTTGACTCATAAAGTGTTTTTACAACAGCTAAATGTAATCCGTGATTATAGCATAACTGCTGATGTGCCGGGGACAATTTTCCAAAACTCTGCATGACAGCTGCTCCATCGCTCATGACAGCCACAATATCTCGTTGCATGGATAAATTAAAAATACTAATTTTATCATTGACCAATTCTAAAGCTTTATCGGCTGGGCAGCTTCCATTTATGGTTATTAAACCAAGGTTATCCGAACCGGTGGTATTGTAATACAAATGTACATCCATGTATTGCTTGTTGTTGATACTCGTCCACTCATCGATAGATACACTAAACTTTTTTCCTGATGTCTTGAAAGCATTAATTTTTTTATAATTTCCTGCACTTTCTCATCGTAAAATCCAATAAACAGTTCTTTTATCTGTGTAGGACTCCGTGGAAAATTAAAACCTTTTGCACACATAGCTTCTCTAATTACGCGACTCTTTGTAACTTGACGGAAACTAAAACCATCAATAGCAATCATTTCTGCAATATGTTCCTGCATACTAGGCCGTTTCATAAATTTTTCAATCTTTGGAATAGCAACGTCGTGTGTTATTCGCTTCATGTTTCTAGAATCACTGCTGCTAGTACCAACACTTGTATTTGGTTGCAAAACACAATCTTCTCTTTTTAAATAATGTATACCTTCGAGATGCCTACGAAGACCGGTGGTTGCTGATCCCTTACATAAAAGTATTTTTGGACATAAAGTACATGTAGCTGATTCCCCATTTGAATTTTTTTTTAAATATTGCCAACAATCTTGATATGTTTTACTCATTTTGATGAACTAATCCAATTTAGAATATAAAATAAAACACAGTTAAATATAATTCGTATTTCTAATTCAATAGTCCAAAGTATAATTACATAAATATGTATCTAAAGTAATCTCTAAAATATTATGCAATATATATCTTACCGTTTTTACAGAACTATTTAAATGTTTACACTGGAACTGAACACTACGTTTTGCTTATTTGTTCTATCTATATTATTAATTTTACAGTAATGCATAAACTAAAACAAAAAAAAAAATACTGCTGCAATTCGAAACGTAATAAACGTGCAATATTCGTATATGCCACACAACTTTTCTCGTTTGCATGTGCCCGAATGATCTTATTTTCGTTTGAATATATCCATAAATTGTGAAGAGAAGCAAAATAGGAAAGAAAATTATAAATAGTACATTTTGCATGTTATAACAAACGGGAAAATTTTAGTTTTCTGTTCTCGAGAAATTTAGATATATTTCGCGAGAAATGAGAAATATTAGCATTGTAATTTTCTCGAGAAATTCTCGAGAAATATTTCTCGAGAGGAAACACTAGCGGCATTGAATCCAGTACGTAAAAATGGCATGCCGCTTATATGGCGGCATTGGTCCATTAAAGGTTAAATGTCAAATTATTTAATTATTTACAACTATAGGTGTTCGAAACTATCGTTACTCTTTATAGGGCCTATTTTTTAATTCAACCTGAGTAAGCAGGGCGCTGACAGAAAATACTCTGTGTTTTTTTTATTCAACCTGAGTAAATTTACTATATACACTGTGTTTTTATTTGTGAACCGTGCTTACACCGCACATACTCGGTTCTTCAAATTTTACTCTGAAATGAATGTAAGTGTACGTAGAGTATGCAAAGTAAACAAAACAAATTATTACTCTATGCACACTATGTGCCTGTTTTTTTTTATAACATTTGAGAGATCAGAGAGATAAAAAGAAAGCCTTTTCCGTTTTTTTATTTTATCGGATCGATCAGAAAATTTTTTCCCCGTTTTTTTATTTTCTCTGATCAATCTCAGATCGTCATTGTTCTGTCTGAATTTGTTTTTAGACAGTTCAGAGAAAAAACGCATTTGAAAGATTTAAACAGAAAATATGGCGGACGTTATGGAAAATGGTAATTAATAAATTAAATTTTAATTAAAAATAAATTAGTTGTAAAATTAGTAATACGCTAATTTATTATTTGTTCGTGGTAGACACCCAAATTAAATGGACAACAACAAATATGTATATTATTTTTATTAAATGAAATAAAAGTGGAGTTCAATATTTTGCAAAATGGTATAATATTGTAGGTGTTTTTAACTATTTCCGTCAATACTAACATATTTTACTCCATTTTTATTATAATGTGGACTTTTAAATATTACTCGTATAATTTGTTTTAATTATTTTGACGTTTCACAAGTCATATAACTTCGGCTGAAATGTCAGTCGATTGTCTAATGTTCAGTGGTCTTTACCTATTTTCAGTACAGTGTATAAAATCGGTAATAAGCCTTTTCATATAAAATATTATCAGATTTGTCAGATAAATTATCTCTCTGATTTATCTGATACGCCGGTCACAATAAAAAAAGAGGCCATATATATCATTTGGCACTGCACAACCTGTGCTCGGTGTACAATATCCAGGGCAAGCTTGCTCGCTCAGCTTGAGTTAAAAAATAGACCCATAACTTCACCTATTCACAACCGTAAACATGTTAAGCTTTTCTATTCCGTTGCAGATGGCAGTGCCAACGCTTAAAAGTGTTTCTCTTATTTTTAATGGTAATTAATAGCTGGCAATGGTTATGAAAAAATTTGGTAGAACTAAAATTTTAAACTATGTAGAAATTTGTATTCAGTAAATTTTGGAAATTTTAAGCTAAACAAGTGTTAGAAAATTAAATACGAGGGCTGCCGTAAAAGTTTCGAAAAAATGGAAATATAGTGTTTTTGGAGGTTATGTTACGATTCTCGAAAGGGGCTAACTCAACAACTCAATCGATTTTTGGCGACGAAGCACCATTCTCGGCTAGTGTTTATATTTGGTACAATGAATTTAAACGCAAACGACGTTCACTCAAAGACGAGCATCGTAAAGGTCGTCTAAAAACAGCTGGTGTGCCAGAAAACATCGATGCTGTGAGGAAACTGATTGAAGAGGATCATCATGTGATCTATCGTAAAATCGAGGCATGTCTAGGTATTAGTAACACCAATGTACATACGATCTTACATGAACATTTAAAGGTGCACAAAAAAGTTTCTTGTCGATTGGTGCCGCAAAATGCTTGAACAATTCGTTGGAGGTACTTCCAAAAACGTATACAATATCGCGACAGGTGACGAGCCATTGATATATGCGTATGAGCCCGAAAGAAAAGGGCATTAAACAGGCGAGTATTTCAGCACTCAAACGATCGAATTGATTGGTCATTCGCCTTACTTGGCACTCAATGACTTCTTCCAGTTCCCAACAATCCAAGATAAGATGCCGTGGACAACGATTTTTAACGCCTGAAGCGTTCAAAAACCATGCTTTGGTGCTATCATCTTCGGACTCACAAAAGTGTCTCGATAAATGGTTTGAGCGTATGCAAAAGTTTATAGATCTTAAAGGCGAATATTTTGAAAAGCAATAAAGTAATGTTTGATGAAAACTTTTTAATTTTTTATTACTTTCTCTAAAAACGTTTACGGCACCCTCGTAAACGTAAGGTTTAGGTTCAACCAAAAGTTTTAGTGGTGATATAAATTCAAGTTTTTTTTTATTAGTAAAAATTCATTATTAACTTCCAACCAATGGGATTTTAAAAAATTATCAATATACATTTCTAATTGGACAAACAGCAATAATTTTCAAAAGTTCCTCCGCCGTTTCATTGAATATTATTATATCGCCAAGATATAAAAACTAAACTTTCGACACAATATCTATATATTGGCCTGGCCAGGGTTTCTGGATGATTTCTTTCTTTCACTTACCTCCAATATAATCTTACGGCCAAAATATGATATGATTAGATAGGAATGGGTACAAATCGCCGAATTAAAAAAAACCGAATGTCGAAGGGCCGAACTTGTCGAAAGGCCAAATGGGTGAAAGGGCCGGTTATTTTTTTGTTTTTAGAAATTTGATTTTTTAAATTTGTTGTTTTATGGAATATTTTGTAAATTTATTTTATTAAACATAAACGGACTTCTTATGAATTTATGTATTTTACTATTTTTCATCTTTGGATATTCTATCAGGAAATATGTTGCATTAATTTTTGTTATTTATATGGCTGTAGTGCTATTTGCTGACCGTTCCTGCGAGCACTATATATCGAACTGGTACGCCTATAATTGCCATTTGAAAAGAGTATTATATTTAAATGGAAAAGAACGACCTTATAAAATCCGCATTTTATTTTAATGGCCCCTATACCAATGGCGAAATTCCACGTATCCAGTCAGCGATACATTTTTTCACTTGATAATCAGGAAACGAACGCCAAATATAAACAACTAAAATTAATGCAACATTTTTACTGATAGAATATTAAAAGATGAAAAATAGTAAAATACATAAATTCTTAAGAAATTGATTTATATTTTTATTAAAAATTAACAAAATATACCTTAAACCAACAAATTGTTATGGATGGCTTGCAGCCAACCCGCAGTTATCAACTAGTCATGCAGGGGCCTCACGCACGGTGATTTTGCCTGCTAATACTCAGGGTATTGGGTCGTGGGGATTTGGAGGCAAATCAAAAAAAAATAAAAACCGGGTGTTCTGCCGGATGTCCTGCCTACCCCCCGAATGACCCATCGACCACGAAAGGCCGATGCCCAGCCACAACGAAGCAGCATACAAGGGTAGGGACGTCTTCTCAACAGACCAAGCCTCTCTTCACCCGGAGAAACCTCCAGTGAATCTCCCACAATTCACACTTTAACAGCATGAGACCACCAAAGTACCACGAGGAGACCGCGTGGATTTTACGGTCGCCCCCAAATGGACGACACATTCACTGCACTCACCACTCCGACCCTGTCTGGATATCCTGCCAAGGGACTGAAGGGGAGTGGCAAGCCCAGCTTGTATACACATGGAACCGACACAGAATGGAGTATCCCCCCACATCACACCGAACCGAAAATTGAGTATCATTCTATGTATCTATTTAAAAGAAACTGAAGAGGGAATAATAACCCTGCCTAATGCAACCGTAATATCGCCGTATAATTTTTATTAACAACGACCAGAAACGAGAAAAAGAAAAAAAATATAGTTTCCCAAGATAATGGAACACGACCAATGTGCGACCCTGATCGCCCTGAACATCGTAATTTGGGTGCTCGATTACAAAAACAAGAAACAAATTTGTGGAAAATAAAAAAAAAATAAAAATATTCTGGAAATTTTTAAAACCGTAAATTAACATTTAAAATAAACAGTTGATCCTAAAAAGGAATGCAAGCCGTAAATATTGGAATGGCCTCAACTGACCACCCGTAATACACGTGTGCCTATCAATTGACACGACCCCGCGAGATGGTCAATACCCCACCCGCTGATTATAATTATTCAGCCTCGGCTAGGCCACTTGCAAAATGTAACGGTGTATGTGGAATACCGCTACGTCTTTCGAGACCACCGCTGCGCAAGCCAAATCTAAATGGTGGTTTGGTTTTACAATTGTATTTTGCCAAAAATATTTAGAAATTCACACGTTTCGCCTAAACACCAACAAAACAACACAATACACAATCTCGTTTTTTACAAACTTATTTTATTATCATCAACAAAATACAATTTAAATATTTTTTTATATAGTATCTTATTCATACCACCTAAGATAATTTTTACAAAATAAACTGAACTTAGCTCAATAAAAATAATTTTTATTGTTTTTTATTTTTAATTTCAATCAAACCCAAAATGGTTGCAATCCAAAATTAGAACCACAACTCTACTATTTTTATAAAAACCAAAACGAGACTGAAAACTTAAAAAAATTCTCCCGCCAAATAACCAAAATACAGAAAAATATTTCTTTTTTGTACATGTTTCTTGTTCTCGCACATACAGTTGATGCGTGGTGCAATAAGAGAATGAATGTGACGCGCCAAAAATACAAAACAAGAAACACCAAAAAAATATTCATCAACATCTTAACTGCTCGTACACACGCGCACAAGGGCACACATTGGTCTCGCTCCAAATCAATATTTGGTAATGCGGTAGTGTGGTTAAGCTGACATAACACGAAAATAGCCCATTACATTCCCCATCGAAACAATCCATATTATTGCTACTCATACACAGAGGGCAATGCCACAACGATCAATAATAAATTACAAATTAAGAAAAATATGAAATCGGGAAAGGAACTAAATGTTATGGCCAATTAGTCGTAACAAAATTTAAAAAAACATATTTCTAAAATCGAAAAACAATCGGCCGTTCGGCCCTTCGACACTTTCGGCCTTTCAACATTCGGCCATTCGGCCCTTCGACCCATTCGGCCCTTCGACACATTCGGCGCTTCGACATTCGGTTCTTCAATATTCGGCCCTTCGACACATTCGGCACTTTGAAATTCGGCCCTTCGACATTCGGCCCATCGACATTCGGCCCTTTAATATCATACCATTAGATAGATGTCTTGCTTTGTCTCGGCATTAAATTATATATAGAGTCCAGGCATAATCAGATTTGCAACGAAGTGAAGTTTTAATGAAGAGTGTAACTATATTTGCTGCGTTTTTTTGAAATCTGGTGTTCGAGACCGCGATTAAATACATTGAAATTTGAAAGGAACATTTTAGTACAACAGCTTTTACTAACTTCAAGTCAATCATTTTGACGATAATGTTGAGAATCCAGAAAAGGCGAATTTATGAAAAATAAATTTTAAAAAACCGAAAATTTCCATTAATCAACAGTAGTGTTTTATTTTTTAAAATTTCAGATAAACTACATGTGTTGTTGATGTGAACACAATAATTGATGATGTACCGTCAATTTTACTCGATGTACAGTATAATGGGTTTTCATTTCTTCGTAGGTTATAAATTGAAGTGCCCCATGAGAAACGCCAAACATTTCAGGAATGAAATCACGATATAAACCGGACGTATCTATATTGGCCATTAAACTTGTCCATTCCTTATTTATATTTCATCCGACTCGGCAAATACAACAGAAAATATAAAAATAAAATGACAGTTCTGTCTCCAAAAATGAAGTAAGGAACAATCAAAAAATTGTGTACTAAAAAATTTCCCTAGTTTCGTCCGTTCAGGAATTATTAAGTTTTTTGATGAACTCGGTTGTACTCTACATACAATCAAGAGTAGATCAGAGTTGTTGAGAACAAGTAAATATAAACTTTATTCAACAATATAATGCATGATATCGGCTTAATATAAGTTCTTTAGGATTCGATACAGTGAATACGAAGCACAAATATTTTAATATTATATAAATTGTTTAAAAAATCAAAATATAATTTATCGCGGTCTAGTGAAGTATTTTCAAAAAAACGCAGCTATTAATGAATGCAGCATTGAAAAAGTATTAAATTCGTTAAAAAGGGGCATTAAAAACATGTTATTAGCTAAAGATATTGATTTTAAATATATTTCCTTTATAGGTTATTTTAAATCGTATATTTTCAATACTATAGTCGTTCTTTCTCAAAACCTTTAACAGATTATACGAGAAATGTTAAAAAAAACATCGAAAACTAAAACTTACCTTTAAACCTACAGTCCCTGTTCATCGAATTATGGACACTATTATTATAGTGAAAAACTTCAGTATTTTATCAAAATATGTATATAAATAAAACAAGATTTTTTTAAATGTTTTAATTCATTAAAATTAAATAATTTTGAGAATACATAAATTGAAAGACAATTAAAATTTGGTGAAACTACCTTTACTGATCACTATTTCTCCATAATTTTTCAAAAATTTTTTTTAGGGTGGACGCTGTAGGGTTGGGGGTTTTATATACGTTGGACAATTCTCGATAGGGTTTAAATCTTGAGAATTGCCAGGCCACAAGGGAGGGTTTCTATATTTTGGTTAAGGAGGACATTTTCTATTAATTTTGCGGTATGGTAAGGAGCTCCATCTCGCATAAAAGTGTAAGAGCATTGGCCTTTAGGTAGCGACCTCATTTAAGGAAATAAGACGTCTTTAGACACCTTTTTATATTGTACCTTTCTCATGGTTTCTTCTACAAAGTATATTGGACCAGGTCCATCTCCACTCATGCAGCTCCATATCATTACTGATGGGTTATGTTTTATGCTCTTGAGTACGCAGTTCTCCCTAAACCTTTCCCCTGGTCTCCTTCTGATGAACTGGGTCGATTCTGTAACGGCTTCTAATCTGCATTCGTTACTAAATATAACCCATAAATTTAAAAATACTCTTTAATTTCGGATTTTTTTAATTTCATTTTTGAAAATATTTATTGAGTGCTTAAAAATTCGATTTACCTTCTTCCAGTCGTCTATTGTCCAGTGCTTATGAAGTTTGACCCAAATGAGACGTTTTTCCGCACCTTTGCAGTGAGTCTAGGTTTCTTTGCTGGACGACTGCATTTTAAATTATTTTTATACAGCCTTCGTCGCAATGTCACCGCTGATATTTTTATCCCTTCTTCACTAAGGTGCTTTTGTAGCTCGCTCGTTATTACGCTGCGCTTTTCCGATGCCGATTAAAGAATTTTTCGGTCTGTTCTGAACGTTGTCTTCCTGATCCCGTTACAGTTTCTTCTCTTGCTCTCCCAGATGTACCCCCAGATTGAAGAATCTTTGCCAAATTACCTGCTGTTAAGCGAGAAACTTTTTCCATTTTTGCGATATCGCTATATGAATGGTTTTTTGTTCTTAATTATGCTCCGATAGCATGTTTTTTTCACTGCTTAGGCTCTTTTTCCGACCCATTTTTGAAAATAAATGTCTCAGTCTAAACTTTTCAACACACACACACACACACTTCAACTTAAACACAAGTTTTTTTAACTAAATAATAAAAATCAATTAACGTAAATTATTTCTTACATTAGCTCCGTCACAAAATTTCTAAAAACACCTTGTCAAACCGTGCGTCAAACTTAAAATGAGAGGATACACTAAAAGTAAAATATGCATTCTATTGATCTGTCATTTTTCAGATAATAATTTTATTGCGACCTTTTAAAAATGTCGTAAAATAATTTTAAAACAATAACAGATGTGATCCTAAATGCATTTTATTATAATTGGAAATATTTTAAAATATAAAACAACAGCAGAACCATTAGTGTCCATAATTCAATGAACAGGGGCTGTAAATGGGCAACAGTTGTATTCCGAGAAAAGGCAAATATGAATTAGATTGGTAATTCTACCGCTCGTATTGAATTGTTTACAGCGACGATCCCAGTTACTGGAATGACACATTTAATTACTTAGTAGTCCTAATAGGTTGTGATAGGTCTAGTATTAAAACCATTAAAGTGCAAGGTATGTTGTTGTTGATTATCTGGTTTTTGGCAAGCATATTCATCGTTTTAGATTAAAATTGTTGGTTCTAAATTCAACAGCTTGTTACATCAGAATATTGGCCAATTAATAATTTCTTAGAAGTTTGGTGTTACAACTGCCAAATTTCAAACTTCGAAAGACATAAAGGCTTGGAATACAACATGGGTATCCATTATTTTGAACTTACGTTATACTTCAATTTAGCTTGTTCTGCTTCATTATCACGTCAATGACCTGTTACAAATTTGAAAATTTAAAAAAAAAGTAGAAAAATCATGTTTGGCAATAGAAGTTGCTTAGTCAATTTAAGTAATCAAGGCCACTATGAGCCTTGTGAAACCATAGATGATGATAATATCTACCTCGTTCTGTCTAAAATTTATCTAATACAGTAATCCAATGACAGGGTCATTCAGTGGGGTCCGGGTCATTTTCTTTAAATTTTTTTCGTCTCGCACGTTTTTTATAAAAATTGCTGATGGCGATTGCTCGAGTAAAAATCGTCTTTCGAGTAAAAATTGTTGAGGTTGATTGACTACCAGAGAAATCGATGGGTTAATGGAATTATTGGTTGGATTTGGTACTTTAATTTTATTTCGCTTGAACGAAACAATAAAAAATGGCAATAAAAGTACAAAGTTTATCTCGAGTAGGTATATATAAGAAACTATAGGAAGTGACGTAATACTTTTATTTCAAAAATAATTTTAATTTTTGTATTACACAGTATACCTCCAAAAATTGGAATTTTTATGCCTGTTTGTCTAAATGCAATTGTACGTACACGTGAATTTATCAAAATTAGGTAACGCTATACATAGTGAAGTGCGATGCACACGCCACACAAAATGTTTAATTGAATCGTTAATTAAAATAGAAATTTCAAAATTATCTACATTATTTTTTATATCAAAGTGTTAAGAAATACATATGTAATACTGATACCCGTATCATATACCTTCGACGTATATGCACATTCTACAAAAATTGGTTCAACATATTTCGAATACGTTAAACATTTCGTGGTAAAAATCATGATCGTGCTGTTTAAGAAAAAAAAATTTTGTTTGAAAAGATCATGACAAGAAACGTGTACCTAGTTGTATCTAAAATATACCTACGAGTATGTTCTTCTAATTTATTATTTTTTTTAAGGTAAGTTCTAAAATCTTTCACCATATACTATATACGCGCAAAAGATATATGGACGGACATGAGAAGAAAATTGTAGAAAATCAAAACAAAGAAAGGGAAAATTGAAAAATTACGAAATAATCAATTATAAAGTTTATAGTTTGTATTTTAGGCTCTGTATCTCATCAACGAAATCTTTGTTCGAAATTTATACAAACCAACTGTACCAACAACAAATCGAAGTAAATGACGGAAATAAAATGTAAGATTTAGAAGAAGAAAAATACATTATACGTACATTCAATAAATCTTGTTAAAGAAGAACAAAATACAACATTAATCATGTGATGGATTGCGCGCGGGGTTAAAACGCCGCGGATATATAGAAGAAAATTGTTATTCAACAAAAAAAAAATGTTTTAAATCAATTTTTAATTCTAATAGATTTTGGCAGATCTAAGATACCAACGTACATGAAAAGATCAAACTTTCACTTAATATATACATAGGTTTAGAAAATACGTGTAAGAATTGATTTTCAATTATCAGCATTCCATCAGCACCACTATGTCAGGTGTCATTAATAAATATTGCTGGAAGTCAAATAGGTTATTATCGTATGTAGTTCAACACCGTTATTTATAATTAACAATGTAGATCACGAGCAACACGATTGTGATGGATGATAAATGAATTACTTTGTAGTGTTGTTGAATTGGATTACGAAACACTCGATCTCGAACAGTGTTTTATATAATTTAACTAAACGATGTGCCAGATATATCTCGAATATTCAATTAGCTCATACTATAGGAAATTTGGCATCTGTGACGCGTTCTCAAAGCTAAAGAAATTTAAAACCAAATATTGTAATATTTGGTATTGTAATATAAGGTAGTGAGTAATATTCAGGTGTTGACACAGAAAATGCGTTTGAATGAAAGATAAAATGTAGATAATGGTATTTCTACTCTTTAGCCGTTATTGGCCGAAATATTGGAATGCCAGCTGACAATATGGACGAAGTATCATGTAAAACAGCCGAAAAACAAAAGTCAAATTTTTATTTTATTTATTCATTGAATTTTCAAAAATTTAACAGAAACTAATACAAATTATTCGAAGGTGAGTACCAAGTAAAAGTTAAGTCCATGGAGTACCGAGCGTTGCTCGACCATAGTACAGTCGACTGTGCTTACTTAGCTACAGAAATTTAGTCTGCACGACACTATATATGAACGCGCGCAATTACAGAAATTGTTTTCAAAACCACTTTTTTGACTTCGGCGAAAAAGCGAATGGTAAATCTGCAAAAATCTCGATATTAAAATTTTTCATGGTTACTATACTTTTCTACGCTAATGAAAGTAAAAATAATTCTAAATTGAGTACAAAATCAAGCTTTTTAAAATCCCGACTTTTCAAATCTCGCTTTATAAACCCCTCCCAAATCTGTTTTAAACAAAACCAAAAATTATTTGTTGGAATCGGTGGTTTTTAACGTGAATTTTAAAAGTTCCAGAATGTGTGTGGGTAACTGCAGCAAGGAAACTTTCGGATTTCAACATGAAACTTTGTATATCGATTATGCTCTATTAGTACTAATTAGTGCTCTTAGGAAAATATTAGTGCTAATGCAGGAGCCGAAAAAACAGGAAAAGAATATTTTAAATTTCGCCTGAAAAGCGATACAAACAAAACCGGATTTCTAGAAAAAACGAGAAATAATTTAAGGTTAGTTTTAAAACTTTCCAAACTATAACTTGTAACGTAAACTTATTCCAATTTTTAACTTTAATTATCTAGAAATCTAACTAAAACATGTTCACTATCAATCAATCGTATGTTATGACATAATATAAGTTATTATTTTAATTTGGCTTAGCAAAATATTAACATTTATCTAAGCTACTGTAAGAATTGCATAATTGAAAGAAAAACAAAATGTACTAGACTTAACAGCTGATCGCGTTGGTATGTTTTTGTATGGAGCTGGACGAACGAAAAAAATTATGGGAAAACGGGGAGTTGAAAAAGAACATTGAAAGGTGCCGCATCGTATTAATTGTAAAAGCGGAAATAATTATAAAATATAATAAAAAACATTACTTAATAAATTCGAAGTGCTAATAAGTATTTATAATATATATAAATCTATAAAATTCTTAAAGTTATAAAATACTTAATAAACTAATATGTGATGTTCAAAGACATTTACGAAATGCAGAATAGTTATAATTTATAGTGTGTTAAATAACTGCAAAATCGCATGTTTTAAAACAAACTAAGTATGCTGCGATTATAACATAAAACCAGTGGAATCAGTTATAAAAACTATCTATGTAATAAATTTTGTGATAAACGAATGTTAAAGTGACAAACAATCAGACAGTAAAACGGTACGCAAAAGTACCACATGAATTTCATCAAAAAAGATGTTCTTCAAAGTTATCTTAATTATGTATGTGCTAATAAATTTCATAAATGATAAAAGTTTAATTAATTAATAAATTAATCAAAAACATTTTAATAAACTAAAAATAAAACCAAAAATCTTATAAAATGAATAATTAAACCGCATTATATACGACAGTTACAGTGATATCAACGACAGTGCTTATATTATCACGGACAGTTATAGTGATAATTCAAAATGTGTATATAATAGGACTTGTGGATAGTCCATATACTGTACGTGATACAGTCGCAAGATATTTATATAATCGTACGATATAAATAACTTCTCAAATACGTACGATATCAATAAATGGGAATAATTACTACGTACATCAAACAACGGGACTAGCTGAACGGATCCGCAACGCTTCGCTATTTACACGAGTACATACCAGGTTTTTCTTACCAATTATTTATTATAATATTGTATATTTTATAATTATTTTTTTTATAATGAAATTTGTACCAAAAATATTTTCTTTAGTTTAGTTCATTATAGAATTTTTATGGCCATATTTTCCTTGTATTAGTTATAGGTATTTTTTCTAGATTTAAGTTTTTTGTCTAAGTTAAATTCAAATAATTACAATTGCTTGCGTATGCTGTGTCATATCTACGTTTTTCTTTCCAAATTATAAACTATAATTAATGTTTCTTAAATTTTAAATATTTCTATAAATTTCCTTATTGATTGATATTTAATAAAAGTTATTTGTATAAAATATTTCATACAATGGAATTAATTTTGGTTATTGTTTCTTAATTTGAATTAAATGGCTAAATAATCTTCCTTATACTCCACTGGATGCGTTCTTGATATTCTACTCTAAATAGTAAACGATCTTAACAGCAATGATGACCAACTGCAGCAAATTCAAGCTTTCCTTCGGTCCACAAAATACCCCCCCAGCCACTGAAAGCTAGCCGGCTGAAAAAGCTGCGTGGATCAACCGAAGGTGAGTCTGCAACGGATTCCATTACCATAAATAAAATGAGAATGGGATTTGTTACAGTGGCGCCCAAACGTAAGCAAATAAAATTTAGGGGTTACGTTTAAAATTTTATAATTGATGGATTTGTGTTCAACGTGATTTCTTATTTAATTGTTTTTTTTGTTTTTATTACGAAACGCTTCACATTTATTCTGTCTTTAGACATTTTATTTTGATTTAATGTTGAAGGTAATTCGTAAAATTAAATATAATATTTTTGATTACAGTAATAGTATATATATTTACAAACTACAAGATAGCAGCACTTCTTCCATTTTTTTTATGTTCGGGTTAAATACCTCGTGTTTTGATTGAAATAACGTAATCTTGTAGTTTGGAATATTTTTTTTTTTGGCATTCAGGTTTGCAACAGTGTTCCGCAAAACACGCGTTTAAAAAAAAAAAAAAAAAAAAATATATAATTTTTTTTTATTTCTTTGAGTACTGTTGTAAGGAACCGTTTATTTTAATTTTCCCAAATCACTCATTGTTTTCTGGACAACCTCTAATCTCGTGTTGTACGGTTTGATATTGTTTCGATGGATGTATTGAAGGAAGACAATTATGATTACTTTTAATATTATCAGTACGCTGAATTATCTATCAATTATAGTCTAATACAAATACTGTTGGAGTTAGAATATTGGGTATCGCATTTCCAGTGGATTTTTTTTATGAATTTAAGCATTTCAATATCGGCAATAATATCTTCTTATTTATTATCATCAAATTATTTAATTTAATCATAATAATTTCTAATAATTTATAAAAGTAAATTAATTTATTGAATTGCTATTTAATTTATTTTTATATTTTTATGTATTTATCTATTTTTTTTCTATAAAATGTTTAGATTAATATTTCTCTAATTATTGAATACGTTACAAATATTGGGTTATGATTGTCTGATTACATTCTTCGTGATTTGAATTTTTTTTCTTTCATCCGATATTATTTATTAGTTTGTTATTTTTGGATACTATATTAACGACATATTAATTAATTTAATAACAATGGCTATGGATCCAAAATATTTGAGTGTTGATGAAATTGAGATTGAGTGTTTGGTTAGGGGTATTTCAGGTTCTGTAATTGAACAGCTAGATAGTCTAACATCAGCATTTAAGTTAGAGAGTGAAGGTAACAATATTGCACCATTAAAAACCCATTTAGCTGCTAGAAAATCTCCTCAGAGGGAATTAACCATATGTTCGGAAAAATTGAAAAACCTTAAACCTCAAATGCAAGAAATACAGGAGATTACTCCCGATGAACGGAGCACCAAACTTGAAATTCTGAGTACACGTATTATGCACGTAAGCGCGCGCCTCCAACGTATCATAAACACTTCTCCGAATTATAAAACGCCCGCGAAAAATTTATTAGACGCTTGCAATAAAATTTTAGAGGTAATTCAATCCTTGCTGGATTCAAAGGTATCGGTCGATGATTTCGAAAAATCGATTTCTGAAGCTATGCCAGACGCACACACTCAGGATCTAGTAATTACGGATTGCTCTGATTCATCCGATGGTGATAATTTTGGAAATAAATCTAAAAATAATTTAAGTAGTTCCTCTGCGGAAAACAATCGTGATCCAGAATTGACAAAAAGTAATGAAGTTCCACAAAACCCATTTTCGGCTTCCGAATACCACGTCTTAAAGGATTTGATTAAGAAATTATCAGTAAGCGGCGAGGCTGAAGTACTAACACATGACAAAAATTCCTTTAAAGATAATCAGGGCCATTCGCAGCAAATAGGCAGTGAACACAAGGATACCTCCAAATCTGCACCTCAGGGCAATCTGAATAGTAAGGTTGATGCCTCAATAATGGGAGTAAACAAATGGAATATTACTTTCGACGGTTTACCTGGTGGGCCCGCAGTTGAGCGATTTTTATACCGAGTCGAGCGCCTTTCAAGCGCAAATAAAATTTCTTCCGAGCGCTTAATCAATGATTTGCATTTGCTTCTTAGGAAAAGTGCCCTCGAATGGTATTGGTCATTTCTTGAACGTACGGGCAATGTTGATTGGGAAACTTTAAAGCAAGGACTTTTGGAAAGATTTAAAGACCGCAGAACTGATGCAGAAATTCGCCAGTCAATTTCATTCATCAAGCAAAAATCTGATGAAACCTTTTTGGATTTCTACAATCGTGTGATAGACGCCTCTTTATCTCTTAGCACCCCTCTCATCGACAGCGATCTTTGTTTTATCTTGCGACGAAACATGCATAGTTCCCTACAATATAAAATTGCGGGAAGACATATTACGGGGGTATCTGATTTGGTACATCAATGCGTCGAGATAGAGGATACCTGGAAGAGATTAAATGCCGAGAAATCGGAGAGACGTGTAACATTTAGGCAAGTTCAAGAAATGAATGTCGATAATCCCGATTATACCGGACATAATTATAAAGAAATCTGTCCTAAAATGATGAACTATGATCCTAGAAATATTCAAGCGAGTTCTGAAATCGATGCTTCTCCGCCATATGCAAATCGACTTATCGACTACTCTCAAAATGAGTACCGCAATACTCTTTGTGCCTTAGGGTCGAGTAACCGACCAAATAATACACTGAATTATCCGAATCGAGGGCAATCAACTTCACAATATATTGCTAGACATTGTTTTGGGTGCGGTGCACCTAACGTGATTCGATCAAACTGTCAGGCGTGTAATTCTTCCTATGTGGGAAACAGCAGACGGGAGATGAGAACTCCTGGTGCTCACCCTCCCCAAAATTCTACCACAACCAGGATACAAACCGAGGATGCTGCCTCCAGCACCTGCCCGGAACTTTACCGAAGGCAGACATAAATTATTGTGCAGTTGAACGGAGTCATGACGATCCCTATATACACACAAAAAATTTACCAACCAAAATAAATTATTTGGCGAATAGCAACAACCCTTTTTATTATGATATTATTCAATCACCGGCTGTGTCCAATCAAAATTTACCTAAAGATACTACAGTTACCGATGTTATTTCTACTTTACCTTCAAAATCCACCCAAACTTATTTTACAATACCTACCGTAAAACCGCGACACCGGACTTTTAAGTATTGGTCGTTGCGTCGAAACTTAAGAAATATGATCTGCGAATCTGTCTTGCATACAACTGTTCACGACGACCGCCCATATGCTAATGTATTAATCGCCGGCATTCCCTACACCGGATTGCTAGATAGCGGTGCAAGCATTAGTGTTCTTGGGGCCGGATCCGAACAATTCTTACACAAAAATCGCATTAAAGTTCACCATCTTTGTTCCTTTTTAAAGACAGCAGGTGGGCAAACGGAAAAAATAATTGGACATGTAATTCTACCGGTCTCTTTTAATGGAAAAGTGAAGCGCGTTCGTCTCCACATTGCTCCAGGTTTAATGCAACCACTTTATCTGGGAATCGATTTCTGGAACTCATTTGGCTTAGCTCCGGCCTTAGTAAATTCCATTGATTTGGCGATACCAACTGCCGCTTCCAGTAATCGTCACCAACTTTCTCCCGAAGACGAATTTCGATTAAAGCAAATCATCGCTGCATATCCGTGTTCCGAAAAAAATGGATTAGGTCGTACTAATTTGGTGACCCATGCGATAGAAGTTGGTAGTGCAAAACCTGTGAAACAGAGATACTACCCGGTATCCCCGGCAGTCCAAGCTGAGATATACAAGGAGTTGGATAGGATGTTGGCGCTGGGAGTGATAGAGGAGAGTCAAAGCGCATGGTCCTCACCGATCGCTGTTGTTCGCAAGGGCAATGGTACACGGAAAAAAATAAACTTACTATTTTAAAGAAAACGTTTTCTTTATTTAATAAAAAATATTTTTGCTTAGTTTAAAAACCAAATTTCTATGCCCATACCAGTTTTTCTAGTTATAAAAATGGTTTTCTTACGAAGAGAATTATTTCTTGACGGAAATTTTAAAATTAAATTCCATCTTGAGAATTATTTTTCTTGGATTTATCGTTGCTATAAATTCTTTATAATAAGAAAAAGAAATTAGTTTGAAGAGAAATACTTTTAATTTAATCATACATTTTCTTAAAACAAGAAATTTAATATTTTCTTAAAACAAAAACAAAATTTTATTAAAATACAACATTTTAAAATTGAAAACGTTTCTTGATAATAACAAAGTAATTTCTCTTTCTGATAAACTAATGAATTCTAGAATTTCAAAAAAGTTATCTTGTTTGAAGAAATAATTAATCTTCAGTCTTCAGTCATTTCAAGTTTTCTTTAATCAATATAAAAATTTCAAATATTTAAAATAAAATTTACTATGTTACTTCGAGAAAAGTTTTTCTTATCACAAAAAAGTAATTTTTAAACTTAACATAATATTTATTGGTTTAATATGTATATGTCTCAAGCTGAGAAAATACTTTTAATTATAGAACAGGATTTTTCAATGTACACTCTATATTTTTTAAATAAAGAAAACGAGTGAAACATTTGAGAAATATATATAAAATATGTAACATTCATTACCTCGTGAACAGTTTAATAGAAACAACGTGTGTTTTTTTTTGATTGTCAAATTAAATATTTTCAAGTGGAAAAATAAGTAAAGTGAAGCTGAGTAGTTAAATGTAAGTTATATTTGTATTACATATATTTTTAATTTAAATTAACAAGTGATCGTTCTATTTTGTGTGTTTTGTGTGAGTTGTTTGTGTATAATGATTTTATAGTTTAATTTTAATTTTTTTTAGTTAGAGAAATTGCTGACGAAAATTCTAAATTTAAATGACAACAGTAATTGGTTCTGTTAATTCATCGTTGTCTGAGTGTATCAGGAGCAGACACATCATCAATCAGCCCCTTCTTCTCCATCAAGTGGACAAATATCATCAGCAGAATTTGTTAAAACTGTCCAACTATGATAAAAAAACGCTACTATATTATTGATTTTGATTTTATGTCACAGAACTTGGAACAGTATCTCGCCTCAACCAAATGGTCTAAAATCTTAACCACAGCTTGACGAAAGGACCCGTAATCTACTAGTATCTACAGTTGTGGATTTATTGATAGCAGACGCTGTATCGGCTGATTTATTTATAACAATTGCTAGTGATATCGAGCATTTTTATCCTGGAGAAAGAAAGGTAACTAAGAATGAGTTATATATAATAATGATTGCTAATTATTGTCTTATTTTCAGGAATTCAATTATAAAGGGGCTGAAAAGCTAACCGGCTTATACAACAAGCTATTTCAAAAATAAATTTAGAAATAGGAATCTTCCTGGAAAAATATATTTAGTTTACTGCAAAACTACAGGTACGAGTACGAGTATAAACAAAAAACTAATGTTAAGTCTGAAATTTTTTTTAAAACAAACCTACTTTGTATTTTTTCAACCTTAATAATTTAATCAAAACTTACCGACGTTTACTTGTTACTGCATGCTTAAACTATGTCAAAATAATGAACTTTTTATTATTGTTGATCTTGATATTGTAAAAACCAGTTATAAGTTTTCTTAAAACCTTTAGTTTTTCATAAACTTGTCAACGGAAGAAAAATATTGAAGCGAATTATGTCTTCTATTTAATTATTTTTGTATTTTCTTATTGTAATTGGTATGTTATAGCTAATTAATATTAAATTGAATTTTTATATTTTTTATAATAAAATAAAACAAAAAATATATAATAAATTTGTATCGTTATTATTTTGGAAATTATATTAAATGTTACTCCAAAAAACAGGAAAAATAGCTGCAAACAAGAAATACTACTACAGCTTTCAAGAAGTTACTTTCTGCAATCTAGAAATTCGAAAGCAATCTAGAAATTAGAAAATAACTCTTAACTAAAGATATGTAGATCATACAATTATATGTAATATTT
Organism: Nephrotoma flavescens; assembly: GCA_932526605.1. Classification (NCBI taxonomy): domain Eukaryota; kingdom Metazoa; phylum Arthropoda; class Insecta; order Diptera; family Tipulidae; genus Nephrotoma; species Nephrotoma flavescens. The sequence goes on from OW052221.1 coordinate 255,210,818, forward strand.
CTTAATACAAGCCTCAATTTATTACATTTTGAGATACGGTTACCTTAAAACAAAAATTTGTTATCTTTAATGAAGAAATAGATATTATAAATTAAGAAAAGCGATTTTCTCTACAAAATAATATTTTCTTACTTTAAGAAATTGAATTTCTTTCAACAATAAAAAAATATTATTTTAAGATTTAAATAAAAACATCAAATGAAGAAATTGGAAGTTTGCATTATGAAAAAGTTATCTTAGCTGAAAATCAAGTGCTCATTTTTCTTGAATCATTCAGTTTTTTCTTCGTTGTAACCAATTTTTTTTTCCGTGTAAGGTGAGGCTATGCCTTGACGCCCGGAAGGTCAACGAGGTAACAACTAAAGACGCATATCCGCTACCACTGATTGAGGGATTGCTAAGTCGACTCGACCATACCAAATTTATCTCTTCGATCGACTTAAAGGATGCCTTTTGGCAGATCCCTCTTGACGTGGCATCGCGTGATAAAACTGCGTTCACTGTTCCGGGCCGACCCCTTTATCACTTCACAGTGATGCCCTTCGGTCTATGTAATGCCCCTCAGACATTGTGTAGACTGATGCATAGGGTGATTCCGTACCAGTTACATGATCGAGTCTTTGTTTATTTGGACGACTTGCTCGTTGTTTCCGCCGAACTAGAAGAACATTTGTCATTGTTGACAGAGATTGCTAGATTGTTAAAAGCAGGCAACCTTACGATAAATGTGGAAAAGAGCAAGTTCGTCCTAACTGAAACAAAGTACTTAGGTCATGTGATTGGTAACGGAATCATACGCATGGATCCCGACAAAATACAAGCCATAGCAGACTACCCAACTCCCAAAACCGTAAGGCAACTTAGGCGATTTCTGGGAATGGCGGGGTGGTATCAACGCTTTATATTTTGCTACGCCTCAATTACAGCTCCTCTAACTGACCTACTGAAAAAGAACCAAAAGTTATCTTGGAGTGAGGTCGCAAATGAGGCATTTAACCAGGTCAAATTAGCATTGACGTCGGCACCTGTGTTGCGCAACCCGGATTTTGCGCGCCCATTTTTTATCCAGTGCGACGCGAGTTCGAATGGTATAGGAAGTGTATTGTTCCAAAAATCGACCGAAGGTGAACATCCAATAGCATATTATAGTCACAAGCTTAATTCTGCCCAACGGAAGTACAGCGTTACCGAGCTAGAGTGCTTGGCGGCAGTTTTGAGCGTGAAAAAGTTCAGACCATATGTGGAGGGCTACACTTTCACTATCATCACGGACCATTCTAGCTTGAAATGGTTGATGGAGCAGAGAGACTTATCTGGAAGGCTAGCGCGGTGGAGTCTCCAATTACAAGGATACAATTTCAATATTGAATATAGAAAAGGTTCTCAAAACGTGGTCCCCGATGCTCTATCCAGAATAAGTCTCGAAGCATTTGACAAGCGGATGGCGCGTGATGATGATGGGAGTGTACCACCTCTACATGTGGATCTTAACTCTTCTGCTTTTCTAGATCCTGCTTACCTTGACAGAATTAATTCTTTAAAAGAAAATAGAACGGCTAAAACCAACTATAAAGAACTTAATGGCAAATTATACATACTTCCAAACTCGGACACTCGCTCTTTAAATGATATCTCTGCGTGGAAATTAGTAATTCCTGATGTGTTAGTTCCTTCTTTATTGAACCAATCGCACAACTCTCCTACCGGCGCTCATTTGGGTCAGTCAAAAACACTAGAAGTATTACAACGTCATTTCTATTGGGCGACAATGGCTCGGGACGTTCGCGAATATATACAAAAGTGTGATATTTGTAAATCCTCGAAACCAACCAATTTCGTTACTCGTCCAGAAATGGGTAATTTTATGGAAATACATCGTCCATTTCAAAAAGTATTTATGGATTTTTTGGGGCCTTATCCAAGGAGTTCGTTTGGTAACACATACTTATTGATTCTTTTAGACCAGTACACAAAATTTATTTTGTTGGAACCTCTTAGAGCAGCCACTGCCAATCATGTAGTAAAATTCCTCAAACAGCGTGTCTTTAATATTTTTGGTGTCCCAGAAATACTTACCACCGATAATGGACCCCAATTCAAATCCAAACTGCTGGCAGAGTTATTGGAACACTATGGAGTTTTTCACCAATATACACCAATCTACTCTCCGCAGTCTAATGCGTCTGAGAGGGTGAACAGAACAATACTCGCTGCTGTACGTTCTTACATAAACGATCATCATAAGAACTGGGATACACATATTGACGAAATTAGTGCTGCCCTAAGAAACGCGGTTCACAACTCTACCGGATTCTCACCGTACTTTTTAACGTTCGGTCAACACATGGTCATCCACGGCTCGTCTTACAAATTAATGCGTGATCTCAATCTATTAAACGATAGACAAGCATCGGTCATGGACATTAATAATCGACTTTCTACTGCTCAAGAACTAGTTTTGTCCCATCTTTATAACGCCTACCAAAGAAATGTTCATACATATAACTTGCGCAGTAGACGTAGAAGTTTTGAAATAGGGCAAGAAGTGTATGTACGGAACTTCGTCCAAAGCAACGCTGCTGGCAATTTTTCTGCGAAACTTGCGCCTAAGTTCATAAAAGGCAGAATAATTAGGAAAATAGGCAATGTCTCGTATGAAGTAGTCGACAACAATGGCAAATCATTGGGTGTCTATCATGCCAAAGATTTCCGGTGAAAAATTTCCCGTCGTTAATTGTTTTTCTCTTATTTTTCCACTAGGTTTTTTTTAGAAAATTGAATTAGATCTCCTTATGGAAGTTAATTATCATTAGTCACTCAAACTCAATTTCAATTATCATAACCATGCCAAAATTTGATTTATGTCGTTATATGAGTTTGATCGGAGCAGGATATGTTACCATTAATATTATTATTGTAATTTAAACTGGTTGCCCGGCTGGAGACTATCTCAAGGGTGCTGGGTCTGCCCCACGATTTGTAACGTAAACTTATTCCAATTTTTAACTTTAATTATCTAGAAATCTAACTAAAACATGTTCACTATCAATCAATCGTATGTTATGACATAATATAAGTTATTATTTTAATTTGGCTTAGCAAAATATTAACATTTATCTAAGCTACTGTAAGAATTGCATAATTGAAAGAAAAACAAAATGTACTAGACTTAACAGCTGATCGCGTTGGTATGTTTTTGTATGGAGCTGGACGAACGAAAAAAATTATGGGAAAACGGGGAGTTGAAAAAGAACATTGAAAGGTGCCGCATCGTATTAATTGTAAAAGCGGAAATAATTATAAAATATAATAAAAAACATTACTTAATAAATTCGAAGTGCTAATAAGTATTTATAATATATATAAATCTATAAAATTCTTAAAGTTATAAAATACTTAATAAACTAATATGTGATGTTCAAAGACATTTACGAAATGCAGAATAGTTATAATTTATAGTGTGTTAAATAACTGCAAAATCGCATGTTTTAAAACAAACTAAGTATGCTGCGATTATAACATAAAACCAGTGGAATCAGTTATAAAAACTATCTATGTAATAAATTTTGTGATAAACGAATGTTAAAGTGACAAACAATCAGACAGTAAAACGGTACGCAAAAGTACCACATGAATTTCATCAAAAAAGATGTTCTTCAAAGTTATCTTAATTATGTATGTGCTAATAAATTTCATAAATGATAAAAGTTTAATTAATTAATAAATTAATCAAAAACATTTTAATAAACTAAAAATAAAACCAAAAATCTTATAAAATGAATAATTAAACCGCATTATATACGACAGTTACAGTGATATCAACGACAGTGCTTATATTATCACGGACAGTTATAGTGATAATTCAAAATGTGTATATAATAGGACTTGTGGATAGTCCATATACTGTACGTGATACAGTCGCAAGATATTTATATAATCGTACGATATAAATAACTTCTCAAATACGTACGATATCAATAAATGGGAATAATTACTACGTACATCAAACAACGGGACTAGCTGAACGGATCCGCAACGCTTCGCTATTTACACGAGTACATACCAGGTTTTTCTTACCAATTATTTATTATAATATTGTATATTTTATAATTATTTTTTTTATAATGAAATTTGTACCAAAAATATTTTCTTTAGTTTAGTTCATTATAGAATTTTTATGGCCATATTTTCCTTGTATTAGTTATAGGTATTTTTTCTAGATTTAAGTTTTTTGTCTAAGTTAAATTCAAATAATTACAATTGCTTGCGTATGCTGTGTCATATCTACGTTTTTCTTTCCAAATTATAAACTATAATTAATGTTTCTTAAATTTTAAATATTTCTATAAATTTCCTTATTGATTGATATTTAATAAAAGTTATTTGTATAAAATATTTCATACAATGGAATTAATTTTGGTTATTGTTTCTTAATTTGAATTAAATGGCTAAATAATCTTCCTTATACTCCACTGGATGCGTTCTTGATATTCTACTCTAAATAGTAAACGATCTTAACAGCAATGATGACCAACTGCAGCAAATTCAAGCTTTCCTTCGGTCCACAAAATACCCCCCCAGCCACTGAAAGCTAGCCGGCTGAAAAAGCTGCGTGGATCAACCGAAGGTGAGTCTGCAACGGATTCCATTACCATAAATAAAATGAGAATGGGATTTGTTACAAACTTCCATACTATATAAAACAAACAAAACACAGAGGTATACCGTTCAATAATATTTGCATTGAACAACAAATTAATTAATAGAAATAAAATATTCTAAAGTTCAAGAATAAGCAATTCAGGTAGCATATTCCTGTCAGGCATGTTCATTGCCATCCACAAAATATAGTGGCCGAATTTTTGGTAATCTATAAATGGTCCAATTCCATTGAACAACAAAGACCTTCGAATAAACAATTTTCTGGATTGGTCCAATTCTGGATTAGCACAAATTTAGCCACTATATTTTTGGTATGGCAATAAACAAATACCTAATATTCTTCTAGAACATTTTATGTCAGAAAATTATTTATTCAACGGTCGTTGTTGTTCTAAGGAATGAGGCCAGATCTGAACCTGTCAGGACATACCCGACAAGAATATGCTATCTGAATGGCTTATTCTTGAATTTTAGAACATTTTATTTCTTTTGTTTAATTTGTTGTTCAACATAAATATTATTGAACGGTATCCTCGGATTTTGTTTATTTAATATAGTATCTTTTAGGAACTAGTTTGTTATCCTCAATTTTTGAATGAAAATTTATGAAATTTATTTTTCTATGATAAGGACAAATTTCTTTAATGATGACAGGCGAAATTTGAAATTTTCTTTTCCCGTTTTTTCGGTTCTTGGACTAGCACTAATTTGTTGTCGTGAGCACTAATTAGCACAAATAGGGCTTAATCGGTATGCAAAGCTTCATTGTGAAATTCAAAAGCTTCCTTTCTGCGGTCACTCACACCAAAAAAGCTTCATTGGCTGCGGTCGAATAGTCGGGTAAATTACATTTTTTACCTTTTTTTAACAGTGTATAGGGTAAATTGAAATACTGTACTAAATAGCAGAGTAGTTGAGTTTTTGTTGTTGTGCGTTTGACGTTTTCTTTTTTTCGTATGTTTCTTATTAAGTCTACTAAACATAATGGCTTTGTATTTTTAAATTAAATATTTTTTATTTAAATTTTTGGGAAAGTGTGGAAAAGTTGTGGAAAAGAATGTTTCCACATGAGAAATATCTAATTCTGAATGATTTAATATTATGAAATGCTGTACCTTAAAAACCTGCTGTGAATTATTTAACATGAAATACTGTGGTCAATATTTTTTTTTTTTTGGAAAGTGGGGATGAGAAGTTATTTCAGATTTATCATTTTGAAATAAAATAAATGAATTAGAATTGAAAAAGATATATTTTATTAAACTACATATTTCTTCTGATTGTTTCTCGGAATTCAATACCATCGACGTAGTCTCTGATGTGTGGTTGATCATGCCGAAAACTTGTTTTATAGTATTTCGGACTCTTGAGTGGGTTAGGTTAAACCTCATGTGACTTTCGCCTAAATTTCCTTTGTAGTGTGTCAATATTGCTATTGGATGCACCACATACAGTTATAGCCTGCATCACCTAATAAAAAGTAGCCGTTCGGTTAAAAAATAGCTTTACGGTATAGATACTATTGGTCAGTACGCGTTGGTCATGCACAGACCCGGGAACTCCAACACACATGATAATTATTTTAAAATATGCATCGCACACAGCTTGTAATTGGATTGAGTAATCCATTTTGCGATTAATATATTGGTCCTTTTGGTTGGGAGGACATTTCACTTTGATGTGGCACCCATCAATAGCCCCAACTGCCTTGTCAAACACATGAGAACGAACCTAAAAAATAAAAATAAATATTTAAAATTATGAAACAGAATGAGCATTAAGTAAATCAAAAATGTTTAGTTTTACGACGTGTTCCAACTGCTGGTGGCTTTTGTACGACCTTCGATGACAGCCGCTCAAATATCATCAAATATTTATGTATAATATTTGTTACGGCCGGTTTCGGCATATTATTCATGGCCCTCGAAACCACTCTATAGCTGGTTCCACAAGCTAACCAGAACAAAATAACAATCACTTCCACCTCGACGTCCCAACCATGCGATTTTTGAGGTATGTGTTGCACTATCTTTCTGAAAGAACTAGGGGTCACACGAATATTGCATTTTGTTTCTTCCAAATCTCCATTTAGAATTTTAATTATGAGTGGTGGCTTATGGCCTAAACAATAGCTGATTCCGGTCTGAAAATTAAACTAAAATTAAACATCAGTCACTTCTTCACACAGTCTTAACAATAATGCCAAATCTCTTTTATTTTTTAAATCTATTTCATAAATATTATCATTCTCCATGTTTTTGTGTGAATAATTTCTAAACTTTTGACTATTTGGCACTTACCAACATACCACCGAAATGAACCCTTTAAACACTATATTTTACCCCTCGAGCCGTTTTTGCGACACATATTTACGAAAGAATTGGGACACTGCTTGAGGTAAATATGTTCTAAAATTTCAATTTTCTGTACTAAACGATTTACTCGACTATTCAACAGCAGCCATTGATTAAATTATGTGCTAAACTCTACTATTTCTGAATGAATTTTGGTCATCTGTTACAACTATTTGCCCAATGTAGTGTTTCAAGCTAGATTGGGAATAACACGATCCGGTCTACAGAACGAGCGAATTCAGAAAAATTTAAACGGTGATTTAATTCAGGATTCTGATTTCTTAAAAGATTAATTATTCCTTAGAAAAATCGGAGTTGATTCATGTTAGGGAATACAAATAACATCCAATAAATAAAATTAGACCACGACCTGTTAATAAATGGAACAGTTCATAAATTTAATATATAAAAAATCGCAATTTAACAGTGTATTTCTACTTTGATCTTAAAACTACATCGGTCATCTTCTTGTTGAATTTGATCGCATAAAATATTATTCGCTCAGGCCGCAGATGGAAACCCAATTTAAATAGAAGTTCTATGTATAAATTCGTTGTTCGGCCCTGACTTTTAGACTTGGGTCTATTATTTTTTATTACCAATACATCACTTTCCTATGCTCGATTCTTGAGCCCTATCAAAATTATGATATAGATCTATTACGCTATTATGAGATATTTAATAATAATAAAAATGTCAAGATCACATCCAACTAAATATGGAATACGCAAAATAATATTTTTATCGTTATGATTTCGTCGAAACAATATTTCAGTCTTGACAAAGGTATATAACATTACCAAGAACAACTGGCGAACACAATAAGGCATGTGAGCAATCCAATATGTATAATTCACTATTGTTCTATAGTAGCGAACATAAATTTAACGGTTTACTTATGTAAGCAAATGTATGTAAGCAGTTACGGCGATTTAAAGGGCTTCCGCGTTAAATACAAACCAATTTGATTCACTCGAGTGAAAATTTAGAGGTCACCCATCCGCATTTCGTTAAACAACGATGAGAAAAACCTAATGAGCTTAAAACTATCCACACACTAAGCTTTATTTAGCCTTCAAGCTTATAATGTGATTATTGACCAACTATACCATGATCACCTTTGCTGAATCGTTTCTATACAAAAGATACGCACGTACTGAAGAAAAATGTATGTTCCAATTCCCATAATCAGCATAAATCGCATAACTTTCATTTTCATTTATGTTCATTCAACGTTTATTCTCGTGTCAATAAATCATAATATTATGACTTTTTATACACAAAACTTCTTTAAGAGCTCGATTGTGATTTCGAAAGAAATTAGTCATTCAATAAATTATACGCAAATCACGAACGACGTCGCGTTTACCAACAAACTTTTTTTTAAATCTTAGAAATAATAACGTATTCTAAGCTTTACTTCTATTCTCTTATAGCACGACTATGGATATAAGTCTTATATCGATGTGCGCTGTCTTGTCTATCCGCACAAATATTTTGTCAAAATAACACGATACTAAAAAAAAAAAGAATTAACTTGGAAGAATTACAAATCGTGATGGCTTCGTTTTCTTGTATATGATGTTTAAATAAATTAAAATTTCATTCATTAGAAGTGGTTTATTTTACAATGGAGGAGAAAAGACAATAGAACATCATTATCATGGTTATCGGGTGCTGGTTGCATGGTTATATGGCGTTACATGTCAGTGGGTGATAAATATTTTTTTACATATAAAAAAATGTTAAAAAAATGTCTAAATTAAAAACACTTGATCGTGTATCATGAATTGTTAGAATATTAGTCAGAAACAATTTTAATAACGTTTAGAAAACTGGAGCCCCACGTATCCACAAATTATCATGCAAGAAACGTTTTTATTTTTAGCATAGTAAAAATCCTTCATATTGACGGGGGAGTATGTTGAGCCATCTGAGATAGTAACCTGTCATCTCTCGTTCTCTCAATAGATGGCTCAACATACTCGCCCTCCAAATGGTGGTGCCTCTTAATCATAAAAGTATATGTTTTTGAATTCATTCTAACAATGCACTTTGATTCTTACACCTGGTTCCCTTATCCCAAATAGGGAAATGGTTTTTATTGTCAAGCCGTTTATTGGGATGTTTTGCACCTTCATGACTTACGTTTAATGCGATGTTCATCAAAAAAGCAGTCGTGTAATTCGGCACGTCCCATATGCCAATTGTATTGTTTGATTATATCTGGGAATTGAATACCCATTTCAATAGGTTTTTTCTATATTATCGTTTTGTTACTGATAGCGGATTTTAATCAACAAAGGTCGACACCACATTTACTGACCCTATTAAAATTAGCCAGCCGAAAAATGTCGATAAGGTAGAATCAAAATATACAAACGAAAATGACATTCGATTTTTTACCGGTAACATCCCAGTCGAAAAATGTCGATAATTCAGATACGAATTTTATGCCGGAAAGCATTTTGCTCTTCCCAAAAACCAACTAAAAAATTTAAAATAAACAATTTTCATTTGAAACAATTAAAACCAATATACTAAACCAAATTTCTCTACGTCTTGTATTAGATGTTTGGGGAGGTAAGACGTGAAATGCATCTATACTGGCATGTTTGGAGAATATTTTAAATGAGGTGTATTATAATAATTATCATTTAAAAAACGTCAGGTCAATTTTAATGTAGAGAGTACAGGAAAACTCGATTGAATATATCACACACGTTGATTTTAAGAAGTAACAAAATCATAATTTATAAAAAAAAAAAATATTTCCCGACAAAAAATGTGTATCTGCAGTACCGACATTATTCGGCGGTCATTTATTCTTCATTTATTTAATCTGCATTATCGACATTTTCGGCTTGGTATTTCTGTGGATTGCTTAACCATTTTATATGCCTTATTCAACCGAATTTAATATTTTTGATTTAAAATGAAATTACTGTTTAACGCCAAAATTATTTATCTGCTTTATCGACATTTTTTTACTTGCTATTTGTACGAATCTACATTAAGAAACATTTACAGGCGAATAATATACGTTGTGTTTAATCTGCATTATCGTCATTTTTCGGTGTTACAGCCGAATCTGCATTATTGACATTTTTCGGCTCGACGAGTTGGCTAACTTTAACACTGAGTTACTGGCTTGTTATCTTTCCATTTTATTAGGCATAATTCAGTATCGTGAAATGTTGAAGCAATTTGGAATTTGAAATGCGGTTAGGCATAATTGTCCCAATACAAAGGATTCCTTGTTGCAGGAGAAATAATGAAGAAAAGGAAATATTGTAAAGGAGTTATCACAAAAAATTTTGTAACCCATGTTTCGTGAAAAAGCTCTGCATAAGGGCACAACTATATTTGCAGAAGCCCCAAGATTTTATTCGTTTCAAATTCTGTAGTTATTCTCTTGTCCGGAGTAAATCACAAAATTATACCAAGTAACCTATAACACAAGAAAAGTTTATGATACGAATCGTAATGAAAGAAAGAAATTTTAGAACTTCTGCATTCTGAAGAAAGTTTACTTAATTATCCTTCTGCGTTACTGCAAATATTTTAAAAAGTCAACTGTATCATGAGCTTTGATTTTTTGTTGCACATATTTCGTAATCGACTGATAGGTTGTCTGAAGAAAGTAAATTTGCTGCATAATGCGTTTTGGTCAACGAAATTTAGGATGCTTATGATTTTTATAAAAGATTTTAATAGCATTGTTTTCTGAACTGTTTTATTTGAGCCCACGTGAGCATTCCAATACAGCTCAAGAACTTTTTCAAATCTATTTATGGATAATATAAAAGGATTTGAAATATTTTTCTGTGCGGAATATAAATTCCATTGCTCTACGAATAGATTCAGCATTTTATAGTCAAGCACCATACTAATGAACGATAAAGGAGTTTTGTATCCATTATTCCTGCATTTAGCACGAAGTGAATGTTTTTCCAAAATATTTTTTTTTATATCTCTCCTCAATTGTTTTACTTCTCCTTCCTCGTTACTAATACCATGTCGTTTAGCCACGCCTTTTTCCAAATTTTCAAATATATGGCCGCCTTCTCTCACGAATGAATACTGAAATGTACTTCGCATGCGATTTTATCGACTATAGTAAAAGATTGTTTATGTCAAAATGGCTCGATAATCGAAAACTTATACAAAACGAGAACTACTGTAATACTCAGTGCCAATAAACATCAAAGGCAGAATGCGGTTGGAAACGATACATTTTTAAAGGAATTGAATATGTAATATAATTGACTCAAATACCAGTTAAGCGATATATTTTGGGGGATGTAGGCGCGGATTAGCGCAGAACCACACTCACATTCTAATGATTCCGTGATCCACCCTGTTAGCAATTTTCGATGAAAAGCTCTTCCAAGCAGTAATTTATTCGAAAAATATTTTAGAATTAAAATGTAACAAGTGTTTTGCCCAAATAGTTTTGGCCTTTGGAATTATCCAAACGACTCATTTTCTATACCAATTATTGGATGACTAAACTTATTTTGCACCTCCCTTTTCATTACCAACTACTTAGTAGAACAGCTAGTTAAGCACTAGCATTCGATGGAATGTAAAAGGAAATTGCGATGGTAAATAAATTACAGTGTGGTCAGAAAATAAAATTGACCCATTGAGGGTTGAAGCAAAAGGACTAAAATGGTTTCGATATTTCGAATATTTACTCGTAATGGCTAGTACGTAGCTGCAGTCAAATAAAAATTTTTCATATACAAAAGAATGATACAAGCGAAAACGAAAAAGAAAATTTGAGCGCTGAAGTTTATTTTCTCTCTCTCTCTCTCTCTCTGGCACTATATCCCATCAAGGGATTTGGCCGCCTCAAATGAGGTTTCATAATCATATTTTCAAATATCCATTTCGGATAATGAGTGATTAATTCATGATCCTAACCCAGCCGTGAAATTTTTTCCTTGTCACAACCGGGAATCGAACCCGGGACCTCCGGTCGCTGGAGCATGTTGACCACTTTGTCATCGGGGCGGTGTTTAGTTTATTTTGGTTGGAGCAAAAATTTCAATTTTTTTTTGTCAAAACAAAACAAACTCACATAAAAAATATTTTGACATGAAGTTATTTTACGAAAATTGACAACCTAATTTTTCATGGACTAATTTATCAGGATAATTTTGGAGACTGAAGATAGTACTATAGATAGTGAGTCCACCATTCGCAGATTACAGAATTCGTGAGATATAATTTCAAGAGCTTTAATAAACCGATTTCTCCAGCTCTGATATTTCTATTTAGAATGGTTTTGAGATAATTATAATGCTGGTATCAAGGCCATAGATAATATGCTCGAACGGAAAAGTTTTGCTTTTTGTTACACAGGAATGAACTGGTTTGTTTCGGTGTATTCCAAATTGACCGGGAAGCCGGTGGTTCCTCAATTCAGAAAGTCTGTAATAGCAGTTTCAAGACAATTCAGTGTAAAAGAGGCCAACTGCCAGGGCTGCCTACTATCACGATTTATTTTCTAAATAATATCTCTGCCTCAGAGTTTCCAAAATACTCGACTCTATTGATACCCAAGTAGACGAGTAATCAGTTCGCAACTACCTGGGTACTCGTGTTTACTAGCTTGGTAATATATTACATATATGTTACATGTCACATATTGTTAGTAATGACTGGTACAGTTGTTCCATCTGTTCAGTTATTTTACCATCATGATCATTTTAGTGAAGGATTGGGGAGACCAATTCCCTTCCACTTCATCTGATTCTATTCCACTTCTTCTGAAGATTAATAATGAAGCCCTTATTAATCTTCAGAAGAAGTGGAATTAGAAGTTAGTTTCGAGATTGTAATGGAAACAAACGAGAACGTAATGGTTTGGACGTTTGTTTGATGATAATTTTTGTAAATACAAACGGAAAAGTAATGGTTTGACTTCAGGTAGCTTCCTTTATGATGAAATAGAAGTAGCAAAACAATTTCTATAATTCAGCGTTGTTTTATAAAATTTATAATTTCTAGTTAAATGGCATCAAACAGCACCTGTGATAATAAATTATTCAATATTTTTAACAATTAGAACACGTAAAACAATGTACCTTCTTCTGAAATTAAGTTTGAACCTTGCCTACTTAATTCTGCAACAGCAACCTTCAGGGGTTCAAAAAACGGTTGACGGATGTTACCAGATTATTTCAATGTGTCTAACAGCGCAAAAGGGCTCTTTAATACATTTCCTTCTTTTCCCAGTATTTCTGTATTTAAAATTGCCCGAATTTACAATCTTTTGAAAAATTTTATGGGTTTCCTCATTTTGTCTAATGCTTCATAGGGCGTTTAATTCTTGTTAAACAATTAATTTCACAAAATAAATTTCCGTCATAATCGACCTCATCTCCATCGCTGAAACTAACGAAATCATCATCGCTGTCTTCGTGCAGATTTTGTAGTTCCGGTTTCGAAATTTGCATTTTTATATTATCATAACTTTAAACCCATGGCCAAGTGCATGGCGTGGTTGTAGACCATAGATGGCCTTCAACATTACGAAAATTGAAAATGAAAAACATCGAGTAGTGAAAGTTTCTTAAAACTACCCGGGTAATTGATACTCGACATTGAAAGCTTTACTCAATTTTCTTGATCCTCCCATTCAAATGGGTTCAAATTATCAGCGGTTGACCAACGTATTAAATATTTTTTTTATTTTTCATAATTGCCTCCGGATATACGTTGGATAAAAAAAATGTTCAGTAGTTTAGAGATTCTTTTGCAGAGCGACCAAATATCCGTGAAATTGAGGCGTCAAATTTTCTATTGGTATTATTAACGTTTTTCAGGTTTAAAGCTGTATGCTACTGAAAAACCAAATTTATTTTTTTAATATCGATATTTAAATGTATCTAAAATGCGGTTCGTTTCTTTAATAAGCACCAAGATTTTATATGATTCGTTTATTAAACTTTACTTATATTAGAATTTAATTTGAATTATAGATGAAAGATTTGCAAGAATCGCAACGATCAGTTTCGACCTTAATGAGATTATTGATTTGAAAGAATCAGTCATCTCATCAGGCCGCGGCGACTGACGTTGATATTTTACATAGAAATATTGTCTATATATAGAACAATACCATGTATATGTAGCACTAGCGAATTACTACCTAGTCTACGGAATTCGATTCTTTCATATTCTCCATCTATACTTCATTTTTTTACCAATTAACTTTTCGTTGTGTACGAATTACTTTTATATTTTACGTTGTTGTTGTTTTATTGTAATGGTTTTTGTTGTAATTGTTCCGTACATATACTTAAATTTGCTGTGTTTTTTTATTAGCGCCCGATAGCTGTATCCGGAGCAGCCAATTTTCTATGTCAAAACTTATATTTAGCGCGCTATTATTGCATATAATTAATTTATTTAACTCTAAACTAAAATTTTTCATTCAACTTTTTAATTAAAAATCGATAAAAAAAATATCTTGGCTCACTTATTTATCGGGAGCCGCTATCGGGAGCACTATCCATTTCAGGGTGAAACTTTAAATTTCCCTTGTTTTGTACAACCCTTAAATCAAATAAAACTTCAAATTTTGACGTATGTCAATTTTTTTTGTTTTGTATTGTTTAGAAAAATGTACGAAATTCTTTTTAATAAAAAATAATTTTGTTTTAAAAAAAATTTGTAAAAAATTAAATTTATAATATCTATAACGCCCGAACCGGATGACGAGCTCGAAGAGCGCCTTGAAGAAGATGAAGATCCACCAAATGAAAAACTCACATGCTCCGATAAGTATTTTATAAAAGACGAAGGTTCCCAAAGTTCAACCTAAGCCAAATATTTTCTGGATGAACAAGATGAAATTAATCAGGTTCCATGTAGTGTGTTACCGCGATTCGCAATCCCGTCCCATGATTACTTACCACAACAAATAAGTATACCATGCCTAAAAAGGGTTCATCAATGCGCGAAACAATGTACGATTTCGACGCGGTTCAAGAAAAACTAATGAACAGTTGAAATCGTGTTTTTTAATAAATTTTCTTATCAATATACAAAATATTTTTGATTTATAAACATAAATTATTAAAGTTTTCCTTATTTTTCACGATTTTATTATGTATTTTAAATCCTTAGATACATGTTATGAAATTGAACGACTATCCGCTAACACAAGAACTGTATAAAAATTAAAAAAATTTTAACGATTAAAATTTTACAGTGATATAAATTTAAATTAAGTTAGGCAATTAAAATTGTTCTCCTTCCACCGGAAAATTTTCTCACGCTCGTCTTTTGCTCCACTGATTGGCCCAAATTCATAACCGCCACGTCCTTCGAACTGTAAAAAGTAAGCATGGTGTTTCCATATAGTGATTTACGATGGGATACGGTGAATAATGTGATTCCTGATTTTCGGCATTGCTGCTACATGCATCCTTCGACATCGACCGAAACGGCGCCCGTGCATTCGTCCAAAATTGCAAATTGTGGATTGTGATAGCACATCGATAGCGTTTAGATCACGTCCCAACTTTCTATAGATATGATAATTGTACAATTTCCAAAAATCGATGGTTATCGGTCTGACCCCGTCGCAACAATACATCGTACGTATGCGGCTAAATAATTTGATCACGTAGCGTTCTTTAATTTTAATAAAAATTAAATTATATTATAAGTTTTTTTTTTTTTATAAATTTTTTTTAAAACACAAAATTATTTTTTACTAAAGAGTTTCGTATATTTTTCTAAACAATACAAAACAAAAAAAAATTGACATACGTCAAAATTTGAAGTTTTATTTGATTTAAGGGTTGTACAAAACAAGGGAAATTTAAAGTTTCACCCTGAAATGGATAGTGCTCCCGATAGCGGCTCCCGATAAATAAGTGAGCCAAGATATTTTTTTATCGATTTTTAATTAAAAAGTTGAACGAAAAATTTTAGTTTAGAGTTAAATAAATTAATTATATGCAATAATAGCGCGCTAAATATAAGTTTTGACATAGAAAATTGGCTGCTCCGGATACAGCTATCGGGCGCTAATAAAAAAACATAGCAACATGTCTGTCGTAATTTTTCGATCGATAAAAATCGTAATTTTTATCATTTTTAATCATGTATTAATCTCTCGATTTTATGTTTCTTAACATCTTGATGGAACTTTTTTCGCTGTTTAGAGGCAAAATATTGAAAAAATTGATTTGGCGTTTCAAAAAAACGATAAACTTTGAAACCTATCCGTAAACAAATTAAACATTTTATTTAGATATTCATGTATTAATCGCCCAATTATACGTCTAAATTCATACTAAGGAAGGAATTGGTCAATTGGTAATATTTTATGGTCAAAAACTGATTTTTAGTAAACGACGTTTTTGACAAGTTGATACGGCGTTAAGGCTTAATTTGATAATCATATTTCATTGCCTCCATACTCCTTAAAATTTGAGAAAATTATTTCGTATAGAGAATATGCATGGAACTTTGACCAAATTTAGTTGCCGATACTCTCCACTGGATCTTTAAAGAAAATTTTTCTTTCTTACCACATGGAGCGGCCGGAGATACCATTGTATAGTAATCATGACCGGTCAAATACAAAACTCGTCAAATAAATGGTCATCGTAAAGTGCATTCGGCAAAAAATCGTTTCAATGTTTTCTTTTAGTTTCATAATAGGGCGAATTTTCTCGATAAGAAAAAAAATCGAAATCGAAAAATTTCATACTAGCGAATATGTGTAAGTTTTCGTGTAACTCATCTTTTATGTGTAACTTTCACTATAAATCCTTCTATCGTTCTGGGTTTGTCAGCCAAAGTTTCTGTTGCCGATGTGGGACGATGTGCCGATATTGCTCTTTTCAAAATCTAAGGCACTTCTAAGATAAAATTACACTGCTCACATCTATATTAATAGCAAAGCTAACGCAAACTTACACTTTGCTGATTCTCGAACTACTGCATCAACACCATATGAGGCTTTTGGGGGTGTGGGTGTCGGCGAGATGAATGTATGGGCAAATTGGCATGTCGGTGATCTGGCGATAATTGTCGGCCAAAATGGCGGTTGTATGTCGGCGATGTGGATCTCGGCGAAATGCGTGTCTTCGATGTGATTGTCGGAGTTGTGCCGGATTTCATTTCTTTTAATAATCCAATACAGATGCAGTGATCAAGACATTCATAAGCTGTGCTTAATTGTGCTTAGCAGCTGCCCTGTTTTGAAACATAGACAAAGTTTATTTAAAAATCTAATCTAATAATAGGAAATGTTAAGTCATAACATCGCTAACTAATGTTTTGTATGCTTCGTACGCCATTTGTTCAAATTTATAGTTTTTAGTTACCGAACGGAAATAAACATTTGTTGTTTTCGGTTTGTTAAATTCTGATTCATGCATGTTATTTACATACCGGCAAATACACACACACACACACGTCTAATTTCTATTTTGGTTTACAGCCAATTTTGCGCATTTTTAACACAAAAGTGCAAGTAATGTAATTGAATAAATTATCTTTTGTTTGGTACACATGTTATGTCTACTTACGAATTATAATTTCAGCATATTTTAATAATTTCATAATCACTTCTCCTCTATACAGACTTAAAGTGAAATATGGGATTGTGTACTATTTAAAAGGAATGACTACACTGGAACAGTAGATCTTTAGTTATAATGATATGGTACAACAAGAGGAAATACCGGGCGCAACATGTAATTATTTATAATCTGCCAAAATCCAATTACTATCAAATGTTGTGTACAAGGTACCCAAGCATAATATGTTGATGTTTTGTGTCCCGCCTAAATAACATACTTCAAATTCTTTCGTATAACAAAACTAAAATCTTCTGCGTACACTTTGCCTATATTCACCATCTACAAAAATCACTTCTTAACGTTATAATTAAATTTTTTTACTTACTACTTAACAGTTAATAAATTATCTTTGGAAATACGTTTTTAATTAAAATGCTGGTTGGAAAATTTATAAATTCATAAAACAAAACGGGGCGACTTACACATAATGATAATGATGTTGGGTGTTGTTGCAATATACGCAGGAGGTGCATGATGATACCTCTACGAGTACGTAATATGAAGAAAAGTAACTTAACGTTATAATTTGTTGTTGGGCTAGTGTTATTTCACCACATACGCCTCTATGTAGTTTAAATAATAACATATTTTGTTATTATTAAATTAAATGAATCTGCATTAAATATTTAGCGTAATAGTTAATTATATTCCAATCTAAATATTTATTATACAGACATGAAGACGCAAATACGTATCCAGGAATCTTATATGTACAATAACGTCTTGTACTTTTACTTTTAAACCCTTTATAATATATTCGTGATGAAGCATCTTACAAAAAAAAATCATTGAAACACAGCAAATAATTCAATGACAATCGTATACATTATGAATAAAATATGAAGTGATTTTTAACAATCCATCCGAGAATAAATCGAAGCTTAAACAATTGTCCATGCTCTTAACATACCGAGGGTACATAATATTTGTCTTATTGTTTTGCAAAATAAGAATATTTATTTATTATTTATATATTTTATCAATCAAATATATGCTAATTTTTTTTTTTAAATGTAAGATACCGAATGAATAATAAATAATACTGCGATCGTATTAATCACAGTGATCGCTAAAGTATAATGCGCGAGCCGAGTCGATGGGTTTGTGTAAGTAATTCATATTTGTGAAATGGTTTGTTGCCTCAAATGCATATGCCCGCCTAAAGGCGAAATTTACTTATGGCTGGTTGCACAAAAAAATTACTAACGGCCGTTTAGTTGTGTGCCGTGTGCTGATTCCGTGTTTTCAAATAGTGTTCTTCTAATATAGAGGCAGCTGCGCGAAAATTATGGCGCTAGTTAACTCTGTAGTTTTTTTTGGGATGGTAAATTCTGGGTTGGGATAAACTATAGGTTGACAGTGATTGTCTGGGATGATAAATATGTCGCGATAGTTTAGTGTTGCCACTGCGTTTTTCTGGGATGATTCCTGGGCTCACTTTTTATACGTCTCAAAGATGGAGTAATTTTGATTAAGTGCCCAGAAGAAGATGAAAAAATATGTAATCTTCTGTCGTTTACTACACCGACGACTTAAGTTTACATTTTATCGACCATCATACATTATTTGAAAAGAGAATGTATAGGCTAGCGTATGATCACAAAGCACAATAATAACTAAGAGATAACAAGCCGTATTGGTGTCGAGTGGCATTTTTTTTCTAGCGACACTCATGATATTTCATTTTTAGTAAGCTATATTAACTTCGGCATTAACCTCGGACTACTACTAACATAGAAATTTATATAATTTGTATTACTGTATATGTAAACATAAACCTCCTTTTGGTAAAAATAAATATTATAGCAATTAGCTTATAAATGTATGTGAACAGAAATAAACACACCGAAATTAATTACCACGAACTTGCATGTTTCTATCAATAACACAAAAAATTCCATTTTTTTCAGTACTTGACCATCAACGTGATTAGCGAATATCAAAATAAAGTAATATAAAAACGAAAAACACATTTTCAATATACTCGCATAGATAAATCTAGATAGTGTGCGATATTCAATTTTTTCTTTTCATACTTTTTAGTTTTGTAGTTTGATCTTTTGAAAAAGATTATGAAAATAAAATTTTGGTGATCAGATCAGTCAGTTTTGTATTTCATTTTGAATTGCATAGACGTGGAATAAAGTGTTTCCGTCTTGATGTTTCAGCATAGCAATTGAAAGCATTTTTAGCATTTTGTTTGGTAAATTTTAAAAATCATTTTTGTTTATTTTCTCGTAGGATATTTAATACTCGTTGTGTTAAGAATACAATATATAAATATATACACACAAGTTATCTTGATATATATATCATAAATTTAAATTTTGTGATTAAATTGCATTCGTTTGAAGATGAGTAAGCCATCAGGAGTTAAATGTGCCGTGTTGCATTGTAATTCTAAACAAAAAGATGGTGCTCGGCTTTTCAAATATTCTACTAATTATTTAAGCCATGAACTTTGGCTAAAAAATTGTGGTATTACTCCTTTTAGTAAAAAAAGAATATTTGTATGTTCAAACCATTTTGAGACCAGTTGCTTTCTTAAACGGAAGCTTAAACTGACTGCAGTCCCTACATTATGTCTTCCTAATCTGGAATGGCAAAGTGTTATGAGTACTACTTCTCAAGTGCCCTTATCTCCGGTAGTTGTTAATAACATAAATGTACAGGAGAGTATTCCTGGCGAAATATATGTTTCAAATTCTGTTGCATCTCCATCGCAAGAGTTAAATAGATCAGAAACTTTGCAATTGCTAAAATCGAATTTCGATCGACCAAATTTAAAAACATATTCGAATATTCAAGAAGAAAGTAGTATGTCGTTATCGAAAATTGCACAATTACCAGACCCATATTTTGACGACATGTTACAAGTCGAGCCATCTCCGTGTATTTATTGCGAGAGGAATGAGAAAAATATCGAAGCGTACAGATCTATTAATCGAAAATATCTTGTTCGAATAAATAAATTGCAGAGCGATAAATTACAGCTGCTTAAGAAAATTAAAAACTTAGACCGAAAAGCCCGAATTTCAAATAAAAAACTCGTGGATTTCAGAAATAAGCCTAAGCCTTGTTTGAATGATATAATTGAAAAACAAAATAAAAGCGAGCACTCTAAAAATTTTTGTCGACTTTTACTTTCAGCAGGTCGATTCTGGTTTTTCCTATAGGAAAAGGAATTAGGAAAAATATTTTCATAGTATTTTGGTCAGAAAATTTTTTTTCTGACATACTATGGTAAATAGTTAGTGTACATTTTTTCAAAAACAAAATTAAATTGGGATTATTTTTCCTATCCAATTTCGATACGGAAAAAATAATTCCTAAATTATAAAATTTTAGATCAAACATGATTTCTCAGTAGGCCAGAAAATGAAATTTTTGACAAAAATACTATGAAAATATTTTTCCTAATTCCTTTTCCTATAGGAAAAACCAGAATCGACCTGCAGATAGAACAAAATCACAGAAGTGGCCAGAACAATTTAAAATATTGGCTCAAAATATTTATTATCGATCTCCTAAGTCTTATAATTTCATGAGAGACAGATTGAATTTTGATTTGCCTTCGAAAACCACACTTTTACGTTGGCAACCAATAAAAAATTTCTCTCCAGGCACAAATAATGAAGTAATGCAATCAAAGCTAAAAGAAAAAATTAACACATTAAGCGAAATGGACAAGCAATGCAGTTTAATTTTTGACGAAATTAAAATTCGGAAGGATTTGAAATACAACTCGATTCGAGATTGCGTCGATGGCTTCGTGGATATGGGTGATGACTGCAGAAACCCCAAAATTGGTAGTCACATTTGTGTTTTCATGGTACGTGGTATTATTGGAAATTGGAAGAACATTTTAAGCTATTACGTATCTGAAAACGCTGTTTCGTCTAATTTGTTAACTAAATTAATACGCACTAATTTAGAACTTTGTAGTTCCTTGAGCTTAACTGTCAGAGCTGTCATTTGTGATCAAGGCTCGAACAATCGGAAAGCTCTAAGTAATTTTGGAACTAATACTGAGAATGCTATTTTAAACCACGATACAACTGTTCCAATGGTTGGTATTTTTGACCCCCCGCATCTATTTAAATCATTTCGAAACTGTTTGTTGACATCTGATGTTGAAACACCTAATGGCATTGCAAGTTGGGAAGTAATTCGAGAACTTTATAAATTAGAGCAAACAGCACCAACTCGAATGTGCCCAAAATTAACTGATAAACATGTTAACCCTGGTCACTTTGATAAAATGAAAGTTAAACTGTCTACCCAAGTATTTAGTCGCAGCGTTGTCGCTGGAATAAAAACTGCATCTGAATTAAATAAATTTTCCGATCCTACTAAAAATAAGGTGCCTGCCACTTTAATTCTTTTTGATAATTTGGACAAACTATTTGATTGTTTAAATTCAAAAAGTTTATATAACCCAAACAAATTTAAATGTGCCCTACAATATGACGAGAATTGCGCTGTGTTCAAATTTCTTAATGAAATGGTAATATATATGCAACAGATTAAATTAGTTAATGAAAAGAAAGTGTATTCATTTGACGGAATGGTGCAAACGATTCGTGGAGTTCTTTCTCTTCTCAAGTCTTTATCAAGTGAGAATCTTGATGTTAGATATATACTTACCTCACGATTAAACCAAGACGCTTTAGAAAACACATTTTCTTTGATTCGGTCAGCCAACGGAAACAATTTTAACCCGTCCGTTCAAGAATTTAGCTATACTGTCGCAAAATTGTTATCAATTAAGTATCTCACGCCATTCACGGCACTAACAAATTGTGAAGATGATTCGGATACGACATTGTTAGTCGTTATTCGAGAAGATAAAGAATATGAACAATCGTTGAGAGAAAAGTTTGAACTTGAGCCAAGTTCTACCCTGGAATCTTCAAATAATGAAAACAAAGAGAGTGACATTGATGAATGTTTAATTGTGATCGAAATCGAAGAAGAACTAAGTATTGTTGGATCATTACCTAGTCAATTAGAAAATAATTCTGATCCGTCAAACAGATACTTTACGGGGTACTTAGTAAATAGAATTCTTAAAAAAATAATTGTGCTTTGTGTGCTATAACACTTGTAAAAGAAACTGATTTTGTTGAGTGCACTTCAGAGCTTTTAATAAAGCACAAAAATTATATGTCAGATGACTTCGGAAGACTCCAAGCACCATCTCAGGAATTTTTTGATCTATGCCGCAAATAAATTTTAATTTTTGATGGTATTTTCAAAGAAACTGGCCATATTGTGGGTTTAAAATCTAAAATCGTAAATCTTTTACTAAACGAACAGTCGGACAAAGAATTTTATGATATTGATCACCATTGTTATAACCATCGTGTAGAGCTACTAAATCTAATGATTCTAATATTAATTAGAAAACACTGTAAGTGGCAAATGGAACGAGATAAATTAAATAAATTAAAAATACGTACAACGAAAAGACAATGGAGAACAGTATTAGATTAATACAAATTTAAGTTAATGCGGAATAGATTTATAATCGCTATCAGCTGTGAATTTCATATCGTTTAAGTTATATTATATATCTTTGTTAATTTTTGGTTTTAAACTACATATTTTATTGAATTAATTCAAATTACACAATTTTTTTTATTATTTATTTACAAAGTTTGCTTTCAGATATTGTATTTTAGTAATTCAAATTATAATAATAACCTAATTGAATTTATTGACTTTATATATAACTATATATATAAAAAATATCAGTTTCCCACTCAATGTCAAGGTGACTACGTGCCGAGGACTGAATGATATAGGAGTGACTAAAAATACTATATCGCTAACGTACAGGGGAGCGAAGTCCTTGATTCAAACCTTCGCGCGGTGCTCTCTGAGTAATTCTAATTGAATCAGGCGGTGTAATGGAGACGAACAGGGAAAATCCTGTTTATAATCATGGACACTACATGTCAGGGTGAGTTATTGGCGCCCTAAAACCAATACCAAACCAGCGTCTGTTCTCAAGGTTAAGAGCGGCTGAAGCGGGCGTCTGTCTTGTATCAAGCGGCTCGCTATATAAATGTGTTCAAGGTAGGACTGAATGCCTTAAGATTCTCACCAGTACGTGACCCACACACGTAACACGTGGGTTGAGCGGCAGGCCAACAACCTTCCCTCATAAAAAAAGTTAAGTTATGAACCCTAAAAAAGGCGACCGTCTAAAATGTGAAAACTATCGTAGTATAGCTCTATTGAACACTGCTTACAATGTGTTGGCTAATGTTGTACTTGCCAGACTCATCCCTCTTGCTGAAAACATGATTGGCGACTGTGGTTTTCGTCCCAACCAATCGACCACTTACCAGTGTTTCACCACGCGGAAAATCTTAGAAAAATGTTGGGAGTACAGCTTATGTTGTATATATTTCAATTATATGTATATAGACTTTCGTCAGGAATGTCAGTACAACCCGCGATAACCTTTGGGCCGCGCTCATATGCCTAGGAATTCCAGAGAAACTCATTTCTTTGTGCAAATTAACAACGTTTGGGTCTGTATGTAGAATCGTAATCGAAGGAACTGTGCAAGTCTCCTTTGAAATAACATCTGGTGTTCGACAGGGAGATGTACTCGCGCCTGTGCTGTTCAATTTGGCGCTTGAGTACGTAGTGAAGAAAAGCAACATCGAAACTTCGCGCTGTATATTTAATAAATCAGGCCAAATTCTTGGGTATGCAGATGATATCGTGCTCCTTGGCCGAAGATCTAGCGATATCAAAGACAGTTTTGTGCCACTCGATCGCTCCGCAAGAAGACTTGGTTTGAAGGTGAACAGTAGCAAAACCAAATTTGTATCAACACCTAGGAACATCTCCATGGTAAATCTCGGAATTGGCGACCAAAACTTTGATCGCGTTGAAAACTTTAAATACCTTGGGTCAGTTATAATATCATCAAATGACATGCCGGCAGAAATAAAAGCCCGAATCGCTGCCGCACAACGAGTTTTCTACGCCCAATCAAAATTATTGCGATCTAGACATCTATCGCAGTCGTGCAAGCTCGCACTTTATAAACCACTCATAACACCTGTGCTGGCTTTCAGAAGCGAGAACTGGACCATGACCACTAACGATTGTAGACTGTTATCTACTTTCAAAAGGAAGGTCATTCGTTCAATCTTTGGTCCTTGCGAGAAAGTTGCGAACAATGAATATCGGATTCGCATGAACCAGAGTTAGATGGCTCGGCCATGTTACAAGGTCCCCACAACAACGGATGCCCAATAAAGTATTCCATCAACAACCAGCCGGTGTGCGTCGTAGAGGAAGACCCCGACTGCGCTGGCGTGACGACGTCGAACAAGATCTACATGCACTAGGATGTCGAAACTGGAGAACGAGAGCGATGGACCGCGAGGCGGCCATAGTTCGGGCGGCAACATCCCTTCATGGGTTGTGAAGCTAGAGAGAGAGAGAGAGAGAGAGAGAGAGAGAGAGAGAGAGAGAGAGAGAGAGAGAGAGAGAGAGAGAGAGAGAGAGAGAGAGAGAGAGAGAGAGAGAGAGCTGTTATAGCCGAAGATCTCTACTCTTATATTTATATTGGATGCGGCACTTGTTAATAAAATCATGGAGGTGGAATGGCATGCTTCTGCTGCGGGTGAGACATTCTGGCATGCTAGGGGTGGGAAAATACTGAGAAACAACTAATAACTTAATCTACTTAGAAGCTTCATGCTTTAATTGCGAGTATTTAGGAACCCTTAAAACCCCAGTTTCTATCGGTCTCAAAATTAATGAGTTCAAGACAAATGTGGTCCAAATGTAATTTTTGCGTTGTAAATATACGTATCTTAGAAGTGGTCACTCTGCTGATCGTCATTAGTTGGCTAATGGATTAGTTGGATATAATCTTCCATATTAAGGGACATGTAGTACGTCATCAGCAGTACTTTATATTCATTGTGGCCCACTACTAAAATTCAAGAGCTTAAGCCCTATAATAACTAACTATTTTTATTGAACGTTTAAATAAAAATGTATAAAATGGATATTTAAATATAAATACTGATGATTTTTAGATACACGATTGAATAATTTATAAATGTTAACACATCGGTATTTAAATGAATCGCAACAATTTTCTTCTTATTTATTGAAAATGTGTCGGAGTCTTACCTAATGACTATGCCGAATAAAACCATTACTAAGCGGGTTTATTTTTCCACCAAACCGCATTTAGTGCTACAGTTTTCTTCTACAATATGCTTTGTATAATTACAAGAAACGTATTTAATAAAACATTTTAAACATTAAACAAAAAAAAAAAGAATTCAAAAAACCAATTCTGCCTCGTTGTAAGATCGAATCAAATTCGTTTTTGCAATTTTTCATAATACCAAAACAAAAAAATATACAAAAAAACGAAACAACGATTTACGCAATTGAATACATGTATATATCACCAATCATCGCTTGTACAATTTAATTTTGTTTAACACATTGACACATTTCTCTGCGTTTTTGTATTCCATGTAGTTTATATTATTTCCATTCTTACATTATGTATGTGTGCAAAATTTTTATCGAATGAAAACGAGAAATTTATTCGTATTCGAAGCTTAGCGCTTTTTCTAGTTTATTAGATGGCCGCCAATTTCATGAGGCGCTAGTCGTTCAGCTTAGATTCTCTTATATATAAAGTGCTTTGTGGTATGATGGTACGGCATAATAAGCATACTGGATACGGAAATGTTGGTTAACTTTAAGCAAATCGTGGCGTACTGGGGGGTCGAAACAATCCGTCGTGCGAGTATTCTTCCGACAGCGTAGAGAGCGATACTGCGAAGAATACAATAACTCGACGAACCTTAACGACCCGCTTACTGTAGGAGGTATGACTCAAGAATAAAATAGCACGAGGCTCTGCAATCTTGTCGTATTGGGCCATATGGTCACCCAGTAGCAGTCGATAAAATTTTATAATTATAGAATAAAATGCTAAATCAACGAACGGATCATAAAGGAAAAATATAAATGGTTTGGCATCTTTAAAGTTCTCGCATGTCAAAGTCAACACAACAAATATAATACAGGGTGTCCCAAAATTGGCAGCTCAATCGAAGCATGGTGATAGGAGTGCTCATTTCCAACAAAAACAGCTAGCTAAAGATTTTTCGAATTGTTGGTGTTGCAAAAGTTATTCCACTTTTAGTATTTTTTTAGTGAAATCGTATGCGCACCCACCATAAAATTAATTTAAAAGAAACCAAGAGTTCTTTTATTTGACTTTGTTTTTTTAATACTGTGCATTGTCTCCTGTCAAATGTCAGCTGCACTGTCAAACTTTGGTTTTGTAAACTTTTGTTGTTTCTCAATTTTTTTTTTTGATGTTTAAGTTATGCCAGCGGGATAAAATTGTACTACAGAAAGTTGACCTACAAGAAAAATATGTGACACTAATGCAGATTTTAAAATGGTATCACACACCGGGCTATTAACAATAAAATGTTTTTTATCAATTTTTTTTCACAAAGTAAGTCGTGTTTATTAAAAAAAGCACTTAACAAAGTTTCGAGTTGTAAAATGATGCTTTGTCAGAAATAAAACAAAATGTAAAAATATTTTTTTTTATTAATTTTAAACATTATTATTCAGATTTCCTTCGAATTTCCAAGATTTCCTGGACCCGGGCTTGGATTTCCCCCGGATTTCCACTGAATTTCCACTAGGTTTCCCCCGGAATCCGGAACAATTAGAGGGAAATCTTGTGGAAATCCGGAAGGAACCCGAAGAAACCGGAGGAAATTCAAGAAATCCGGGAGAAATCTGGCGGAATTCCGGGAAATCCGGGGAAAATTCGGGGGAAATCAGGAATAAAACCGGGAAATCCGGAAAATCTTGAGTAAATCTAGGTATAATTCGGGAATTTCGAAGGTAATTCTTAAATAATATTTAAAATTAATAAACAAACATTATTTTATTCCTTTCCATCAGCTCCACACCCGATTATTTCGTCATCAGCAACTGAGTTCGATGTTTCATTATATTAGAACTCAAGATTCTCATATTATACGCATCGACTGAATGGTTATCTTTGAATATAGGACAGCGTTCCTCCGCTTCCGTCTGTGAGCGGAATCTCGATTCAACCAATTACAACTCTTATTCATACATCGCAACCTCTATTGTCAACCTTTGTTAATTCGTCTGTCACTTAACTTCGGTCAATTCATAGAAATCAATTTGAGTGGCTCTAACCGGTGGCAACTGCCTCAAATCACCAATAAAAATGATGTAGGATTCACCAAAAGCTGCATCATAATTTCCCGTTATCTCTTTAAGTCTCAAATCAACGCGTTCTAACATTTCAATCGTGTAAACATGATACTCATCCCTCCCCAATCTTGACATACTTGAATAATGATCTTTATAAACCCTTGACCTCGTTCGATAACGGCGTTTGGAAACTCGAAAGGGTGATTTCTAGCGCAGTATGAACAGTCGTGTTTCCTTAAGCAACCGGCGCTTTTCCTGCGTGCATGCACGCACGCAAGGGTTGCAAGAAAAATCCATATTTGTGAATCGATTACAAATTTCTATGATGAGAAAGGTTTTCCCACATCCAGCGGGACTAGTCAAGAACATTTGTAAAGTGAGGGTTTTTTTGAGGTTATGACAACCATAAAATATTTTGTACTCCCAAACTATTTTAACTTAATTGCTAACTACAGACGGTCTTATTTTTTATGTAGTGGATAAATGAGTGCTATTTTCCATTCGTTTGGGATCCTCTTTGTTAGCTAAATCGATGAAACCAGCTCAAACATGCGGTAGAAGAGCAAATCGCAGCTGTTCTTGAACATTGAGCAAGATGGAGCGGGTAGACGTGTCATTTCTTCATTGATATCAGTTTGATGTAATGAGCTGTTCGCTAGAGGATGACGTCTGTATAATTAAGTGCGGCGAGAAATTATTTCACCTCACTGTCAGGACGTTGTTTGTGTCCATTTATAACTCTGCAGATTCGTTGCGAAATGAGCTATTGTGTGGATGGAAGTCGGTAACGATTTCTTTTATACACACAGAAAAAAAACTCACGTTATTTTAAAAAGATCGTCACGTAAATCAAAATGTAGAGATTCCACATTAAAATTCGGCAAATAATGTGATTTCCTATTATTTTTCAAGATATTATCCTCTTAATTGAAAGTGGTAGTTCACGTAAAATTGACGGAGTGGATAATGGAGATGCATCTCTTAAGGGAGAATATATTTAGAATCCGCTGAGAAGAAATGTCAACATTTACAAGTGAACCCGTAAATTTAACGTGATATATAGTTAAAAACTGGTTTGTCTCTTTCATGACAAAACAAGAAAAATATATTGCATGATAATTTTCGTTATGTAGATCATTCCTTTTGTTCTGATGCAATAGTTAACATTGCAATTATTTTTGTGCTTAAAATTTCATTAAAATGGAAATGTCGGACAATAATTTAAAAATAGAAAGTGTTAATATAAATAGTGATGATAAAATTACAATTGTTGATAATAATGTAGTGGAAATTCTAGAGGGAAAATTTTGTGTAGTGACATCAGTTCATTTTGATGGTAATGAAATTAGTGAAGCTCAAAGAATTTTTAAGCAATGTGGTTTAAAAGAAGAGACATGTGCTGTATTAAGAGAATACGGTTATAATTCTATAGCTTGTATAGAATCAATGTCGAATGAGGATGCCAATGAAATATTTTATATGTTGAACAATAGTTTTTTCGGAGAACGTTTCATTATCAAGCAAAAATTAGGGGAATTAAAAAAGGAACAAGGAGTAAGTAAAATAAGATTATAAAATAGAAGAAAAATGGTAATATTTAGCATAAAAACTGTCGTTTTGATATTGTAGAATATTCCGGTGAATTCATTACATGACTCATCAAGCGAACCAGTACTTAAAATTTTGAATTGGCTTGAAACAATTAGCCGCGCTGTGTGTAGCGATCGTGAATCTCCGCAGAGTCCGGTATCATCAGTTGGAATGCTGCCTATGCCGTTGAACAAACCAGCTAGCGACGACATAAAATTAATCTTACAAAATAGTATTAGTGGCTAAAACATCATATCCTATATAGACAAAAAAAAGCTGGATCATAGGCATCAAGAGCTTTTGACTAATTGCCTAGTCGATTATTATACTAAAAATATAAGAAAATGTGTTATTCTGATATGCAGAAATGCGCTTTGCGATCCCCAATGAAAAATCGGTAAGAATTGAATCTTATGTAAAAGTTATGTAAAATTTGAAATGTAAAAAGCAAATATAATTTTTATTACAACTACCATAAAAATAATAAATAAATAAAATTCACATTAAAAATACTTAGCATCTTATTGATTATTTAATTTTTCCCACGTTAATTTAAATGGATTTCAAATAAAAATTCAAATAGTCGATCTAGTAAATTAAGAGGGATACACCTGGTTTTCACTTTTTAAAGTAATGTGAACTCACCTTAACAGTGAATACTAAATTTCACGTTAAATTCATTGGCTTTCCTGTTAAATAATTGATGATTTACTTTAACGTGATTTTTCACGTGGTTTTAACGTGCTAGTCCTCTTGGATGAAAACCATAGGGAAATCACGTAAATTTTCTTCTACATTACGTGATCATTTTTCTGTGTGTATAGAACGGTGTCTTTCTCTTAAACTGACAGTTACGATTTTAGGCACTTATTGTTTGTGTTATTCACCTTTCATTGTGGTTGTGTGAGTGCCTTTTTGATTAAGAGAGGTTTCGTTTTCGTTGAATTGAAGATAAACAATTCTCAGCCAACTATGTATTTCTAGGTTTTGGTGTATTTTTACCTAGATTTACCGTTGAGGCAGTTGTTATTGGCAATTTTATTATGTTCCACTGTTCTACCAGAGTATGGGGTATTGATATGCTAGATTCGAA
The DNA here is from genome assembly GCA_932526605.1 of Nephrotoma flavescens. NCBI lineage: Eukaryota > Metazoa > Arthropoda > Insecta > Diptera > Tipulidae > Nephrotoma > Nephrotoma flavescens. The sequence continues at coordinate 255,241,402 of OW052221.1, forward strand.
GTTGGCGCGAGTAACTTGATTGTTTAATGCTTCGGTATTCCAACGTGAGATTCGTGGGAATCGGTTATTATGCGTTGTGGATAGATGGACGGCATATTTCGCAACTACCAGAAAATGGTCAGAAACGATATTGGCACCGCGTTTTGTCTTACTATCTTTGATGCTAGAAAAATTCCTTTTGGGCACGTGGATGTAGTAGATTTAATTAACAGTAACTCTACTGTTTGAATTCCACTTGCTTTAGTGGATTCGCTTTCCTAGGAAGTATGTGTTTGCTATAACCAGATTATATAAGAGAATAACCATCAAGAAAACGTACCCGCTCATACTTCGGTGATAGTTTTAATAAAAGTAACCGAATTGCATTGTGATTTGTGTTCGTAGAACTAAGTTTTCACGTCTCTTTAGTAGCCCAACTTCGGCCACTTTTGAAGCATCTCTCAAAAATGTGTATCGATACTAAAGAAGACTATGCTGAAAAGTGTAGAGCCGAAGAAACATTAATATATTAAAATTTTGCACAGAAATGCATAGAACTAATGAAATAAGGAAGCCTGACACAGACCAAGGCATTACGGCGAACGAAGTGACCCCAAGAATGTGATATTTTTCTCAAATTTTAACGACAACATTAGTGGTCACCGCTACTCTAGGTGAATCACGTTTTACACCTTTCTGATGTCTAGCGATGAAGCAAAGTATGAAGATCTAGAATATTAAGGTTTCAAGTTTCAGGAAACTAATATTAACTACCAGTAAAGTGACCTGTTCTACGAAGGGGAAAGTAATATGACTGGGTGGAGGGCTATGCACTGGGTTTCAAAATTTAAAAAATTCGTAAACATGAAACATTGATGTTTAAAACGAAACATCAAAAAAACGCACTCCAAGAATTTATTTAAAAAAAAATTCGACACGTTTTTGTGTTTAAGGGCACCCACCACTCACCTGGCCCCGATGTTCTGAACCACACCCAAATTAGAAAAACATATTCATTACTCTACGAAGACACGCTCAAAAAATTTCTTTAAAGCAAAAATTCGACACGTTTGTATCGGTCACCCACCACTCATCCGGCCCTGATGTTCTGGACCACAGCCGATTTTCTTTAAAATTTAAAGAACTTCTGCGTAAACGACATTTTCCGTGAACACTTTATCACAATTGGGAACTAGTTTTCCCTGCTCTTCAGTGTCTTTGACTATAACTTTGATATTTTCAAAGGTTTTCTGAAAAGGCAGTGTATAAATAATTGCATCAGCAAATACTGGTTGTGACAAATACAGTCCAACTTTCTGAAGAGTCTGTCCTTAAGCTTTATTAATAGTGTGGCAAATACCATTCTTACAGGAAATTGCTTTCTCTGTAACTCAAAGGTGAAAGGAGTTTCAGAACCTGGTAGCGCCATTCTTGGAATGAACACAATTTTTCCGTTTGACTTGCCATCAGAAATTACTTGAACAAAAATCAAGACACCTTCGTGATAATGAGTCTTGTACCCTTACAAAGATTTCGTTTCCAATTCTTATTTCGGAGCAACTTTATTATTGCTCCTACTTTAAGAGCTAATTTATGCACAGGCAAGCCTGATACATTTAGAGTGTTTAAAAACTCTTCTGGAAAGTGTATTTTTTCCTCTTCATCGTCGGTGACGATACTGTCTACAGTTTCGTAAACTCTTTCATCCTGAGGTTAATCTTTAGATGTAACTAAACGACTCAAAAGTTTAATGGCAAAAGTGTCCTCATTTAAAGGACACAGGATTGCTATCATGGCATATGTTTGTTCCTCCGCCGGAGAAAAGGAATCAGGGAATATTGCACCCACTAATGAGTTATTGCAAATAAACTCAGCACCCACTAATGAGTTACTACAAATAGATCATTGGTGAGTGTGCCATTATCGAAGGACATTTGCCACTCAGCATATTGAGAGTCATTTACAGCTGAAAATTATATGTACTAGACCTCCATCGAATACAATTGGCAATATCTGCCGAAAATCGCTCCCAAAATGAATGACGATATTGCCAAAAGGCCTATAACCGTTTGACACATTAACAGCCGTTTTAATTTCTTTCAAAAGTCTGTCAGCACAACTCAGGGCTTTCCCTGAGGTCATTCCAGTTTCATCCAAAACGATAAGTTGGGCATTCTCGTTTTTGTTGGAGCTATGGTACCTTAAATTGGGAGTTCTCCGTCCCTCCCTAAAAAAAGGCTGCAATTCCAGAAGAAGCTACCGATAACACAATGTCACTGCGATATCTCAATATTCAGTGAAGTGACCTCTGGGAAGTTAGCGCGAAAAATTGTCCCGAAAAACTATTATAGTTAAATATGGCAAGACTATTATATATCTACAGAATATTTAATACTATCCTGATAGTTAAGTAAATATAATTAATATTGCTGCATATAAAACAAATATATCACGAGATTAGCTATAATGCATATAGATTATTATTATGTAGTTTTGTAATATTAAATTAATATCACGAAATTTTCAATTAAAATCATATATGTACTATATAACACTTCGCGAATATTTTTTATATCACTACGAAAAAAATTAAACTAAAATAATTTACATCGATATAACCAAAATTAATAAAATATACTAAAAAATTAATTCAAAAATTTAATGTGAGAAAAACAATTAATCTCTGAAATAAAATACAACAATTTTATTGTTGTAAAATAGCAAAAAGATATTACAAGTTATAAATTAGATATAGCTGTGTGAAGTCGTAGTAGATATTAATTAACAGAGCAAGGCTGGTATGAAATTTGTAGAGGAAGGATCCACCTTTCATACGCCAAAATTGAGATTCGAGTTAATATTAATATCAACAACGATTTCACACGGCTATAACTGAAATTTGACTCATAGACTCGAATCACAATTTTGGCGTATGAAAGATGGATCCTTCCTCTACAAATTCCATACCAGCCTTGCTCTGTTAGTTAATATCTACTACGACTTCACACGGCTATAACTAAAATTTGACTCATTGACTCAAATCACAATTTTGGCGTATGAAAGATGGATCCTTCCTCTACAAATTCCATGCCAGCCTTGCTCTGTTAATTAATATCTACTACGACTTCACACGGCTATAACTAAAATTTGACTCATAAACTCGAATCACAATTTTGGTGTATGAAAGGTGGATCCTTCCTCTACAAATTCCATACCAGCCTTGCTCTTTTAATTAATATCTACTACGACTTCACACGGCTATAACTAAAATTTGACTCATTGACTCAAATCACAATTTTGGCGTATGAAAGATGGATCCTTCCTCTACAAATTCCATACCAGCCTTGCTCTGTTAATTAATATCTACTACGACTTCACACGGCTATAACTAAAATTTGACTCATAGACTCGAATCACAATTTTGGTGTATGGAAGGTGGATCCTTCCTCTACAAATTCCATGCCAGCCTTGCTCTGTTAATTAATATCTACTACGACTTCACACGGCTATAACTAAAATTTGACTCATAGACTCGAATCACAATTTTGGTGTATGAAAGGTGGATCCTTCCTCTACAAATTCTATACCAGCCTTGCTCTTTTAATTAATATCTACTACGACTTCACACGGCTATAACTAAAATTTGACTCATAGACTCGAATCACAATTTTGGTGTATGGAAGGTGGATCCTTCCTCTACAAATTCCATGCCAGCCTTGCTCTGTTAATTAATATCTACTACGACTTCACACGGCTATAACTAAAATTTGACTCATAGACTCGAATCACAATTTTGGTGTATGGAAGGTGGATCCTTCCTCTACAAATTCCATGCCAGCCTTGCTCTGTTAATTAATATCTACTACGACTTCACACGGCTATAACTAAAATTTGACTCATAGACTCGAATCACAATTTTGGTGTATGGAAGGTGGATCCTTCCTCTACAAATTCCATGCCAGCCTTGCTCTGTTAATTAATATCTACTACGACTTCACACGGCTATAACTAAAATTTGACTCATAGACTCGAATCACAATTTTGGTGTATGAAAGGTGGATCCTTCCTCTACAAATTCCATACCAGCCTTGCTCTTTTAATTAATATCTACTACGACTTCACACGGCTATAACTAAAATTTGACTCATTGACTCAAATCACAATTTTGGCGTATGAAAGATGGATCCTTCCTCTACAAATTCCATACCAGCCTTGCTCTGTTAATTAATATCTACTACGACTTCACACGGCTATAACTAAAATTTGACTCATAGACTCAAATCACAATTTTGGCGTATGAAAGATGGATCCTTCCTCTACAAATTCCATACCAGCCTTGCTCTGTTAATTAATATCTACTACGACTTCACACGGCTATAACTAAAATTTGACTCATAGACTCGAATCACAATTTTGGTGTATGGAAGGTGGATCCTTCCTCTACAAATTCCATGCCAGCCTTGCTCTGTTAATTAATATCTACTACGACTTCACACGGCTATAACTAAAATTTGACTCATTGACTCAAATCACAATTTTGGCGTATGAAAGATGGATCCTTCCTCTACAAATTCCATACCAGCCTTGCTCTGTTAATTAATATCTACTACGACTTCACACGGCTATAACTAAAATTTGACTCATAGACTCAAATCACAATTTTGGTGTATGGAAGGTGGATCCTTCCTCTACAAATTCCATACCAGCCTTGCTCTTTTAATTAATATCTACTACGACTTCACACGGCTATAACTAAAATTTGACTCATAGACTCGAATCACAATTTTGGTGTATGGAAGGTGGATCCTTCCTCTACAAATTCCATGCCAGCCTTGCTCTGTTAATTAATATCTACTACGACTTCACACGGCTATAACTAAAATTTGACTCATTGACTCAAATCACAATTTTGGCGTATGAAAGATGGATCCTTCCTCTACAAATTCCATACCAGCCTTGCTCTGTTAATTAATATCTACTACGACTTCACACGGCTATAACTAAAATTTGACTCATAGACTCAAATCACAATTTTGGTGTATGGAAGGTGGATCCTTCCTCTACAAATTCCATGCCAGCCTTGCTCTGTTAATTAATATCTACTACGACTTCACACGGCTATAACTAAAATTTGACTCATAGACTCGAATCACAATTTTGGTGTATGAAAGGTGGATCCTTCCTCTACAAATTCTATACCAGCCTTGCTCTTTTAATTAATATCTCCTACGACTTCACACGGCTATAACTAAAATTTGACTCATAGACTCGAATCACAATTTTGGCGTATGAAAGATGGATCCTTCCTCTACAAATTCCATACCAGCCTTGCTCTGTTAGTTAATATCTACTACGACTTCACACGGCTATAACTAAAATTTGACTCATTGACTCAAATCACAATTTTGGCGTATGAAAGATGGATCCTTCCTCTACAAATTCCATGCCAGCCTTGCTCTGTTAATTAATATCTACTACGACTTCACACGGCTATAACTAAAATTTGACTCATAAACTCGAATCACAATTTTGGTGTATGAAAGGTGGATCCTTCCTCTACAAATTCCATACCAGCCTTGCTCTTTTAATTAATATCTACTACGACTTCACACGGCTATAACTAAAATTTGACTCATTGACTCAAATCACAATTTTGGCGTATGAAAGATGGATCCTTCCTCTACAAATTCCATACCAGCCTTGCTCTGTTAATTAATATCTACTACGACTTCACACGGCTATAACTAAAATTTGACTCATAGACTCGAATCACAATTTTGGTGTATGGAAGGTGGATCCTTCCTCTACAAATTCCATGCCAGCCTTGCTCTGTTAATTAATATCTACTACGACTTCACACGGCTATAACTAAAATTTGACTCATAGACTCGAATCACAATTTTGGTGTATGAAAGGTGGATCCTTCCTCTACAAATTCTATACCAGCCTTGCTCTTTTAATTAATATCTACTACGACTTCACACGGCTATAACTAAAATTTGACTCATAGACTCGAATCACAATTTTGGTGTATGGAAGGTGGATCCTTCCTCTACAAATTCCATGCCAGCCTTGCTCTGTTAATTAATATCTACTACGACTTCACACGGCTATAACTAAAATTTGACTCATAGACTCGAATCACAATTTTGGTGTATGGAAGGTGGATCCTTCCTCTACAAATTCCATGCCAGCCTTGCTCTGTTAATTAATATCTACTACGACTTCACACGGCTATAACTAAAATTTGACTCATAGACTCGAATCACAATTTTGGTGTATGGAAGGTGGATCCTTCCTCTACAAATTCCATGCCAGCCTTGCTCTGTTAATTAATATCTACTACGACTTCACCCGGCTATATCTAAAATTTGACTCATAGACTCAAATCACAATTTTGGCGTATGGAAGGTGGATCCTTCCTCTACAAATTCCATACCAGCCTTGCTCTGTTAATTAATATCTACTACGAATTCACACGGCTATATCTAAAATTTGACTCATAGACTCAAATCACATTTTTGGTGTATGAAAGGTGGCTCGTTCCTCTACAAATTCCATATCAGCCTTGCTCTGTTAATTAATATCTACTACGACTTCACACGGCTATAACTAAAATTTGACTCATAGACTCAAATCTCAATTTTGGTGTATGAAAGATGGATCCTTCCTCTACAAATTCCATACCAGCCTTGCTCTGTTAATTAATATCTACTACGAATTCACACGGCTATATCTAAAATTTGACTCATAGACTCAAATCACATTTTTGGTGTATGAAAGGTGGCTCGTTCCTCTACAAATTTCATACCAGCCTTGCTCTGTTAACAAATTTCATACCAGCCTTGCTCTGTTAATTAATATCTACTACGACTTCACCCGGCTATAACTAAAATTTGACTCATAGACTCGAATCACAATTTTGGTGTAAAAGGTGGATCCTTCCTCTACAAATTCCATACCAGCCTTGCTCTGTTAATTAATATCTACTACGATTTCACACGGCTATAACTGAAATTTGACTCATAGACTCAAATCACAATTTTGGTGTATGAAAGGTGGCTCGTTCCTCTACAAATTTCATACCAGCCTTGCTCTGTTAACAAATTTTATACCAGCCTTGCTCTGTTAATTAATATCTACTACGACTTCACACGGCTATAACTAAAATTTGACTCATAGACTCAAATCACAATTTTGGTGTGTGAAAGGTGGATCCTTTATCTACTAATTACAGACGAGCCTTGCTCTGTTAATTAATATCTACTACGACTTCACACGGCTATAACTAAAATTTGACTCATAGACTCGAATCTCAATTTTGGCGTATAAATGTTGGATCCTTCCGCTACAAATTTCATGCCAGCCTTGCTCTGTTAATTAATATCTACTACGACTTCACCCGGCTATAACTAAAATTTGACTCATAGACTCGAATCACAATTTTGGTGTATGGAAGGTGGATCCTTCCTCTACAAATTCCATACCAGCCTTGCTCTGTTAATTAATATCTACTACGATTTCACACGGCTATATCTAAAATTTGACTCATAGACTCAAATCTCAATTTTGGCGTATGAATGGTGGATCCTTCCTCTACAAATTTCATACCAGCCTTGCTCTGTTAATTAATATCTACTACGATTTCACACTTCTATAACTAAAATTTGACTCATAGACTCGAATCACAATTTTGGTGTATGAAAGGTGGATCCTTCCTCTACAAATTCCGTACCAGCCTTGCTCTGTTAATTAATATCTACTACGACTTCACACGGCTATAACTAAAATTTGACTCATAGACTCGAATCACAATTTTGGTGTATGAAAGGTGGATCCTTCCTCTACAAATTCCATATCAGCCTTGCTCTGTTAAGTAATATCTACTACGACTTCACACTTCTATAACTAAAATTTGACTCATAGACTCAAATCTCAATTTTGGCGTATGAAAGGTGGATCCTTCCTCTACAAATTCCGTACCAGCCTTGCTCTGTTAATTAATATCTACTACGACTTCACACGGCTATAACTAAAATTTGACTCATAGACTCAAATCTCAATTTTGGCGTATGAAAGGTGGATCCTTCCTCTACAAATTCCATACCAGCCTTGCTCTGTTAATTAATATCTACTACGACTTCACACGGCTATAACTAAAATTTGAATCATAGACTCAAATCTCAATTTTGGCGTATGAAAGGTGGATCCTTCCTCTACAAATTCCATACCAGCCTTGCTCTGTTAGTTAATATCTACTACGACTTCACACGGCTATAACTAAAATTTGACTCATAGACTCGAATCACAATTTTGGTGTATGGAAGGTGGATCCTTCCTCTACAAATTCCATGCCAGCCTTGCTCTGTTAATTAATATCTACTACGACTTCACACTTCTATAACTAAAATTTGACTCATAGACTCAAATCTCAATTTTGGCGTATGGAAGGTGGATCCTTCCTCTACAAATTCCGTACCAGCCTTGCTCTGTTAATTAATATCTACTACGACTTCACACGGCTATAACTAAAATTTGACTCATAGACTCAAATCTCAATTTTGGCGTATGAAAGGTGGATCCTTCCTCTACAAATTCCATACCAGCCTTGCTCTGTTAATTAATATCTACTACGACTTCACACGGCTATAACTAAAATTTGAATCATAGACTCAAATCTCAATTTTGGCGTATGAAAGGTGGATCCTTCCTCTACAAATTCCATACCAGCCTTGCTCTGTTAATTAATATCTACTACGACTTCACACGGCTATATCTAAACTTGACTCAAAGACTCGATCCACAATAATAATTACTTTCTTACTAATAACAATCATGCTTGATCTTGCATTTTTGGATTAACCATGTTAGTAAATTATTTGTTATTAAATTAATTTCTCGTGATATAAGTTTCGGCGCTTTTACATTTTTTTTTTGTTTTCGGGATGGTTTAAACACCTGTCGCTATTTGTTTACTGAAGTTTTCTTTATTGGAATTTTTTTTACTTGATAACAAAAAAAATAAAAAATGTCATGATAGTAAAAATATTTCGGGATGACATTCAAAGCTAGCGTAATATAGAAAATTTTTCGGGATGACACTGAAAAATGTCGTGATATTCGTTTTATAGTGTTGCCATAGCATTTCTTCGGGATATTTTTCGGGCTAACTTCACAGACATAGTGAAGTGTATTGTAGAGGAGTATAAGATAGCAGAAAATTTCCAGCAGAAAAAGTGTGTTTTGCTATTCACCGCTAGAGGCATCACTATCACAAAAATGAAATTTTTTCTGCTGATATTGTTTGACATCAGCAGAAATTTTTTGAAATTTTTAGGCAAATTATAAATTCTCAGCAGAAACTTTTATGAAAAATCAACGAATTTATGAAAATGAAGAGAAAATATATGTTTAAAGGTTTTGAAGCGATGAAAGTTAATTTTGTTTAAAAAAAGATTTGCGTATGTGTGTAAGGACTCTCAAAATATACTAAAATTACCATAATCATCATTATGCAAATACAGAGCAACATCAAACAAATTGCCATCGTTCAAAGCACTCCATACAATTCTGAAGTCATTTTGTTGTAAAATGTTTTCAAATTTTTAACAAAAGTGTTAGAAAAACCCCCCTGTAACTACTCTGGGTGTATGTTTTTATGGTAGCTGAGATCATATATACAAAAATAAAATTACACAATATATTTACTGTTGGGTGGAATTTTTGAAATTTGAAAAAAATTATTTACGCCTAAATGTTTTTGTTTTGTGTATAATACTAATACCAGACACGTACATTATATAACTGAAAACATATGACATCAAAATGACTTCAAAAATGTGTGGAAGGCTACTGACGCCAGGTGTGAATCTTATGTTGCTCATGTATATAGATTATGATATCAGCTACTATAAAAACATACACCCAGGGTAGTTACAGGGGGGTTTTTCTAACACTTTTGTTAAAAAACTGAAAACATTTTATATCAAAATGCCTTCAAAAATGTATGGACGGCTACTAACGCCAGGTATGAATCTTATATTGCTCATGTATATAGATTATGATCTCAGCTACCATAAAAACATACATCCAGGGTAGTTACAGGGGGGTTTTTCTAACACTTTTGTTAAAAAACTGAAAACATTTTACATCAAAATGACTTCAAAAATGTATGGTCGGCTACTGACGCCAAGTGCGAATCTTATGTTGCTCATGTATATAAATTATGATATCAGTTACCATAAAAACATACACCCAGGGTAGGTACAGGGGGGTTTTTCTAACACTTTTGTTAAAAAACTGAAAACGTTCACATTAAAATGACTTCAAAAATAAATGGAAGGCTACTGACGCCAAGTGTGAATCTTATGTTGCTCATGTATATAGATTATGATCTCAGCTGCCATAAAAACATACACCCAGGGTAGTTACAGGGGGGTTTTCTAACACTTTTGTTAAAAAACTGAAAACATTCACGTTAAAATTACTTCAGAATTGTATGGAGTGCTTTGAACGATGGCAATTTGTTTGATGTTGCCCTGTATTTGCATAATGATGATTATGGAATTTTTAGTATATTTTGAGAGTCCTTACACACATACGCAAATCGTTTTGTAAACAAAATTAACTTTCATCGCTTCAAAACCTTTAAACATATATTTTCTCTTCATTTTCATAAATTCGTTGATTTTTCATAAAAGTTTCTGCTGAGAATTTATAATTTGCCTAAAAATTTCAAAAATTTTCTGCTTATGTCAAACAATATCAGCAGAAAAAATTTCATTTTTGTGATAGTGATGCCTCTAGCGGTGAATAGCAAAATACATTTTTTCTGCTGGAAATTTTCTGCTATCTTATACAGCATTTGTAGAGGAAGGTTTTTCCACTACCTGCATTCCCTTCAACAAAGAAGCATGTAACTCTTTCTTTTGAATCATCAACAGCTTTCAAGGCCATGTCATGACCTTTTTATCTAACATTCCGCTTAGACGAAAACATAAGCCCCTCTTTTTCTTGAGAAATAGGGTCATATTCAGATGGAATATCATCATGAATTGCGTTAGGAGTATAGGAAATTTCAACCCACTCCAAAAGTTACGTGTAAACGGGGTGCGTTCATTATATCGTGTAATGCCCAAATTTCTGGGTCGGACAACCTTGCATGAACGAAATCTTCCGTTTGTGCAACTTTATGGGTAGTCAATAGCTTTCCCGCACCTTATGGATTGCCAAAAATGCAAATCCATGCAAATAGAAGTCTAATTTGCTTAGGAAACGCCGTAAAAGACGCTTCTGTAAGCGTAGTATCCCACTCTTTGTCATCTGCAAGTACATGCCGCTCCATACATTCTTGTAATGACGTTATTGGTGACCCTTTGTCGAGGTTCCCAATGGTTTATTCATGCAAGTACTATGTGTAAAGTATAGAGGGTATAGCGTTGCGGTATTTATTTATATTGTTTGTTTTCCTTTTCTGCAGCGTTTTGCAGAGCTGCTAATTCCTTTCCAGGTCGGAAAGTCAAAGATTGACATTTCTTTAAATGAACTGCCAGTAGAATGATATGATGCGACTTGTCGTGTATCAAGTAGCCATTGAGTCACAATGCTTCTGGAGTGCTAACATAACGCGAGTCAAAAATATCTTTCACGTTACATTATCAGTGATTGACGCTTGCAGCATCATGTTCTTTATAATTATTCATAGAAAAGTGTATTAAAGAACCTACCGTGGTATCTTTATTGCACTTTTCATTGAATGAATTAATCATTGGTGCATCTGCAGTCAATTGTGCATCTTGGACTCGAAAGCAATAAGGACCAGCCTGAACATTATATTGCCAGATGTATATTTGCCTCCCATAGAGGCAAATGCTAAAGCGCAATTGTAATTGCGAATATAGTCCATGAAGTTATTTTTAACTTCTGTGACAAATGATGGAACATCATTGCCAACATTGACGATGTACTTCTTTATTGCATTGGGTAATTCAGTGCGTAAGAAGATTGTCATCAGACGTGATTTTCTTTTGTGGAATTTCACATATGAAATTCAAAGAATGACATGACCTACATTCAAAAAATATTGGAAGTAAATCGTGAAGATCTACATCAACACTAACATCTTTCAATGTTATAGTTAAAGTTTTCTTGATAATGTTTATGCATGTGTAACAAAATGGACAAAAAAATCATTTTTGAAATCCTTTCGCATAGTAAAAATGGCCTTGAAATATTTTTTATTTCATATATGTTTGTGTAATGTGGTTTCATCGAAAATTTGTTTAAGTCGCATTAAAATCTGTAGTATATGCAAACGGAGAAAGAAACGAAGGAAGAATCGGTTTCTGTGATACCTCGTGTGGACTGGAGCTATAATATAGAAAAAGATACATATATAAATATGTGAGTTCTCGAGTGAGTCAGTCAGTGACATAGAAGTCTATATTATGACTTTCCAATTTTCCAGTTTGTCAATTTTCCAATTTTCCAATTTACCAACTTTCAAATTTACAATTTTCATATTTTTTTATTTTCCTATTTTCCAATTTTTCAATTTTCCAATTTTTCAATTTTCCAATGTACCAGTTTTCCAATTTACCAATTTTCCAAATTACCAATTTTCACATTTTCATATTTTCATATTTTCCAATTTTCCAATTTTCCATTTACCTATTTTCCAATTTTTCAATTTACAAATTTTCAAATTTTCCGATTTTGCAAATTTCGAAATTTCCAATTTTCCAATTTTTCTAATTTTATTATTTTCCAATTTTTTTAACCAAATATTAAAATAAAATGGTATCAACTAATGTTCCACCTAGGGATTTATGAATTGTCATGGCACATCCTGATACTAAAGGAAAATGATTTCGTTTTGCGTTTGTTTCGTTCGCCTCTTTCGATTACATTTTTCGTAACGCATTTGCCAGCTTAGTCCCCAAGTCCAGCGTGCCTAAAGAAGTTTTACTTCAAAAAAATATAACGCACATCAGAAGTACTTGAATGGGCGTTGCACAACGGAAGTATTTGAAAGTCTTGTAAGAAATCGTTTATACGTATTTCAGCTCTATTTCAGCTGAACAAGGATGTAGTTGCTTCAATCCATGATGATGCTAACATTATGGTTAAATGCGGAAAATTAATCGAAATAGTAAGTGAGCTCGGCTACAATCAAGCAATACATTTAGTAATTGTAATGCTTTTACTTATTTATGTAAAAACATCACTAGCGAAAGAGCGAAAATTATAAAGACGACGACAATGCAGATGAGAATGATGATGATAATGGAAGAGACGTTGAAGAAGTAAATGGAAATGTCTAATACAAAAAAAATTGGAAATTGGCTGTCCGAAGAAATATCGGACTATGAAGCCTTTTCTCTAACTTCAAACATCAAGCTTAAGATGCGACAAGATGCGACAAAAAATAAGATTTTTTAAGAAATAAGCAGTTTGAAGCGATATTTTATCAAAGTAACAAGAAGTGTAACAAGAAGGAAAAACCTTAAAATAATTGTGGGCTGCAAAACCCGCTGGAATACACTCATTTTTGCAGTGAATTTGCAGTAATTTTACAGCTCTGATGAAATGGGTCGCGATTCTGAGAAAATACCTACGATGAGTTACAGAAGTCCATTAATTCATTTACAACAACTAAATTATATTGGGGTCGATTCCGGGATCTGAAAACTTATGTTATGTTATTTTTGTTTTTTCTGTACAAATTCCAATAGGACGCTGGGAAATAAAATAACATAACATAAAAATTTAGATCCCGGAATCGCCCCCAACATGTTATTATAAATATTAAGAATAATAAAGAAAATTTACTGCATTTGGAAAATAAAAAAAAGTACTTTTGAATCATTATAAATATTAATTTTTATTTGATTTTTCCGGTTTTTCGGACAAAATATTATTTTTAGTGGCATCTTACAATGTTTATGACTATTCTAGTCACAGAAAACAAGAGAAGACCAACTTTTTTCAGTACGAAACCAAGTAGGCAAAAAAGACCTTAGGAAGTTCTCATTTTTGTAAGGGTTTGTATATTTTTACACGTTTCCTTGGGGGGGGGGGGGGCATTTATTTTCGGGTATTTTGGAAACTCTTCCTGCATTGAAGGTAGCATTTTTCCGAGCTCTTTGCTCATTGGCTCTACTTTGAGCATTTCTTTTCACCTCTTGGGCACGAACTTGAGGTAATTGCTAATCAGGAAGACTGAATCTTTACTGAGAATATCGTAGAAGAAGAAAAAATAAACAAATAATGTACACATTAACTATTTACTACCCCCAAAATAGCAACTTACCTATAAATATCAACGGTTGACTAACTTGAAATTATTCAGTAATTCGCGATCCCCAAGTTTGAGTTCGGTAAGTTATAGTAATTCCAGAACAAAATTTTGTTGGAATAGTTAACATACCAAAACTCTTTTTTATTATGTGACATATTATTTGAAGGGTCTTGGAAAAAGAAGCTACTTTGAAATAAGCATTTTAAGTGTCGCATATCATTAAAAAGGTTTTGAAGAATGAAAAATATAAAATCAAAACTCGGCGTTTTGGCGATGGTGGCAAATATTCCTTTGGTATATGCTTCTTGAAATATGTCACAACCTTAGTTGAAGTACTTTAGTACTCACAACTCACGTAGTACCGAATTCAAAATCAGTTCCATCACATGATTTATATATGATGATAAATATTAAAAAAGAAATTTGAGGCACCATTTGAATAATTTTGTATGGTAGCCCATAAAATACTTTTTTCCCATTAAGAGTAATCACTTAATGGGATCACCTCATAAAATATAATTTATGAACTCATAAAGACATAAATAAAACATTTGGATGAGAACCGTTTTACGTATGCATATATCAATTAATCTAATTAAGAACAAAGCACAAAATATTATGATAATTAATTTGAATTAATTTATAAAATTTGTGTGTGAAAACTCTTTAATTTTATTCCACAAACCGGAGTGCTGAGAAGAAGCCGTATATGTCTGAATTATAAATCAAGATTAAATCGTCGCGTAAATCATCATAAAAGAAACAAGACACAAACATATGTAATTGATAACAATTTCACATCATATATGATCGCGGTGTGTATCTGTAAGATTTACAGATCTTGTAGTTTTACGAGTTTATACTAAAATGGAATTAGGAATAGATGCGGTATTGCCTTGGGTTATGGATAACACGCAACTTTGAAACAAAGAGATTTTTTTCTAGGTTAACGTAATTTATCTTTTATCGCACGAAAACATTAGTTCGGTTTCCAATCTTCCATGTCAATCAATCAAAATCTTACAAATATGTGCACTGTAATTTCGGTGTACCTATATCTAACCTTTCCATCATGATTGCGTACTTCATCGGGTACTGAAGAATTTTTGTTATTTAGATGGAAGAAATGCAGGTGAAATTTTGTATTGGTAGATGTGAGATCGCTTTAAGGCAGTGCACTTAGCCAAAATAATATTTTTCATTCATGCACTAATTTGTATGTATACACGCCTTATCAACTTGCTAAGTAGGAAATGTTATTCAAGTCACGATTTTATGATTTTTATTGTGGTTGAAGTTGATTTACCGTTTATTTATAAGTATTATGCATGGTGCGGTAATACTTTTATTTTAATAATATTTTGGTGCGAGAACTTCACTATGTGTTTGTGTATTTATGGCCATTGATATTTAACATATTACATAGATCCTAGCTCATGTTGAATGAAGTACACAAATATTATGTAGTTTGGAAATGACCAAATTTTTGAATTTGAAAGGTTCATCTGTCTTATCCGAAACTGAGCTTATTTTTCATATAGTTGCATGTGTCATTTCGCGCTTGCTATGCAATTGTTAACAGCCGCAACAATCTAAAACTGAATAAGACAAATTCACATCATAACCGTTACAGAGAAGTAGAAGCCATTTCAAATTATTCATTTACGCTCAACCAAACATGATTCATGTACGCTCAACCAAACATGATTTTTGTAATTTTGAGTAAGGTTTGAGAACCATCTCGATGAGTTCAGTCTTTGATTCAGTAAAGTGACCAAAAATTGGTAGGAATCCAGAAGATGTGTCAACAGGGATTTTGCTATTACCAATGTCGAGCAATTGATTGGAAAAAACTTCTCCAGACCGGTCGTTCTGCAATTCGACTCTCTCTCTCTCTCTCTCTCTCTCTCTCTCTCTCTCTGGCACTATATCCCATCAAGGGATTTGGCCGCCTCAAATGAGGTTTCATAATCGTATTTTCATTTCGGATAATGAGTGATTAATTCATTGATCCTAAACCAGCCGTGAAATTTTTTCGTTGTCACCACCGGGAATCGAACCCGGGACCTCGGGTCGCTGGAACAAGCATGCTAACCACTTTGCCACCGAGGCGGCAATTCGACTCGCATGTTCATAATTAATTTGAGTGTTTTAACATATTTCCTTAAAATGGACGACTTCAAACATGCATTAAGTTCGTCGGCTGGCTTTTATCGTGCAATCACTGGCAATGTTTGTCGAAAATCATTTGCCAATAGAATCATCGCCCAACCAAACAGGTTTCTTGAATTTTTGTGTGCCATCGTGCATTCATCCCAAACGATCAATTTGCTTTGATGCAATACTTTGGCCAACGCAGAATTCTTCGAAAGGTTGCAAGTGGGAGTTTCATTAGTTTGCATGTATAACGGCAACTTGAGTGCTGAATGAGCTGTTAAACTGCAACAACAACGTCCAACAACGTAGCTGCAATACCTACTGAAGCAAGTGTAAGTGCAATTCCATTTTCCGATCGAATCGTTGCCAAAATCAATGATATTAAAAACATTTTAACAGTTCCACGGGGCGCATCTAAGAAAAAAATTCCGCCAGTTCCATCGTTCACTACTTTCATGAACATTTCGTAGGTATATTTTCGTCTCTTTGAACGGTTTCTCTCAATATCTCAACTCTTGATTAAATTGCGTCGTGCATTGCGCGATCGCGATCAAGCACATGTCATTAATTGAAATTAATGCTTTATTGTGAATTTCTTGGTTCATTTGCAAATCTGCATTCGATGTTCCAAGACGCATCTGAGGAAATATTTCTTTGGAAGCACGTAGACAGTCAGAATCTTCGAGAGTGTGGTCCAAATGAGTGCCTAGCAATCCCAAACATTGACAGGCTTCTCTGAATATGCCGCACAATACACCATTAACAGTTCGCAGATATTGGGCCACGAACATTGACATTGGAACTGGCTGTCCTTGTTTGCGGAGTAAAGCAGCGTTCGCACAAAGTCATCATTCTAGCACATTTCAAAGAAGCTGATCAATGTTGTCGATTGCGGCCTGTCAGCTCATTGTAATAGGTTCTCCGCTGTAAAATACACTTTTTGGATATTTTCCAAATGTATGGCCAAGTGAACAACAAACAGTGCGGTCTCTTGCATGTATAGCGAATGAAAAAATACGCCACATGGCTTCGTTACTGCCAACATGCCAGCAACTCTGAGCACGGCCATGTCACTACTTATGTTCACGTACTTGCTAATGCATTTAATAGATTTTACGGAATGGCACTAGGGAACAACCCAACGATTATCAACTTCAATGTACTGTTGATGCACTTTGACTATTGTTGACCTTCCATTGTCATCAGTGAATCGGTTGCGATATGGATACCATCATTTTCAGTAATAGTTTCTGCTACATGTTTTGGACATTTTACGTTAACCATAGATGGAGAATTGCGATTTAACATTCCACAGGGACAATTAATCAAATTGATCTTTTCACCAAATTGTGGTGTGCACAACGCTGGTCGACTTGTCTTGCTGAATCGTCCATAAAATAAATTTGAGAAAAATTGTGTCACTATCCGGGATTGGCAATAACGAACCTGTCCGATGATATATTTGACCCTGAATCTGCAAGATTAAACAGATGTAATATCGGTAATTGTATAACGAAGTGTTCGTACCGCCATGTGGCTGCCAAAATACGTTGGCATGTAAACACACTCACTTCTGGTTGCTTTTGTCAATTCACAGCTACCAACTTACTTTACACCATGTCAATTGGAAACTGTCAACGTATTTTGCACCAGCCACAGGTGGTAAAAGTTTATGGTTTCCCATTGTGCTTATTGTTTGTTGTTTCCCATTGTTGCACCAAATGACGTCATTTGAAAGCAATTATTGTGTTGCTGGATATGAGTCAAAAAGTGTTTAGAATCTGGTCAATTTCCGCAAACCAATGAATGTAATGGCTCTGATGGTGGTACCAATGGAATCAATTTGACTTGACCACTGGCGCAACACAATTCAAGGCTTCATTTTTAAACTTTAATGCCTGGCAATGTGGCCACACAACGTTCATTGGTCTAATAGCATCGATTTGAAGTGAACTGTAATCGATTGTCACGTTATAATTGAATGCAGCTCGATACGGATTAAACGCAACATTTCCATGTTGTTGATTTCGATTCCATCGAGTTCTGCAACTTAATTTCGCATCGCTCGTCAGTTTGACTTGCTCGTATACATCTTTGACTTGCAGCATTGCGAGTTGATCTTAGTTGTACGTTTAATTTGTCACATTTTGAAGAACCAAAATCAAACTGAAAATAAAAAACTGACCCCCTTAGTTTCTCTGTACTATCACGTGTTAGTCTGGCTTACCAAAAATCGATATTAACGCTTTTTTTCAACTGAGCCGGATGCTTAAGGAGGGTTAAGAAGGAACTCCTATAGTTCTTCTCGTAGATCCGACGGTTATTTCAATAAATGTGCGAGCGCGAAAAAATCATATATCCGAAGAGCGGTAGAGGAAGAATTGAATAAATTATCAGGGAATATTAGATCAGGCCGCATACCGGTGATTGCCTATCAGCAGATAATTGTTGACGATATGTGCATGCTTTCTGGTACAAATAATGGATGACGCACAATGGAGCGTTCAAGTCTGACTGATCTGACTTCATTTCGGTATTAGTACAGCACCTACTGATTTTCTCCGGTGTATAATCGATTCTGGTATGGTCTTCACCCGATGCAAGAGAAAACATATACTATTTGAAATCGATACCATTGCTAGTATGTGACATGCTAATTGTCACATCGAACGGGAGCACGAAAGTATGATTTAGCTTACCATTAGAGAGCTATGTCTGAAACATAAAGGCGATACAGCCAAGATAATCGCGAGACCTATGCAGTTATAGTGCGGGTTAAGACGTTTCACGATTTCTTATATAAGGCGATTATACAATATTTCGACAGACCAACCCGCTCCTTATACGTTTTGCCACAAACTTCCTATCTCCACAAATCATTTAACGGTGAGAGATCCCACGGAGATTTTGCCCAACTATCAACCTTGCCGATTGTTTCATATGTTTAGTCCAGAAGTCAAACTTTCGGGTATTTATAAATTTTGTGAGAATAACAAACTTTCGATGTGTCTCTACTTTTGAGTTGAAAGAAGATTATTGCCAGAAAATTTAATAACGTTGGAAAGCTTGTCCGCTTTTACAAAAAAACATCGTGTTGTTACAAGTCTAACCGAAGTTTATCAACTTTTTGACAACTGGGAATATCAAATTCGAGAACATTGAAAAAACAAGAACGAACTAATTAATTAATTGATTGATTGTTTGAAGTGTACGGTATGGACTAATCAGGCTCCCTCGGAATACACCGGGAGCCTGATTAGTCCATACTGTACACCATGCACCCTGCGAGAAAAACTTACGAAATACAGATGGCCTTAGCAGACTTCCAGAAAAAAAGTAACGCTAATTGACACAGTTCACAAGCTAATGGGTCATCCCGAAGACAAAGCCGCATCGACACTGAAAGACCCGGTACTGAAAAACATGTGGGTATAGAAGCATTTCTACCCAGTGGTAACAATTTCACTATTTCAAGTGGTTCGCCAATGTGGTCAGCTTGGAATAAAGGGAAAATAATTTTCTAGTTCTAGCCGAGGCTGAACTAACATGGTCCTTCTATTTTTTAAACCACTAGCTGACCCGATGAACTTCGCTCCGCCCCAAATTACTTCGTTTAGAGCAAATACTTTTGTCCTTCACGAAAATTGATTTTTAAGAGAGAAAAATCAAACAACTCAACTGAATTCTCAATAGACGATGGAGTTGAGTAGACATTCCATTCACATTTTCATCGAATCCAACACTAATATATTGAAAAGTGAATGAAACGTCGATTCAAACTCAGACATCTGTCGAAAATTGAGTTGTTTTTGGATTTTTTCTCTCAGTGTGGAAAAGAATTGGAGTCAGTTTAAATTCAAAAGAATTCAATGTATTTTATTCGAGTGGAATTAAATCGAATACAGACGCAAATCAATACAACGGCATTGTGGTAAACAATATTTTTCGTTTTGTTCTCCCGCGCGTAAATGAATAACGATGATGGTTTGCCAACTCTCAAACACGTGACATATAACTGACCATGAGAAAAACACGTAAATTTCATATTTATTCCGCACACTTCCAACGATTTACATTGCGACTTGTTAATCGTCATAGCGAACACCAAACGAACAGGGAATTGAATGCGCTTGAAGTCGAACGGAATATCAGTTGGAATTAGAGCAATTCTCGGAATTAGAAAATCCTCTCTTTGAGTTTGTCCTTGATGATCGTCGCTTGAATAACGTTGTTCATCATTTTCTTCACAGACAATCGCGTTCCGTTAGACGGATTTCACAGATCCGATCTTGAACATCAAGTTATGGGGTGGTATTCCCGGCAAATCAAGCTCATTCAAAAACTCGGTCGTATAGTTGGTTTCTTCGTCTTGATTGACCACGCACAGTCAACGAAATTGTAACAATATATTTCCTCGCGATTTGGTTTTTAATCAAGAAATTCAGACTGTCTATATCTTTGTTCTTTGCTGCCAAATCCGTTTGTTCGCTGAGCCAATCGAGATTCATATAATTTCGGTGGATGCCCGCCGCGCGTCTTGTATGGAAAAATCAGCAGTTGATGAGTCGTTCTGTAACGCGACTCTCATGTTCGTGGTCAACTGCAACTTCTTCACATAGCGCCACAAACACTACGATTTCAGACATGCGTTGAGTTTATCTGCAGCTGTTGATTTTGGAATGACAGGTAGCGTTTTACGAAAATCGCCGGCCGAAAGAATCATCGCTCCACCAAAACGTGTTGAGTCACTTTGTAAATCTTTCACCGTTCGATTGAACGCTTTCAAGGGTTGTTTGCGTGCCATTGTGAAATCGTCCCATATGATGATTTTGCATTCTTGTAATACCTTGGACATCGCCGAGTTCTTGGTAATGGAGCACACTGGCTTGTCATTCCAATGGATCCATCGGCAGCTTCAATGTAGAATGTGTTGCCGCATGCCATCCATAACTGTGGCTGCATTTCCCACTGATGCAGCAGCTAACGCTATTTAAGCATCGAGGAAGAATATTCCGCCGTTTCCTTCGTCAACTACCTTCATCACTGCGTCGTATACGTTCTTTTGCTATGCATTCAAACGAGGGACATTCGTTTGTATACTATCTGGCTCATTGAATCTCGATTGTACACTTGCTCTCATTATGCAATTCACGTTGCGAACGTTTAAACTTTATGTATATTCTTCAAGTGCACCCACAAATTCAATTCTTCAAGTGCACCCACGTGGATTGACGTTCGTGTATTACAAACCAACAAACACGCCAAACCGCCCCACTGCAACTGACATAACAGCCCAATTGAAGCCTTGACATCTCGTCACTTGCATCTGGAGCAGCAATGCCAAACACTGTCAGGTTCGCATATTTGCAGTCATATTTAATGTACTTTAATGACCACGACAACTTTTTCTTTCATCGTCATCTTGACTGTTTTGCCACAATCTTCGGGTGAACGACGCCGATATAGTGGATAACCGTTGTTTCCGCTAATTGTGAATGCCAGCAACGGACGCAGATATTGTTTTGTGTATTTCCCAAGGTCCGTATACGGTGAATCTGGATTGTGATCTCCACACCGATCGTGAATCATGTTTGTTGCGACTACCGTGGTAACGCTTTCGGAAAGCCATCTGCTTAACGATGAAGTCCATCAGCGATCTGAGTTTTTGTTTCAATACACGTGCGGTGATGTCGTGGAGGATCGCGATCGCTGGAGGATTATTCTGGCAGTAGATTACCGGTAATTTCAGACCATTTCGGATTGCATGTGAACGTGATCAACAAATCTGTGCATTGATTATAGCGGATGAAATTTAAACGTTCCTTTTTGATCTTAACCCAATACTGTTGAAACAATCGACGATATCTCAAAAGAAGATTGTTCACGCTTTGTCGCATCATCAACCGATAAGTATAAAAATGCATGAATCTGACCTTCTAATTCGTTTGTTCACCGGCAAAATGAGTGTCTTATTTGTATAGCAATGCAAGTATGATGACAGCTCAATATTTAACCGGTCACCCGAGTGACCATCTTTATCTGGAAATGGTAGCCATTCTCTCCATGACAAAAATCAATGGATATTGAGATGCACTTCAATATCCATTGATGTGTTGTCGGTCATATGATCGATTTGTTTCATACACGCGCTGCACGCGTCCGTCATTACGCCGCTTGATCACAATATCACGCGATTCAACATTATCGCCAACAATCACACCTGCAATTTCGTTCATAGTGGGGTGGGGGCATTGTACTGATGTTCATGGTCTCCAATAGGTCTTTTGTCTACTCTAATGGTTATTTTATGATCATCGGAAGTCATTGTCTCCAAAGCAGTTTTAAACAGACGAACCAGCGCATTATGTTGATGCAAAATACATTGAACTTGCGTGTGTGAACTATAAATGTACGCAATGGATCCGGTGGTGAAATCAAAACTGGTAATGTCGGCACACGGCAGACAATGCGCAAATAGCAACGCAGGGAAGATCTTTTTAGGGGATTGTAGAGTCATAATTCGACGTTCACCGTACTTCTTCGTCAAGTTACGTTTTGTCGAACCTGAGCTAGCGCCCGTGCAGTGCAAAGTTGTCCGATATGAGCACGTCTCTGTTAATTTAATTCTTCGCATTGATCTTTGTGAATTACAAATTCTCGTCCTAGGTTCCATTGTCTGATAGCCGGCATTTTAATCAAAAATCAATTCCTAAAAATTACAATGATTAATTTGACTAATTTACTTTGAGGTCATTAATCCGCAAAAATGAACTTACCGATTGAATCAATCTCAATTTTGTAATCCAATTTAATAACCGCACTTGCCACACTTTATAATAAATTTCTGAAAAAAATTATCAGAATCGTAAAAATCACACCGAACTTCATCATATGATTGTAATAATGATACCATTTATCGCTGCAATTTACACAATTCGAATATCATAAAACGGTAAATTAATACTCAAATTTAAAATTTAATAGCAGCTACAAAAAACACCTGTCTCGAAAGGGACACCTGTCAACACCTAAGTTGACGCACAACGCCATCTACTGGGTTGAACATTAATGATCACGCCTCAGCGCCATCTCTTATTTATATCGTCCGGTTTTTCCGGAAATTTCCAAGTTTTCCACTCAGTTTTCCCAAATTTTCTCTTCTAAAAAAACCATCTGAATCGGATACGTGCGAAATCCCGTAGAAAAACATCATTGTTCGATTTTCCGGATTTTCCAATTTTTTTCTAAAAGTTTTCTTTCGTAAGAATCATCTCCTAGCAATTGTGAATACAGGATTGAGCCAAAACGGTTCAGCCATTCTTAACCGATGGCGCGCACATACATTTTTTATGAAAACAGCCTCAAATTTAAATATTTTAAAGTGATAGACACTTTAACACTAAAAGTGTGACGAATTGAATCAGTTTGAAGAGAATTAAAATTCTCGCGGAAATTGCAGTAGATCAAATCGAGAAACTCTAGATAATTTTTAAAAAAAGAGTCGCTTAAAATCCCGGACATCAAATTCCCGCCAGCCAAAAATTCTGGATATCATAAACCCGAATTTCGAAATCCCGGAAATTAATATACCGGAAATTAAAATCACGGAATTTATAATCCCTGAAAAGTCCCGAAAATAAAAATTGCTATAATCAAAATAAACAACTCGGTCGTTTTTTAACTGATTAAGCTTAAATTAGGTATATGTCGTACGGAGATGGGATTCTAAAATGGTTTTGGGAGAAGTTCTGGAATAAGGCCCGCTCGGACGAAACTCAGCTATTTCTTAACCATACATATATTCTTATTCTTCTTTATATACTTATTATTCTTTAATTTTTATTTAGTTATTTGTTTAACCAATAGTTTTATTGTATATCTACAAAATACCATTTGAAAAGTCAATTCAATTTTATATAGAACAAGCCTCGGTGTCTGAGTCATCGCCTAGGAGTACGTATTGATTACTAGGGCAGTAGTCGTAAATAATTGATTCGGCCCATTATAATGCGTCGAGCACGAAAATTGCGCAAGATACTTGTCTACGGACACGATAGACGATAATGGTTCAATATTCAATAGGAAACAAATTGCCAGACTCAAGAATAGATCTGAGGTCAGAAGACAAGTATAACAAGGAGATATTGGGTCCGATATAAGAAAACGATATTGGAAGTTACATTGGAATGGAACTGTGAAAGTAAATAAACGAACTGGATGACCAGCTGTAACTTAAAAGCAAACGGTGGTAGCAGAATTGTAACACTCCAATATTTGGATTAGAATGGGTTGACAAGAATGCTTCCAGGATTTTTTTCAACTGTACTTTCGTATAATTATTACTTAATAGGCTGTACACACATTCATATTTTATAAAATATGCACGCAGAACATCACAATGACATTTGGGAATTTTCACTGTGTAATCCCAAAAAAATTCCACCTGATGAATGTTTATTATTAAATCAACAGTGCATTAAATGCGCGGAGTTTTTATTTATGTATGTTTTTATGTACTCGTATAAATTCTTCTAAGATTACAAAGTACAAATAAGAAATAAATAAACTTAATTCTTTGTTTACCGTTCATTTTTATATTTTTATACTCTTAAGAACTAGAGCACTGTTTGTTACTTAATCATATAATTTATGTGTAATCCAACATATTGTAAAAGTTTGCACAGCCGCTAAATATTTTTACCGCGCCGCCATCCGCATCAAATTCATTCATTGTTATAAAAATGTTAATGTGTTTACATTTCTCGTGGACCCCCCCAATAACCTTCACGCAATTTCATAATAACAACCCATGGCGATCTTAACACAAAATTATGTAAATGACAGAATAGAGTCAGACCGGTGGACGAAATACAAAAAAATATTTATCTTATTAAAATTAAATTTTTTTTCTGTTTTGTTAAAATATAAACCGCAACTAATTTAAATAATTTAAGTTGTTTTAAAAATAAAAATATTTTGTGTGTAGCAGAGATGATAAACCAAAATATACGCGAAAAGATTATGTGTATAGTTTTTTTCTGCTGCCTGTCAATGAACTTGGCTGTAATTTTTATGTTAATTGAAAATTTAGAGCACCGTGAAATACACACACACCGAGAGTTTATTGGTCTTTCGCTTTACGGGTTGAGATTAAACATTTTTGCAACCAACAAAAATTGTGTTCAATTTAACAAATTATTTCGCAAACTGGAGATGACCCAGTAATTGTAAATTTACTTATGTAATTTTTGTGGTTTTTTGATTTTAGTGTTTACTGTTGTTATATTAAGTATTGTAGATCGTTTTCGGATCACAATTTGGTTTGGTTGTAATTCTATGCAGCAATTAGCTTTAAAAGCTATAATTCAGTTCAAACCGATAATCACCAACTTTTATCATTATTACCTTTGAAACTAATTTCGTTATGAAAATTCCGAAATTTGAAATTTTACATTAAAATCTAAAGTACTCAAAATCCGAAGTTTTATAAATAACGAATATTGAATATTTTGCGAAGTGAAACTCGGTTATTTGCTCTTCAGGTACATGGTCTTGCTGAATGAATGAAGAGTCAGTCACAATTTTTTTAAAAAGTATTTTTTAACAACTTATGCATATTTAACAGGATGGGAACATGTCGTTTTATAGAATAAAATTGGCATTTAAAAACGAATTATCGAACAATCTTGTTTAAATTTGGTATCTAACACCTGAAAGTGATTCCTATTTAATTTGGTTTACACGTTTTGATTGGTATTCCAACACAATTTATTTACGAAATGTTAAAATCTTGTCAAAAAGGGATTCCAATTTAGACACTTTATAATTCAGTTCAATTCATGGGGCGGAATCATAAACGTCGTCCAAAAATTTTAGACGCTATTCAAATTTATACCATTTTTATTCTGTTGTTTCAAAAAACCTTACAATTTTTTTCAATTGCTATAAATCTGATGAAACGTGTGATTTAGCTAAGCGATGTTTAGCTCGTAGTTGATTGATTGGACTGTAAGACCAAGTACTTGAAAAGTGTCACCTGGATAACGCCAGGCCTATTCCTACAGACTGTTTACACATAACAATAGGGAGATTAGAAAATTTATTTTTTTCGTTTTTTTGGGACGGAACGACCCGTTTTCAGAGACCTAGTGATCGTACGGCACAACACAATTCTAATCTACTTCTAATCTACTAGAGGAAGGATAAAGGCTTAATAGGTTTAATGGATAAAGATGGTATTGGTTTTCAACAATTGCTTCTACAAATCAGCAACCTGAGAAAAAATATTATTATTTCACGTACGTCTGGAAATTTCCTTAAATTTAACTCTAAATTAATATTTTCCGGCTTCCTAAATAATACAAACATTTATTAATTTCATCCTTCTGCAATTTCACAACTTACAATAGAATTTCCTGAATTCATGGTTATTTAAATTATATTAAAAATTACTTTAAAATCCATCAGTATTTAACGAATGTGAGGCATCCCAAAGGCAATGATACCCGGAAAAGGATCAATGTTATTCATTGCCGCAGATTAATTAGCGGATTGGATATTTCAAATAAATTTAGCTTGTTGCGCAAAAATTTCAAATGTTTTTTAATTTTGTTCATCAAAGAATATTCGTTTAATTAAATCTCATGGAGCTTTATCATTCCTCAACCAATTACTGTCAAATATGGTATGCAGAATTGAAATGGCACTCTAACATTATGTTAAATGGAACTATAGGTCTTGTCTCAACAAATGATGGCCAAATTCGTTCCACAATGCTAAATTTGACGTAATGAATGAAACCAGGCCGTTTCGCCATTCTGAATGGAACTTGACCACATCCCAAAAAATATTGTCAAATCAGGTATGCAGAATTGGGTAGGGATTTAAAATTGGATTTTAGAGGAGTTCTAGAATTCGGCCATGCTAGGCAATTTCTTTACTAATTATGTTCAAATCTGGTATATTGAGCTGATTCGAGATTCCAATATAAATTCCGGATGAAGTTCTGGATTTTTCTACAAAATACATTTGAAAATAATCAGCCAAATAAGTATCCAGTTCCTACGTTCACCATAGCTGAACTAAACTTGGCCTTAACTCGCTAAGCGTCCCATTCAAATTCAGCTCCCCCAAAACTAAAATTTGCTAGAATTTAAATTCAGCCCAATTCGTA
Organism: Nephrotoma flavescens; assembly: GCA_932526605.1. NCBI lineage: Eukaryota > Metazoa > Arthropoda > Insecta > Diptera > Tipulidae > Nephrotoma > Nephrotoma flavescens. Next base: position 255,269,010 of record OW052221.1, read on the forward strand.
CCCAAAAAAATTTAATGCATCTTCCGCAGTACTATACCGTCTAAAAACAGATTACTGAAACAATTCAGCAGAGCTCAATCAATCAAAAAAGATCAAGCTTTACGCGAGGTGACAGCACAAATGGAAGATAGGACCACACGGAAGGATTTAGAACACAAATCAATCGATTTTCGAGTCTGACGTTCCCATGCAATTGCGAAATTGTTTTGAGAAATATTGTTGAGCCAGGTAAATTATGAAAAAAATAGTGCCAGCAGTAAGCAATCTATAAAATAATCAGCATTAAAAGGCCGACAGATATCACATCAAGCAGTTACTTTGTTATATTACAAACGAAAATGAAAAAATAAAAACCATGTTTTTCTTTACCATGCCGTAACACATATCAGGTCTCACCATTTTAACAAGTCTAAAAAAACATATGTTTTTCTTATATTATTTGAAATTGGAAATTATAAGTACAAATTATCACCCTCTATTGGGCCTCGATCGGGAGACTGAACTGGCCATTCTAGCACAACAATTTTACCTTCAGCAAACCAGTATTTTACAACCTCCACAGTGTACTTCGGATCATTGTCCTGCCGAAACACCCAGCGGAGGGGCACGATATCATCAGCATATACGAAAGCATGGCTTCCCATAAAAGTCCTACATATAATAAATCCCTTTACCAAGACTTTCGTAGACCCAGCACATAGACCCCACAACACCAAACAAGACCATTTAGTTTGGCCCCCATAACAAAATAGCGGATCGTATTATGGTTCGATAAAACACAAATTATTTTTTACGGATCGGATTGCACCAAACAATTTGTCTAACGTCCCAACACTAAAAATGTTCGAACCACAGTAAAAACTTTCAAACATAACGGAGGAAATATTTTGCTATTGCGGTATTTCTCGTATAGTGATGTAGAGCCCTCATGCCCGCACAGATTATGAATCGAATTCTAAAGTTTTTGAGTTCAAAATTTACAAAATTTACTTTTTATATCTGTATTGCATACAATTACGGAAGACTCATTAAAACACGACGAAGATTAAGTCACTTCAAACATTCCGGAATCAAAAATATCACAAAAATCGTTAGAGTTTGCAATTATAAAATTAATTAATTCGTGTACTGAGTAATTGGAACGATGAAAATCCGGTATCAATAAAGACCTTGTTCTAAGTTGTCTTATGAGAGATCTCGAGGAAGTCCATGCAATTATCGAAAATGAGATAAAAAGCGAAAACTAGTTTTCCGTCCCTCTATTTCTTCAAAAGAAAAGTTAGCGGTTTGTTTTAGATAAAAATCTATAACACTTGTGCAGGTAGCCGAAAAACAGAGATGATCAATTACGCGCCATCTACTAAATTTTACCTTATTGCGTATAGGCAACTCGTCGTCAAGGTAGACAATGTCAATAAATCGTATAGGTAACGTCGATCACTCGTAGACAACGTCGACAACCAATTCTAATTCCGCCAGTAGTGGTTGAATGATCAACGCATATTTTTAACTTATGATGTTAAGATATTTCCAAGTAACTTATGCTGTGTACCTCACACAGTTTTTTTCGTTAATACTTGCTGTGTTTCTTGACGCTTGATCTGATCCGGTTTAGTTTATGTTTCGTGAAACAACGATAGATTTCATATCAACATTTGTGAATTGAAACCAAATTTGGATCTAGTTTTTCATATAAAATTTGAACTGATGGGTATCATGAAACTCGGCTTCTATGTACCTGACATAGCTTTTTTGTCCAAATTTTCAACTAACTAATATGAAGATGAGTTCGTAACATTTGAATGTCTCTAATGGTTTTTAACCAAAATATTCATGATATATGTACATCAAAACTTCAAAATTAGTTCAGATTTGTCAATCTCCAATTAGAAATAGTTTGGTGATTTTAAATCTTAATTTATTTAGCAAATTTTAATTAAAACTCAAGCGCGTTTGTTTAAAATCATCTAAAGTTTAAACAGTCGAAAATTGAAACAAATAAAATCGGCGTGATATGGAGGTGAATTGAACTTAAAATGTTTTACTCACTGAACTGACAAATAATTCTTTCATGCATAAATTAGCTGAAGTATTTCTTCCCTAAATATAGTGAGCCAATTAAATATGAACCAGGTGCATTTGGATGAGACCGAATTGGACGATGGAAACGGGTGCTAAATTAAAATTTATATTTATCGTTGAATTTGATTGAATTTTCATCATCATACTGATGTTTGTCACGAAGATGTTGTCCAGGTTGACTATGTACTCACTATAATGAACGTTTAACGGCGACTGTTGTAAAATCGCGATCTTTTACGCCCAATGGGAATTAGTTTAGGTCAGCGTATGAGTCGGTACTAATGAATTATACCAACGTCGCTACAAACGTGTTATTTTATACTAACTAATAATTTACGTGTTTTAGTACCAAATTGAAAACTTATTCTGCCCCTTAGATAATAAGATGATTACCTTAACGTTAACCAGGAACACGTCACAGACTAAGTAACGTAAAGTAAAGAGAAAATGTTGTTGACGTTGTTTATATTGTCGACGTCAGGGACGCAGGAAATTGCTATGTAATCTACGTGATCGATTACGTGTCGACAACTGCGTCGATTACATTACGTAATCTATCCTGTAACGATTCGCTTGCGGTTTGTTTTAAAATTGTTAGAGTACCGTGAATCGTTAACAGATCTCTTGACGATGTTATGATGGAGCAGCAGATCGCCGGCTAGGTGGCAGTCGTTTGGGTGGGATCTTTCCACCAATCATCAAGAGCTTGAAAAATATGCTGCTTCTGTTGAATGAACACACACACACACACACACAGTAATATTTATTGATATGAATGACCATTTATAAAAAAAAATCACAGAAAAGTTACATTTTTATGTTTAATATTTTAGCTACCAATGTTATCACAGTTTTCTTATCACAGTTATTGCACAAAACTTATCACAGTCCACTATACTACCAAGCAACATGACCTTTGATCTAACGGTCATGATCATCTTAACCCACACCTCCATTTTAATAAAACTTCAATAAAAAATATTGAAGTACCCTATGTGGTTGAAGCTCAAATCATCCGAGCTTTTATAAGATTTAGCTACACATTATTATTATCACGTTACACAAAAAAAAAATCTTCACGCATAATACTCCAGTGGAAAAAACAATTTTCAACAAAAATAAATATTTCGCAAAGCTACACAGCTGAACCAGATTAGTAAAATAATTAAATTTGGTTAATTGTATAATTTAGCATTTAATATAACTATGAAATAAATAATATAGTTTTCTTCAAATATAATTTAGATAAATAATTTTGTATATAAAAATGTATAATTACTTTTATAGTAAATTAAATTAACAAAAACAACACAGTTTTAACAATTTCTATTTAAATATCAAACTATGAAATGAACCATGGCTCCTAATATATAATCGTCTTCGTTTGTGTTTTATATAATGATATAAATTTTGTTAATAGTTTAGGTGATTATTTAAAAAAAATAAGTAAATAAATAAATTTTAATAAATATATAAATTAATAAAAGTACATATATTTAAATATTGTGCTTAACCTAATTTATATGCTTAATAAACACATTTTTATTAATCACTTGTTTTTGTTTCGCAGAATATTTTTCAAAAAGTTTAAAAAATCACTCGATCGATTTCGACTTGTTAGGTCATCATCAGGAGTATCTACTGAATTGTATTAGTAAAAATTTTTTGTTATATAGTAGAAAAAAGCAAAATATAAATAAAAATAAAAGAAGGAGGGAAAATGCGGTAGATATCGAGTACATAATTATAATCAAAACGCTGGAACATAAGCGTTAGTCAGTGACGTCACGAAACTTCCGTGTACAACAAACAACATGGATAGCGGTTTTTACCACACCCATCATTCACGTTTAAATGAAGTTTTTTTTTTCACGTACGAGTAATATGCCGTGAACCCAGAATATACGCTTATAAGGGCTTTCGTTTTAAACACGGCTCTTTGATACAATTATAAACTGCGTATCGTACCAATCGTACTCGTTCCAATTAAGTTTAATAAAATATGAAATAATAAAATACAAAAAATTGCGCTTACCAAGTAACCGGGTTTTGCCACACAATATTTACCGGTACAAACTATATTTTGGAATAATCAAAATAATCCTAATTTCAGTAACAAGATTTATAATAAACGGAAACAATAAATAATTTACCTTGGTAAGCGTCTTGTTGGATGGAAATAAGTGATTTGTTGATCTCGGTATGCAAATCTTCGTTCAAAATGGATCTCTATCCAAACACTCACAATCACACGAGCACTACACCCTTTTTCTAAATAATTAAAGTTTTATTTTTTTTTTATTTAAACTTAACTTTTACTTTAGCTAAATACAAGAGTGGGTGTAAAGTCTTTCTCTTGCTTTAAAATTTTACTTGATATTATTATTCTTGAACGGTGGCACAATACTAATGATCAATAAATTTTATTTCCATCCAATTGACAAATGTAGGGGTTATCGCCGTGGTATGGACGGGTGACACAACTGAAAAAAATGAACTTTTTCCGTTAATTCACTAGAAAGATGCGCAATATTAGTATCCATATCCCTCAATAAAAACAGTTTTATTTTTCCTTCATCGAAAATGATAGAGCACAAAGTGCCAATCATCGTTTAATGATTTTGGAATCTAATAACGTAATTAGCATTTTTTGTTTTTGCTCTCCTGCAAAATTTTAATTTTTGAGTTGTGTCTCTTTTTCATGTCATGAGCGATATGTGTTACGGCATGGCAAAGGGAAAATGGTTTTCAATTTTTATTTTCTGCTGGCACTGTTTTCTATGAAAGAATTTATCCGACTCAACAATATTTCTCGAAACAGGTTCACAATTGCATGGGAACGTCAGACACAAGTATTGATGAGTTCTAAATCCTATTCAATGACTTGCTCATGCACCAATTAGGTAAGAAGCATTCCGCGTGGCTTTATTTTCCGTTCGTGCCATCACCTCACGTAAACCTTGATCTTTTTTGAATGACTGAGATGTGCGAAATTGTCTCAGTAATCTGTTTCTAGACAGTATACTGCAAAAGATGCATAAATTATTTTTTGGGTTTGAATTGGGCTGGATTGGAATTCTAGCAAATTTTAGTTTTGGGAAGCTGGATTTGACTGATTCATCTCTTAGCGGGTTAAGCGAAGTTTGTTTCAGCTATGGTGAATAAACGAACTGGATAGTTAATTGGCCGATTGCTTTCGGATTTGTTTTGTGGAAAGATCCAGAACTTCATCCGGGATTTATGTTGGAGTCGCAATTTAGCTCAACATACCAGAGTCGAACATGATTGATTAATAAATTGCTTAGGACGGTCGAATTCCAAAACTTCGCTAAATACCATTTTTAAATCCCCACCCAATTCTGAATACCTGATTTGACAATATATATATTTTTTAATATGATTCCCAAGGTCCATTCAGAATGGTCGAATTGTAGAACTTCATCAAAAAGACACGTTAAAATCCCAATTTAAGCTGGCCTTTCTTATTAGAATCATAGCCCAGCACTGCAAAATGAATTTTAAAGTTGTAGGTTAGGAGGCGGCCTGGTTTAATTCGTTATATCCGAATCCCAAAATTTAGTCAAATTCAGCTTTGTACACTGAATTTGACCATAATTTGTTGAGAAATGGCCTAGTTCCTTTGAGCATAATGTTATAGTGCCAATCCAATTTTACATACCATATTTGACAGAAATTGGTTGAGGAACGATGAAGCTCCATTGCCATGCTCGGCATAATATGGCCTGTGCAGTATAAATTACTTGGTAATTAATCGAATATGTAACATTACCTTTGGGATGTCTCACATATTTTTTATTAAATACTTATGGATTTTAGAGTAATTTTTAATATAATTTAAACAATTATAGTTTCAGGAAATTCTACTTTAAGTTGTGGAATTGCATTAGGATTAAATTAATAAATGTTTATATTATTAAGGAAGCCGGAAAATATTAATTTAGAATTAAATTTCAGGAAATCTACCGATGTAGGTGAAATAACATTCCTTTGATGGTTCACAAGCCAAACCGATTAACTCCATTTTTTGAATATTTGTAAATTTTAATATCAACGTACTTGATTGGCTCTATACATTGAAAATAAATTACGGTAATAATAAGTGTTAACACCATTAAATGACAAAACTAAAAGTAACTAAAGTTGCAATTTATAAGCAATTTTAAAACCATTTTTGTATTTTCTCAGTTTTTATCAACTTTTTGTTTTACGGAGTTAATCGTTTTGGCAAATGAAGCATCCAATTGTAGATTGTGTAGATTAGAATTGCCTATTGTTAATGTGTTACTAACTATCGACTTTATCTAGGTGTCTGTAACCGGGCTGATTCAATCAATCAACTTGTTTAGGAAGCCGGAAAGCATTAATTTAGAATTAAATTTCAGAAAATTTCCAGATGTACGTGAAATAACAAATTTTTTCCCTCAGCTTGCTGATTTAAAGAAGCAATTGTTGGAGATCAACACCATCGTTATCCATTAAACCTATTAAGCCTTTATCCTCCCTCTAGTAGTTAGAAGTAGATTAGAATTGTGTTGTGCCGTACGATCGCTAGGTGTCTGAAACCGGGTCGTTCCGTCCCAAAAAAAAATTACCTTTCCTATCCCTCCTATTGTTATGTGTAAGCAGGCTGTAGGAATAGGCCCGGCGTTATCCGGGACCACCTGTCAAGTACTTGGTTCTACAGTCCAATCAATCAATCAATCAATCAATCAATCCAATTGACAAATGTAGGGGTAATGCAAAACAATATTAAACTTGTTTCTCCAAACTCAGAACAATACAAATTAACTGCGGCACAGCTGTGTTTTATGGTATTATGGTACAAATATATATGTACAGTACCGGGCAAAAATATTGAACAATCTCAACTGAATTATCATGCGCGGGTATTCAATTTTAAAACAAATTTTGTGTGTGTAACAGTGCAACGGTTACAATCCCGCCCAACTCTGCTGAAAAATTAATTTTTAAATTATTTCAGATACTTTTCTACGTAGGAAATTCTTTCCGTGCTTTAAGCTTTAATTTTGATCTCGAAGAGAGCACAATTGGAAAAGTCGTGGAAGAGGATACGGATTCTTTATGGATCGAGATGTAACCAAGAGAAATGCCGGTACCATACTAGGCCTTTTGGCTTGAAAAGGCAGCGAAATTCAAAGAATTGTGGCAATTTCCCAAATTCGTATCCGCTTTTGATGGGAAACATGTATAGTCGTTCGAAAGCCCATAAATTTAGGATCATCATATTTCAACTATAAAAAACTATTTTCTATTTTTCTCATGCCAGCAATAGATGCTTCATATAAATTTACTTTTATAAACGTCTGTTCGCAAGATCGTTTCAGTGACGGAAATATTTTCGCCAATAGTAATTTTGGTAAAAGGCTCCATAAGAATTTAATTAAACTAGAGGTTGTTGAAGTTAATGCTTTGCCGGCGTCGAAGCATTTCAATTGACGAAACATTTTATGAGACCTTATCCGCGATGTCACAGAAGAAGTTTCGGAAAAGTACACAAAATCATCAAAACCACTTGCATGCTTCATACCACGTTCAACTAATGCAAGAGGTTCAAAGGATTTTCTATTATTCGTGAAAATTGGAAATAAGGTGTGAATTTTCATCATCGGAAATGGTATACGAATTGTAATCAATCCTTTATTTATTAGGAATACTATCATCTGTCACAAATCCGGTACGAATATTTTTTTGGTTCGTTGCTGTGATTAGAAATATTTGAACTTGCAGGTGATTCTTGTGCTTGCAAATCCGGAACATTTGGAGTGGGACATTAATTCCTTAATTACCTCAAACACTCTCTACTTAGCTTCCATTTGTAAATTTGGTTGAAATGTTACAGCTGTGTCGTACGGTTTTGTTTGTTGGTCGTCCATTTCTTTCGAAAAGCTCATTTCTTATATTGGATTGTTCATCTCCTCTCTTTTTATTCGTCTATGAATTTCTAAAATTTCATCATCTAACTTTTTTATTTTTAGAAATTTTTAAACAATTATTTCCAGATTCAATTTCTTTAGTATCTCGAGGTTCTGACTTCTGAAGTTACGCTTATATTGCTTTGGGAATCTCCTTTTATGATATACTTTTCCAAAAAAAAACACATCAAATCATCAAATCACCACTTTTTCGAGGATGATGCTGCATCGCCGCTTTTAGTTTTTTGTCGCTTAAACGATTCCCTATGCGAATCACGAAGAAATGTTTCCATAGTTAATAAAATGGTAAAAAATAATTGAGTTATGTTATAAAAATTAATGTAGCTTTCGGCAAATCCAAATTAAATATTCGATTTTAATAAATAATAATTCACAAAATATATTGATAATTACTGACCGGTTTTTAATTCACATCCAGAGCAATTTCTGCCCACAACTCATTCTTGAATTTAGTTGATTTACAATCCATATTTTGCGTGTCATGTATATAATCGGAGATGTCTGTACGTTTTCTATTAAAGTTTTTAGCTGTTGTGTCGACATTATTTTGAAATTCACCTGTTCCGAAAATTGAGTTCTCGAATGCACAAGTTAATTTGTACGATATGTGGCCTATTTCGAAAAAATTCAATAATCTTCGCACACATTATAAACACCAGCTAGGCTGTTAAAACCCACAAGCTAACCTCAACTAAGTTTCATGGCTTAGCTCAGCTGAAGTATAAAACGGCCCGTTAGTATCGTTCGATAATAGTGTTCGAATTTCAGTGGGAGTATCTGTAAATTAAATGATGAAATATGATCGAATTTTCTGACATTAAAAATGGGACGAGTACAAAAATTGGACACCAGCTACAATTTGTCCACATTTTATTGTTTTAAACCAAAAAACGTAATACGACCATAAAAAATGCTTACGATCTGAAATTGATTTTAAATTGTATTGCAATAAAATCAGGTTCGTCGCATATTTGGCAATTTCATCTTACAAAATTTATAACAAATCCAATTGGAATCTTTCTACAAATAATTGTATCTAAAGTGGAAGACATTTAGCTAAAATCAATTCAGATTCTTGTTTGTTCATAACTTAGGTATAGCAATTAAATGAAGTTGGATTGTTTAGTTGACTATCACTGAGCACTGATCAGTAACTGTTGCCGTTTGGCCAGCCCCACGTTAAGACGAATTACTGAGAAAATATTAAAAACCCATCATTTCCGCAGTTTCAGCCGATTCTGGCCTGGAAAGTTGATCAATACTAATCATTTCATAATTGCAACGATCTAGTGAAGTTTATCCAAACTTATCCAAACAAAATACAACAACAGATTATTGTAATAGTATTATTGTAAGTGAACATTCAGGTGAATTTTTATTGAGTGATTTGTAGGAGTGTGATTTTTTAATGCGACCTGTAGGTAAACTCCAAAAACATTCTAAGCATTTAGCATGCACTTCAATGATATTGGTGAACTGCTTGAGTACAAACGAGTGTAACTATAGTAAGTTTTTTTTTATATTATCCCTCCAATCTAATCTGGGGCCAAGGCTCGCATTAATAACCTAATGAACTAATCCCAAATTGACCAATCACTGTACAAAGCAAAGTACGTTGCTCTTGATTAGGACAGCAAGTTATGCTAGAAACCTAATTTGAAAGAGTAAAGAAAGCCGCTATAGCGCTTTACTCTTGCATAGATACCATCGGGAGAGAATGGGGTTTCAAGACCCACACGTATATTAGCTCTACACTTCACTCGTTAGGCCTATTTTATTATACGGGATGACTGTATGGTGGCCGGCGAACGTACAAAATTGTATGTGTTTTTATCTCATATCCTAGGATAATCTAAGTAAATAAACGACCGCGAGCTCAGCTATAATTGTCCATGTGAAACCGTATGGCCACATGGTGCTCAACTATCTTAAAACACGGGGACACCACTATAACCTTGTTACGACTCCTTGTGGGGTCCTAACAACTATTTGCAACTTTGTTTTTGTGGAATTTTTAATTTCTAAAATTTTCATTGCAATCAAATGAGTATAGCCTTCTTCTGATAGCATCTGTTTGATACTAAAGTTTGATTTTATGGAAATTAGCCTTCGTATCCACATTCAGTGTCATGTGAATTTACCTCATGTGTGTGTACCTTGTACGTGTTTGCGACAAGATAAAATATAGAGGAGTATTTTTTTTTGTTTTGATTCTGTGTGTGATTGACGTGCGGTGTGAAAGAGTGTGAAAAGCACGAAAAAGAAAAGAAAAAAACAAAAGCGAATAAAAATATTCTTCGAGAATGTTTTTTGGTGCGAGAATTTTTTTGAGTTTAGTTTTGGTTTTCATTAAAGTGAGTCAAGTTTTAAATTTCGCAAAAATAGTCGAGTTCTTATTTTGTATCGAAAAGTTGGGTATTTTAAGTAGAGGTCGATTTTTTTTTCAACAGTGAGTTTAGTTTTTGGTTAATCGATGGATTCACTTGTTTATAGTTTAAGATAAAAATTATAAAAATTATTGTAAAATTTAATAACGGAGAAGATTAAAGCTGGTGCTATTAAAAGTCTTTTAATATAAAATTGATGCGTTTTTATCCATTTTGAATAAAGTGTAAATAAATTAAATGGTGAAGTAGTGGTGATTTTATTGTTTTGAAGGATGTCGCCACCACGTCTACAACATACCAATTTGTGGTCAAACTTCAGGACCACAACTGCTCCACGACCACATAGTCTGCGAATTTATGAACATAGCAAATGCGTTGTTCTATTGAATTTGGCATCGGCGAGATCGCCTTAATCCGCCGTTGTTGTTTCTAAGGGCATTATTAGCTGGTTCTGCAAATTTTTATTTTATTTGTATGGCGTATGGACCTTAAATAACTGACACCGAATTTAGTCACCGTATTTAACAGGTTGCTTAACGGGTATTGCGTTCTCGGCGGGTGTACCGCAACATACAGGTGGCCAACCGGCCATTTGTGAATTCAATTTGGTATCAGTGAAAGGCACCGCGACATACAGTTGGCCAGTTCAGACCATTAATATATATAGTTAAAGGCGGAAGGACGCCCAGCAGTGCTATTTTTACCAAAGGCGGGAAGCCGTCCAACGTTATTTTGACCAAAGGTGGGAAGACGCCGGTTACAGGTGGCCAACCCGTGCTAATTTGTTTTGTTTGGGATTAGCGGGGAGGAGACGCCGCAACCTCTTTCGGTGGGACCTTGACTGAAGGTCAAAAGAAAGGTACAATTTTGATTAATTTTCTAATTTAAATGTTTTTATTTCTTTTTTGTTTATTAATGTTTTAATTTTTTTTAAAATATTGCACGTTGGTCTCGCCCTCACAGTTACTCATCTTCGGCGACCAAATTTTGGTTCGATCTACTTTTCCTCTCAACCAGTTTTAGTTTGATTTATTTTTGTTTTATCCCATTTGTTTATCTCCCACGTCCGATTTTTTTTCTCTGTTTGACAATTTTTTTTTTGTTTTTCGTTTATTGAATAAAAATTGAACGGCGAATTATATCTTGGCCTTCGGTTTTATTTATTTTCTCTTTTCATTCATCGACCAATAAGATGAATTACTAAATTTATTTTCAGGTCGGTATGGTGCGAGGGGGTTTCTCATTTCGTGTTGATTCCATCGTTGCAGGCTGGGCTTGTCAATCCCCGTCATCCCCTTTGCAGGACATCCACAGGGTTGGAGTGGTGAGTCCAGCATATGTGTCGTTCACTCATTGACGACCGTAAAATCTACGCGGTCTCACCGTGGCACTCCGATAGTCTCAAACTATCGGAGTGTGAATTGTGCGAGATAGCCTAGAGGTCTCTCCGGGTGAAAAAAGGCTTTGTCTATTGGGGTGCGACGTTTCCCTCTTATGCTGCTTCGTTGTGGCTGGGCATTGGCCTCCAGGGATCGTTTCTAAGCAAACAAAAACCCCCGGGGCCATCTCACGTCATTACTATCCTAGTTTAAACAAATTTAAAAAGTAATAAATCCTTGTTCTAACCCCCGGCAAGTTTAACTAAATTAAGAGGGTCTAATAGTTTTTTGTCTTAGTTAGTCGAATATGTTTAATTAATAATTTTAAAATGTTATACGCATATCGTTTTAAGAGCGATAATAAGAAGTAACGTATTAAGAAATTATTATTACTAAACCGTGCATTTTGCACGCGTCTACTTACACTAAACACCTTTATATACCGGTGTACACACTTAGCGCCATTTATACATAAAAAAATTAATGTTGAAACATAAATTATAAATGCTACCAACAACCATCATTTGTTTTTGTTATTATACACAAACAGAGGTTCATTCTTCATACTCTCGTGTGCATCTTAAAGATCAATGACTCAACCGTATTCTAGTGGTTTAATAAAATAATAAAAAAAAACAAGATGAATAAAATAAAAATGAATTACAAAAAAAAAATCTAATAAAAGATTTTTTTATGTCATTTAAAAATATATTAATAGTTTCTAATAGTGGTAGAGATACAGGGTCATAAAAAAATGTTTAACTAAATTAAATCTTAAAACCTATTGTAGATTAACCTAACTGGATTATCTAGTTAATGATTATTTATATGCACATATTTATGTGGTTTAGGAAGTTATATACCAACCAATATTTATTTGTTTTATCTCTGCGATCGAGGAATTTAGCAACATTAACTATAGCACATTATTTATGCGATATCCGATAGTCAGAAAAATCAAAAATTTTATTAATAAATTTAACAATTTTATGGTCTTAAACAATAGACCAATAAAGGAAACTATTAACATATCTTATATCTTTGTTATATATAACAATATAACAACAACACATATCAAGGTTTCGTTTTAAACAACATCATTATGATAATGAAGACTTTAAAAATCTATGATTCCTTAATAAAAATATAATAAAATTGGCGTTTAGATATCCAAGACCCCATCGAACTATTCAATTTGATTGATTGATTGTTGAATGAGTCACTCACATGTAACATACATATATACCAGATGACATATCTGTATGCCAAAGAATAATGAAATGCACGACTTTTGTGTTTTAAATTTAAAGGCATAGAATGGGGTTCAATTACCTAACGTAATGTGTGGTGCTATGGTGTGTGCACCGATATGACAAGAATTTTAATTTGTGATTAGAATCGTGCGCCAATCTAAGTCACATATTGTTTATATTAAAAAACAAATAAATCGTGATTGTCAATATGTCAATTTATTAACTATTCGTTTTTGTTTTGTTTCATTTCAGGTGAGTGATCGATTTTTGGTTATTTATTTATAGTTTGTCATTTTACCTGTAAGTATAAGAAAATATTTTTTTTTAGTTTTTCATATCACCGACGATGTGGTAGGAAACATTTGTACAAACACTTCTAATAATTTTATTTCCTTAGAAGCCATCTGAGATAAATTTGCGACATCATTCCAGCTGAGCTTACTGTCCAAGATTATGGCCAAAAATCTTGCTCTGTCAGCAAAACCCATTCTAATTAATGCCGTTCACGGTAGGAGGGCTAACTACCGGAATTTTATATTTCTTAGTAAATAGTAGCACTCTGACAATGCAAATGGTTTATCTCTAATCTACATTTGCTGGCCCATTTCATAACGATCAGGAGTGCATTCTGTATAACATCCGTAATTGTGTCCAGATATTTGCTTAAAGACAGCTATCGCTACATCATCTGCATACGCTACAACCCCCGTCCGGTCTTGAAGCTGCCCATGACCCGTCCGGTCTAATTAAACAACTAGGACTGGTTGGGTTAGTAGATAGAATTTTCCTAAGGCAAGAAGTCTCAGAGACCTCCTCCATTCTACAACAGAAGTTTCTTAGGTCCTCCTTATAGGAGTCCCAGTCCCGAACCTGTCTTGTACTCTTAGCTTTAATTAAGGCTGTTCTACACGCCCTTTGATAGGTTCCCAAATCCGTGGTCCACTTTATCATTTTCTGCCTGCCCCTAGGCTTTATCATGGGGCAAGACGCATTAAATGAAAGATTGCATGCTTTTACGACTTTTGTCAATCATGAAATCTAATTCTTATACTGTCGCCGCAAGTACAGGGACCTCCAGCGGCAATAATTCCTGCAACACCTCTCCATATTTGTTCCAGTTTGTCCTTCTGGATTCCTGTAGGCTTTCCGAGTAACAGATTTAATGTTGAGGTTATATGTTACACATCGGTGATCAGAGAATGAGTGCTAGTTCGCCACTCTCCACAAAGATTGTTTCTGACGCAAAGGTTACATCTAAATGTCGGTTCTCGCCCAATTTTGCAAACTAAAAGGTAGGTATTTATTAAGTAATCAAAAAATAACTCACCCCTCCCGCTTACACTCAAAAAAAAAATTTACAAAATTTTTGTAAATATACAGCACACAAAATAATTTGTAAATTTAACAACGTCCCTTTCAATTTTATTATTAATATTTTGTATATTTGACGAAATTTTTATTAAATTTACAAATTTTATTGTATTTTTTTCAATATTTTCAATTTTATGAAACTTTTATTGAATTTATTAAAAAAAAATTGTTATTTTTATGATTTATTTTTATAATTTACAAATTATTTTGTGTGCTGTATATTTACAGAATTTTTTTTTGAGTGTATGTCAACACCTTTCAAGTGAGAAACTTGATATGAGAAATAACCAACTACATCCAGCACCAAAACATAATTTTTTGGTACTAAGGAGCTTCAGTTAAAGTCGTGTCATTCTTCAAGACCTGCTCATTTATACGTAACACGTATTACTAATAATTAATACAATAAATAAATTGCTACTTGCGCCAAAACGATGAATTTGTAAACTAAAGCACTAATAACAAAATTGTGGTTATTTTAACAATAGAAAATATGTAAATGTTTCCAGCCCCTCAATTGCAATTTTAACTACTACGATGCTTTGGCTTTATTGAAGCATTCTTTAAAACCAGCGCAAAAACGGTGGATTTGTGAATTAATTTGCCGATAAAAAATTAAGTTTCATTCAAAAACATTCGAACGATATACTAAATGATTCGGGGTAAGATAAAATGTGTCAGCAATCAGTGCCATAGCGGTTGTTTTGAATACTATAGTTCTCCAATTCGGTGGATCAGCGAACTGAAACGAGGTGATAAATTTTGTTTTTGAAAAGGTCTTTTAAATGGGAGAAACGGACTGCTTCCAGCACCACAACCTTTAGCTTTGGGTACTATGTAGCGTGCTAGCTAACTTTGTATACAAGACTTTTCGGCAAAATACAAGGGTATATTGTATAGAAAACGATTAATTTCCCAGCAACACATAAACGGTGGATTTAAGAACTAAAGTGAAATTTTTGTCTCTATCTCTCCTTCTCTCTCTCTCTCTCTCTGTCTCTCTCTCTCTCTGTCTGTCTGTCTGTTTGTCTCTCCTCTCTCTCTCTCAAAATTTTTTTGTGATATTTTTATTACAGACATCCATATAGACAGACAAATTTTTTACTCAAGATGACGTTCGAAATGTTACTAATTGCGAACTAATATTTTCTATTAGTCTCCAGATTATTCAAAATAATAGGTAGATAATCTAATAGACGGCTTCATCTGAAAACTTTTCGTCTTCTAATTTTAATGTCATCTTTCAATTTATGTGTCACTAACAGTTCTCGACATTTTCTAATGGAAAACATCTAAAATCGCAAGTTTTGTTCTTTTGAAAGAACAAAATAATTTTGTTTTAAGAAAATAAAAAAAAATTACGTTTTAATTTTTTTTTTTGTTATGGTAAATAATAGAAAAATAACCGTGTTGTTTGAAACCGTGTAATTTGAGGAAATGGGTATACGTGTTCTTCGAAACCTTGTTCTTCGAATACCGTGTTTTTGGAGGGGTCCTGTATTTGAATTTGTTTACCTTTCGAGAAGTACTCGATGCCTCATAACCAAATCAAATCAAATATATCAGTGTTGTGACTGACCGGTCGTTATGGAAAATTAATTTTTTGATTTTAATCTTTTTCACCAACCCGAAATTATTTCTGTTTATGTTGACGATAAAGCGATAGTTAGACTTAGCTTACAAGCATAACTGACATTCATTTGTATAGATATGAAAAATAAGCAAATACCAAGATTACGGATCAGTTAGGAAAATTCGCGTTCATTTCGAATTGAAATATATCCTTGAAGAATATAACTAGCAGTTCAGTCTGTAGTACAGAATCTTTTTTAATAGAACCCAACAGTTCTTAGTATTTCCAATAAAAGTACGAGTACATATAGTGAAGTTGGCATTCATTATGTTAATTTAGCAAAACTTCGCATTCACAGGAGATTTATGATTGATAGAATGGACTGTAAGACCAAGTATTTGACAAATGCCCCGGATAATGCAGGGCCTATTCCTACAGCCTGTTTACACATAACAATAGGAAGGAGAGGAAAGGTATTTTTTGGGGCAGAACGACCCGGTTTCACTCACCTAGCGATCATACGGCATAACACTACTAGATAGGAAGGATAAAGGCTTAATAGGTTTAATGGAGATTGGATACGATGGTATTGGTCGTCAACAGTTGCTTCTCTAAATCAGCAACCTGAGGAAAAACTTTATTATATCACGTACATCTGCAGATTTCCTAAAATTTAGTTCTAAATTAATATTTTCCGGCTTCCTAAGTAATATAAACATTTATTAATTTAATCCTCCTGCAATTCCATAACTTATAATAGAATTTCCTGAAACCATAATTATTTAAATTTTATTAAAAATTACTTTAAAATCCATAGCATTTAACTCTAACAAAAAAAAATGCTAAAAATATGTGAGGCATATATTCAATGCCAGATTAACTACCGGATTATTAAGTATAATAATACTACACAGGACATTTATACCATGCTCAATGGAACTTTACCATTCCTCAACCAATAACTGTCAAATAGGGTATGCAGAATTGGATTGGAACTCTAGCATAATGTTCAATGGAACTAAGCCAACTCTAAACAAATGATGATCAAATTCGGGGTGCTAAGCCGAATTTGACGAAATTTTGGGATTCGGTTATAATGAATGGAACCAGGCTGATGAATGGAACCAGGCCGTTTTGCAACCGAAATTCATTCAGTTTTTTATAAAGTTATAAAATTCGAACATTCTTAATGGAACTGGGTCATATCTCGACCAATTATTGTCAAATCAGGTATGCAGAATTAGATGTGAATTTAAAAATGGATTTTAGAGAAGTTCTGGAATTCGGCGGTGTTAAGCAATTTCTTAACTAATCATGTTCGGATCTGGCATGTTGAGGTGGATTTTTCTGGGTTTTCTACAAAATAAATCCGAAAATAATCGGCTAAGAAATTATCCTATTTCTCCAGTTACCCGTCAAGACAACCCGTTGAGAGATGGCTCATCCAAACTCTGCCTTACCAAAACTAGTGCTAATTGCTAGAATTGCTATTTGCTATAAAATTCCAATTCAGTCCAAAAATTGATTTATGCATCTTCCGAAGTATACTGTCCAGAAACAGATTACGCTACAATTCCGAACGTAAGGTGACAGCACGAACAGAAGTCGTTGAAAAGAATTTAGAGCTCAAATCAATCGATATTCGTACAAGGCATCCCATGCAATTGCGAATCTGTTTCGAGAAATAATGTTGAGCCAGAAAAATTCTTTTAGAGAAAATAGTGCCAGCAACTCGCAATCTACGTAAAAAACAGTCAACATTAAAAGGCTTTATTTAATAAATAATGCCATGGAAAACTTTAATGATGTGCTAGTCAACGCAGCTATTGCGGCCTCGCCTAAACCAAAGAGCAAACATACAAGACACACCATAACATCCGCTGAAATTGAAAAAATGTTAACAGAGAAACGTCGCTTACGACGCATCTGGCAAATTAATCGATCGCCAGATGCTAAACATAACTTTAATCAGGCAAAAAGAAAACTACAAAGCCTACTACAAAAAAATAAGATGGATTATATGCAAAATTATCTTAAAGAATTATCTCCCCATTCGGACACAAACTATTCATTATGGAAGGCCACTAAATACCTTAAACGGCCTCAGCAACCAAATCCGCCAATTCGTCTTTCTAACGGTGAATGGGCTAGAAGTGACGAGGAAAAAGCTAAAGCCTTTGCTGATCACCTTGAAAGTGTTTTCACTCCAAACCTTGGATTATCGGTGGTTGAAACAGAAAATATAGCAATCAGGCCTGTGAGGAAATTTAAGATAAAGAAACCACTGGTAAAGTTTATTATCGCACATCAAATTCAATTAAAGAAAGCCCCTGGGTATGATCGAATTACAGGTGAAATGCTTAAACAACTGCCTGAGTGTGCCTTTGGTCGACTGGCACAAATATTTAATTCAATTTACGAATCAGGATGTATCCCTGAATGCTGGAAATTATCAACTATAAAAATGATCCCAAAGCCTGGCAAGGATCCTACCAAAGTCTCGTCATATAGACCAATTAGCCTACTACCAATCGTCTCGAAGGTATTCGAAAAAACTATTATCGTAAATATTAAACCGGAACTACGAAATATCATCCCTAGTCATCAGTTTGGTTTCAGAGCCGAGCACGGAACCATTGAGCAAGTGCACCGAGTAGCTACAGAAATAAGGTCAGCATACGAAGAGAAAAAATACTGCTCCGCCGTATTCTTGGATGTTGCCCAAGCATTCGATAAAGTTTGGCACGAGGGTCTGCTTCATAAAATTAATCTTAAATTGCCAGAAATTTACCAACTCATGCAGTCGTATTTGTCAAATCGCAGATATTATGTCAAATACAACACCTCTAAATCGAACGAGAAAAACATTCTGGCTGGAGTACCACAAGGTAGTGTGCTTGGCCCAACGTTATATTTAATTTTCACCTCAGATCTACCAACGTCTTCGCAAATTCTGACGTCTACGTTCGCAGATGATACGGCAATCGTATGTAGCCATAAAAATCCACAAACGGCGTCCGAAATTCTGCAACAACATATTTATGACATCGAAATATGGCTAAAGAAATGGAAGATAAAAGTCAATGAAGAGAAATCGACCCACGTAACATTCACTTTAAATAAGCTTACTTGTCCGCCTGTCACAATGAACGGAATACAAATCCCCCAATCAAATGGAGCAAAATATTTAGGCGTCCATCTAGATCGACGGTTAACTTGGCGAAAACATATTGAAATGAAACGAGACCATATAAAATTAAAAATTGATAAGATGCACTGGTTGATGGGGAAATATTCAACTATTGACCTGGAATACAAACTTCTCCTGTATAACACAATGATTAAACCTATTTGGTCGTATGGGTGTCAATTATGGCAATCAACCTCAAATTCGAATATCGATATTGTCCAACGAACACAGTCAAAAATTCTCAGGATGATTACAGGAGCACCCTGGTTCGTAAAAAACAAAAATATACATAAGGACCTTAGCATCCTAACTGTCAAAGACGAATTACAAAAGATGCGGATCAGCTATGCAGGGAAACTGGTATCTCATCCGAATTTGCTGGCGCGAAACCTAAAAGATATACCTACGTCTTCGCGATTAAAGAAGAGAACGATGGCTGTTGTAATAACATAAATTATAAAATTATTAATTTACTTATTGATAAGAAGTAAATTCTGCTCCAGCAGGTTTACATAATTACCTTAGTTATTAAGATTTGAAAACTTATTGTTATTTTCATGTTTGAAAGATTCAATAAATAAAGAAAATTGTAAAAAAAAATTAAAAGGCTTAAGGATATCACATCAAAGATTCAATTGTCATTACAAATAGAAATAAAAACCAGAACCACTTTCTCTTTGCCATGCCGTTAAATCATCTTACACCCAATCCTGTTCCTCCACGGTGTTTTTTGCACGATTTTGAAATAACACGGTCAAAAAAAAAATTAAATTATCCTGTTTTTACACAATTGATTATTTCTACACAAAAAATAATTAGGGGATTCACATTTGCTTTCATCAATTTTCCCCCATTTTTATTATTTGGCTTTCGGTTGTTGAACATTTAATGTACATATGACATAACACAAACGTTTCAATCATAGTTTTTAGTGTTGCATAAAACAACATACAATTGAATTTAATTTTAATAATTACTTTAAAATGGTTTATCAAATACCGCTGCTCGTTTTGTTAAATTTAAAAATTGAATTTTGTTTGATATTGGATAAGTCAGGATTTTTCATAACGCAAACCATTTAAAAATAATTAAAAATTTTACTAAATCCTTATAGAGTTGACCGATAAGAAAACAAAAGAGGAACGTTATTTCGTTAAGCCTAGTACTCAGTTCGATTTCACGTGAAATTTCCATACGATTTTACCAAAGTGAAATTAGAAATGATAAATTTCATTTCTGTTTTCGTTTTGTAGTACTCAGTTCTCCAACGAATAAACCAAGTGTGTTCAATACATCAAAGATGGCGCGCATAAACTCTCCAAATTATTTTCATGTGAAAATAATGTGCCGAGACATTATTTTCACGCGAAATTTTGACATTTGTTTATTTTTGGCAAAAAACAAATTTTTTAATACCACAAATTCATAAATTTTAATTAAAGTCAATATAATTTAAATTATTTACGTAAAATAAAGAAGTTAATTTATGCATGTCTACAAATTTATACGTTAAAATTAAAAATTCTCCAAATAAAATTTCATTTCTATTTCACGCGAAAATAAATAGATTTTTGGAGACCGCGTTAAAATTTCATTTCACTTTGAACTGAGTACTAAGCTTTAGAGACGAAAATAGATATATTACACCGACTTGCAAAAGGTGAAGGTTCCACGTCGGTCAGTAAAAGCTTTAAGTTGAACAAAGATCTGTGTCAGATGGTACCAAGTATAGTGCAAATTCGTGCTCATATACCAAAGATGGAGCCATTGAAAAAATGGAAAAGGGATTGTTTACAATTATTGTAGATCATAGTTAAAAACGTATACCTTTGGACAGTATTAGTGTTAAGGAGAAGACCTTAAGCATTTATGAGAAACTGGAACCATCAGCGTCATCCCAACTAGACCAAAAAAAAATGTATTGCAACTAACGGATGGTTCAAGGGTTTTTTACGAAGACATGTCATTATTAAAAATTTTAATTAAATGTGAAACAGCATTGGCGAATGCTGCAGCTACTTACAGAATATCCTTCTACACTTGCCAAAATAATCGAAGACGATGAATATACGTCTGATCAAATTTTTAACACTGACCAAACCGGCCTTTTCCGGAATAAAATGCCAACCAGAACATTCGTGTCTAGAACGGAAAAGAGTACAAGAGTACCTCTCATAGTTAATCGATCACTCGAACCACGAGCATTGGATGGCAAATAAGAGAGCCTTGATTACGGAGTCAGTATTCAATGAGTGGTTCGACAAATGTTTTATACCGGTGGTCACAGGACAAAGGTTTACCTTTTAAATGTAACAGTCGTCTTCTTGCCACCTAATACAGCTTCACTTCTGACTGCACTCGGGAATAATTGTCACTTTTAAAGTATATTATAAAAAACATGCAGTTTTGTCTGTGTTTAGACATTTATTTTCAATAAGGCCAACCACACTTTGAATGCTTGCTGGAAAAACGTTTGTCCCGATTGTATTAAAATTGTAGACATTGCTCCATCAAACGTGGCTGATGAAATGTACACCGAAATAATCATCTTAGCAACGAGCAGTTGGTTGTGATCTTGCAATCTCACTATTGACGATATAAATGAAATAATTGCCGACGGAGTGCTTAATGATAAGGAGTTGCTAGAGATATCACAAGAAACGACCAACTTAAGACCTCGCGGCGGCGAGAATGAACTAATAATCTGCCAGTTAAATTCTTGAAAGTCTCCAGTTGGTAAATAAATTAGGAAATCATTTCATTGCTGAATGATCCAATGACTGAAAGATCCGCCAATTTTAAATCGGATTTAAATTCTTGTATGGGTCGCTACAAAGAACTATCAAAAACCAATCTGCTACGAATAAAATTGTGCCTCAAAATTTCTCAGATTTACGAGAAAGTGAATTGCTACAGAACACAAATGATACTATACAAACCACTTCCCATGAGGACAGTAATCTCACACAAATTCGGCACAAACAAATGCGCGTACTATCCGAAAATGAATCTGATCAAAATGAAATAAAAATTAGATCTCGTATTTCCCAGTTCTTGAATTTGTGATCTTTTTTGTTCATTATTTATATTTTTTGTCTGTTTGGAGATGAATGCAGGAGTATCTAAAACCAAAGAAAATTAGTTATTATGTATTTAAATTGTATGTCATTTAAAATATCTATCTTAAGAATGTCACTTCGTAAATTGTTTATTAATTTTGACATCTATTCATAATTTGACATTTTAATTTTTCATTGTTTCAAAACCTTTTGTAACTTATTATCATTTGTAGCTCAATTACAAAAATGTTTAACTCATCTATTCATTGTTAGATGTCTCTTTACACCAAAATTAAATGTTAGTATTTATTCATAAAGATGTCACTCGGAAGTTTTGTTCAGTGGCTTTCAACCAAGAACTGGTTGGGGAAAGTTGTTTTCCCGGGCAAAAACTAGTTGAGTTTTATTAGATTTAATTTTAAGATTAAAAAATCAGATGGAAAACAAGTGTGATAGAGTTAACAAGTTAACATAAAATATTATAAAATAAAATATATAAATAAATCAAGATTTGTTAAAGATTGAATTTAATTTCGTGTTTCATTAAAATTCAATCAACAACTTGTGTTAAAAGTATTGAACCAGCGAAACAACAGACATCCTGGGAAAACCAGCGAAAGCGGCACCGCAGAAGTAAAGCAAGCGGAATTTATGACGAGCAGCCTTTGCCCCAACATTGTCAAAAGACTGAAGTTGTGCTATTATCAAAACTTACACCTATCCCCCGATTAACACGGTTCTTTTTTTACACGATTTCGCTTTTACCCAAAAAAAATATTATATTTTAAGTTTTTATTTGTTATTTCTAATTTATTATATTATTATTTTACGACGTTAAAATAAATGAATTATTTATTAACCGTCCTGTGGTGAAAAAAATAGCTTAAATTGAGTAACTAAGGTATTTCAATACATGCATTTTGAATGGAAACTAATTTTTTAATTTTATTATTGTAATTATAAAGTGTATAACGGATTTTGTTAAAATTACATAAATTAAAAACTAGCGTACATTAGCTAAACTTATCAGTCTGTAAGAACATTCGGTAAATAGACCAACGTGTCAAATCTGTTAAAAATATTATCGATAATAATAAAAAAAATATTAGTTAGTTTTTTGAAATAAATGAAAATATAAACATAAATTAAATGAAATAAATAAACAGAAATACAAACATTGATAAATAACACAACAATATAAACTATTTGCATGCCATTTCTTTTAAAAGCAAAACTTTCCATTCACAGGAGAATTTAAAAATTTATATCATCAGTTCCATAGCGATGGCCATATTTCAGAACTTTATCAAAAAAACATTTTAGAAATCCATTTTCATCACACGCGTAGAATTTCGACAAAATCGCTTTCGAAATGGCCAAGTTCCACCTCTTTTGACCGCTTTATCGAAAAACCATTTTAGAATTCCATTTCCATCGCACGTATCGAAAAATGGCCAAATTCCATACCTATTAGCCATTTTCTAGAATTTTATCGTAAAAAATCATTTAACATTGCCATTTTCCCACATGTCAAATTTTAAAAATTCAAACCGGAATTTCCTAAAAATCGCGATTTTTTTTATACAAAACCGAGTTTTTGAAAACCGGGATTTTTAAAAACGGGATTTCGCTAGGCACCAATCTGTCATTTAGAGTCCTCTTGCTGGACGAAACATTTTAATAGCGATAAGGGGAATGATCGGGTCAACCACCAATTCCCTCCTCGCAGACTCAGAGTTTGCTAGTTTTCCGCTGGTCGTTCTCCTTAACCGGTTTACGCCTGCGGCCTACTGTTGGAAGCTTCCCCTCGCTTCTGGAAGTGGTATCTTAAAAACGTATGCATAGGCCATACGTTTGTTAATTTGCCATAATTTTAATACGGCGAAAAGTATATTAAGATAATAAAAGATAAACGACGACTAATATAATCTTAAAACGATTAAGTCACAACACTATAATTAAGGAAGTGGCTCATTTGAGACAGTTAACATTTATATTTCGTACTGTTTACAGGTGTGACCAACTCAATATCATGATTTACCTCAATTTTATTGCAGGATCATAAAAACATAAAATTTTATTACCCAATAAGCAAATGCTTTGTCGTATTTATTTATGGAAGAATGTTTTCTATTAAAAATCCAAATACGGGACGTAATACACAGGAAACTAAATTCAAAATTTCCTAATCGATCGAGAGATACTCTGGAACGACGTAACAATTCAAAATTGCTTAATCATATGAGATGATGACCTTTTTGAGCTTTTCAAATTATTTTTTTAACATTAGCCTACATATTTTTATAAAATTATTTCTCGAATGTGTGATTTTATAAATTATTTAGAGCTGTTGGTTGAAGATTGATGGTTATTAGAAATTTAGAAGTGTAAAATACACAGAGGTTTGCAAAAAAAAAATTTTTAATTGAAAATTTATAATTTTTTACTTTTCTCAAGCTCGAATATTTTCACATCGATTAAGAGGCGCTTTGTGTTTGTATATGCATCGTAAAGTTGTCTTATAACTAACTAAGTACATGCTATAAAAATCGTAATAATATAGAGAGATACGAGTTACGAGTAGTTGAGTATGGACTATAGCTAATCAATTTTTTTTATATTCTTATAACAACGACTCTCGGTTCTGTAATTAAATCGATTAACTACAAACAATATAATTTTATGTACGTCTTAATAAATAAATAGAACTTCAATTTATAATAATTTCTTGATAATAATAACAATAATAAGTAATTGTTTAATAAACAAAACAAAAACAAAAAAATAATATAATAAACTAAATAAGTAATTCGATTTGATATAGATTTTTTTTTTGTTGAGTACTTAAAAAAGAATGCAATTAAATTGCATCTTACATTATTCTATATATACGATTATTTAATTTTGTTGTTGGATCTTTTGTAATTTGAACAGATTTCTTTTAATTTTGCTTTGTACAATATGACATATTGGGTCATCATAAATTTATCGTATTCATCTTAATTAAAATCACTCACTTGATTGTAAGGATGCGCGCCGCAATTTACTTGGAAAATTAAATTGCAATTTGAGCGATCAAGATATATAATTAGTTAGTGGCTGTGGGATGGGAAAATGTTGTAAAATAAGATAACGAAGTATTATTAATTTCTAAAATTATGATTCATAATGGCCATCGACCGTAAGTTATGTTATACCATAAGTTAGATTTAATATCTACAACATACTCATAATGCATACAGTACAAAGTAATATCAAAGCAAATCTCCATCAATCGACAGCTTTGTTATCTATGTTTTCGGAATTACCTATAAGGTAAATTTTAAAAACATTTTCTCAAGCTATAAAGATTTGATGGTTGATTGGCATGCTTTTATCATGTTTGCGAAATGCAATTTTTTACCCAAAACTGTGCCATTCGAGAATTTAAAATATGTAACTATAAAAAATTTACAGCCCCAATATGACTTTAAAGGAGGCGTGATCATCATCACATCGATCTTCAATCCTTGAAAATATCGAAGATG
Source organism: Nephrotoma flavescens (assembly GCA_932526605.1). Classification (NCBI taxonomy): domain Eukaryota; kingdom Metazoa; phylum Arthropoda; class Insecta; order Diptera; family Tipulidae; genus Nephrotoma; species Nephrotoma flavescens. The sequence continues at coordinate 255,294,806 of OW052221.1, forward strand.
TTTTTAGGGTCGCATTATATAGAAAAATGCAACGAAATTTTGTCCCAAGAAAATGCGACGAAAAAAAAAAAAAAAAAAAGAGTAAAGTAAATACGAGAGAACCAAAATACGCTGGTGCGCCAAAAATCAATTTTTCGGCTCAAACATTTTTTATTTTTTATTTTTAGGTCTATAAAAATACAAGTACTTTAGCCCATAACAAATGAGTAGGCTTAAGCTTTTTTATCCGCATTAAGCAAAATTTCAAGCCCCGTCTTCGATGTTTAAATTTTTAGCCTTAGGCTCAAGGTCTAGAGAGGCGATTGCCAAACGAAGCTCCGCAAGCCTTCTTAACCCCGCTTGGTTTTAAATTAGGCCACGAAATTTAAAAAAATGTAATTTAGGTAAATCTCTATACAGTGTGTTTGGCACAACACCACACAGTGCTCTGGAAGGTGGGTTAGGTTTTCATACGATAACGAAAAAAAAACTGAAATGGTAGAACTATGGAGTAGCTGCCCAGAAAACAGGAAAACTTTGCCTTGAAATCATAACGGTTCATGTGCTCAAAATATTCATGATTTTTGGTTTGTTTTTTTTAATAAATTAACCGCTCGCCGCTGGACGAAATACCTCTCATTCGTGCTGTGTGAATTATATTATTCGAAAATGCCAAACCCCTGTGATCATAATGAGAACAGGAAATATGTGTGTGCTCCTTGTGGTCGTGAAATAAATCTAGGTGTTAAAAAGTTACAAGATTTCTGCGTCAGTGAAGATTAAGAATTACAAATTCGAAGATTTCCAGATCCAACCCTCAATTCTTTTCAAGTATCTGTGTAACCTGTCGTCAAGTGCTTCAAGATCATAAACGGCAGAATGATAACAGAAGACCATTTAAGGTGATGCCTAACTATGAAGATATATACCTACCAAAGGAAACTAGGTCACATGACCAATTTTATTTGCAACTGTTATATATGTTTAACCGCTAGGCATAAGGGAGTCATAAATGTGAAAAAAACTTGCCCGTTAGTAAAACAGTTGATTTATCCATAAAAATTACTCCCGACAATGGAATGTATGGATCCCACCAATCAAGCATCACTGGGGTTTAGCGTTGGGCGTTTTACAATGCTGTATAAAACAGCGGAAATTTTATAGCGGAAAATAAGAGATTACACTATTCGCCGCAAGTGGCAGCACTATCACTAAAGAGAATTAATTTTGTTATGTAATTACCAGCGGAAATTTTTTATTCATTATTTATATATTTTTTCACTAAATAAAACATCTCAGCGGAATAAAATATTAAAAGTGATCCTTAAAATGGCAAATTGAGTAATCTCCGAAATAAAGGAACTCGGTATTTGAAATGTTGAAATTAAACAATATTCCGTCTTTCCGGCATTTTTTCCACTAGTAACCAATATTTTCGGTTGCTGTTCTAATAACTTAGGCTATACTAAGACTTTATAGGAAATTTGGAGAAAATTTATGGACTAGAATTTTCACTAGAATTTTTTGATTTTTGCGGCCATTTAAGTTATTTTCAGTTTTTGGCCAATATCTCAAAAACTTCCACTAGTAACCAATACTTTTGGTTGTTTTTCTAATAGTTTAGGTCATACTGAGACTATATGGAAAATTTGGGGAAAATTCATGGACTAGAATTTTTTTGTTTTCTGCGGCCATAAAAGTTATTTTCAGTTGTTGGCCAATATCTCAAAAACTTCCTCTCTCTCTCTCTGGCTTTCACATCCCATGAAGGGATTTCGCCGCCTGCACAATGGCCCTCCATCCATCCCGATCCATTGCTCTCGTCCTCCAGTTTCGACATCCTAATGCTTGCAGATCTTGTTCAATGTCGTCACGCCAGCGTAGTCGGGGTCTTCCTCTACGACGTACTCCGGCTGGTTGTTGGTGAAACACTTTATATATCATCCGTTGTTGTGGGGACCTTGTAACGTGGCCGAGCCATCTCACTCGATTGGATTTAATGAATCCGATGATATCGCTGCCTCCGAGGAGTTGCTTTATTTCGTGATTCATACGAATCCGATATTCGTTGTTCGCAACTTTAATTGGACCAAAAATTGAACGGATGACCTTCCTTTCGAATGTAGATAACAATCTACAATCATTAGAGGTCATGGTCCAGCTCTCGCTTCCGAAAGTCAGCACAGGTCTTATTAGTGCTTTATAAAGTGCGAGCTTGCACGACTCCGATAGATGTTTCGAACGCAATAATCTTGATTGGGCGTAGACAACTCGTTGTCCGGCAGCGATTCGGGCTTTTATTTCTGCCTGCATTTCATTCAGTGATGTTATAACTGACCCGAGGTATTTAAAGTTTTCGACACCATCAAAATTGTGGTCGCCAATTTCGAGATTTGCACTAGAGATGTTCCTGGGTGTTGTAAGATATTTGGTTTTACTGCTGTTCACCTCCAAACCAAGTCTTCTTGCGCAACGATCGAGCGGTATGAAACTGTCTTTGATATCGCTAGGTCTTCGGCCAAGAAGCACGATATCATCTGCATATCCAAGAATTTGGCCGGATTTATTAAATATACAGCGCGAAGTTTCGATGTTGCTTTTTCTCACTACGTACTCAAGCGCCAAATTGAACAGCAAAGGCGCGAGTGCATCACCTTGTCGAACGCCAGATGTTATTTCAAAGGAGTCTGACACAGTTCCTTCAATTACAATTCTACATACAGACCCATACGTTGTTAATTTACACAGCGAAACGAGTTTCTCTGGGATACCTAGGCATATGAGCGCGGCCCATAAGTTGTCGCGGTTTATACTGTCATATGCCTGCCGGAAGTCTATATATAGTTGATGTATGGTTATGTTGTACTCCCAACATTTTTCCAAGATCATCCTCATGGTAAAACACTGGTCCGTGGTTGATCGGTTGGGTCGAAAACCATATTGATAGTCGCCAATGATGTTTTCGGCGAAAGGGATGAGTCTGGCAAGTACAACATTAGCCAACACTTTGTAAGCAGCGTTCAATAGGGCTATGCCACGATAGTTTTCACATTTAAGACGGTCGCCTTTTTTATGCAGCGGACATATGAGCGCGGTCTTCCAATTCTCAGGCAGCTCTTCTTGGTCCCAAATACAGACGACGAGATCGTATAGACTTGTTGCAAGAGTAGCGCCTCCGAGTTTAATCAATTCTGCGGGGATTCCATCGAGACCGGGTGCCTTTCCGTTTTTCAATCGACTAATAGCTGCGTCTACTTCCTCCACTGTGGGATATTCGACAAAGACCTCGTCACCTGGAGGAGCTATTGCTCTAATGGGGGTCACGTCGTCATTCCGATTTAGCAGATTTTGAAAGTAGGTTTGCCATACTGAGAGAACATCAGCCACGTTTGTTCTCAACTCTCCATTCCCGTCTTTGATGGCTGTACTTCTTGGGTGGAAGTCTTTAGTGAGATTCCTGGCGTTGGCAAAACAGTCCCTAGAGTTTCCCAGTTCCGCTTGGAAGCTGATGTTTTCGATGCATAATCTCATATGTTCGCGCTTTTTTTGTCGAAGGTATTTAGTCGTGGCTTTCCTAGCGCGGAGATATTCTGCTAGAGTGCTTCTAGTGTTCTACTGTTCTAATAACTTAGGCTATACTAAGACTTTATAGGAAATTTGGAGAAAATTTATGGACTAGAATTTTCACTAGAATTTTTTGATTTTTGCGGCCATTTAATTTATTTTCAGTTTTTGGCCAATATCTCAAAAACTTCCACTAGTAACCAATACTTTCGGTTATTTTTGTACTAGCTTAGGTCATATTGTAACTATTAAGGAAGTTTGGGGAAAATTCATGGGCTAGAATTTTCACTAGAATTTTTTGATTTTTTGCGGCCATATAAGTTATTTTCAGTTTTTGGCCAATACCTCAAAAACTTCCACTAGTAACCAATACTTTTGGTTGTTTTTCTAATAGTTTAGGTCATACTGAGACTATATGGAAAATTTGGGGAAAATTCATGGACTAGAATTTTCACTAGAATTTTTTGATTTTTTGCGGCCATTTAAGTTATTTTCAGTTTCTAGACAATATCTCAAAAACTTTCACTAGTAACCAATAGTTTCCGTTGTTTCTCTAATAGCTTAGGTCATACTGTAACTATTAGGGAAATTTGGGAAAAATTCATGTACTAGAATTTTCACTAGAATTTTTTGATTTTTTGCAGCCATTTAAGTTATTTTCAGTTTTTGGCCAATATCTCAAAAACTTTCACTAGTAACCAATAGTTTCGGTTGTTTTTCTACTAGCTTAGGTCATACTGTAACTATTAGGGAAATTTGGGGTAAATTCATGGACTAGAATTTTCACTAGAATTTTTTGATTTTCTGCGGCCACGTAAGTTATTTTCAGTTTTTGGCCCATATCTCAAAATATTCCACTAGTAACCAATACTTTCGATCGTTTTTCCAATAGCTTAAATCATACTGAGACTATATGGGAAATTTGAAAAAAATTTATGGACTAGAATTTTCACTAGAATTTTTTGATTTTCTTCGGCCATTTGAGTTATTTTCAGTTTTTGGCCTATATCTCAAAAACTTCCACTAGTAACCAATAGTTTCGGTTGTTTTTCTAATAGCTTAGGTCATACTGAGACTATATGGAAAATTTGGGGAAAATTCATGGACTAGAATTTTCACTAAAGTATTGGTTACTAGTGGAAGTTTTTGAGATATTGGCCAAAAACTGAAAATAACTTATATGGCCGCACAAAATCAAAAAATTCTAGTGAAAATTCTGGTCCATAAATTTTCTCCAAAATTCCCATATAGTCTTAGTATAGCCTAAGTTATTAGAACAACAACCGAAAATATTGGTTACTACTATTGGTGGAAAAAATGCCGGAAAGACGGAATATTGTTAAATTTCAACATTTCATATACCGAGTTCCTTTACTTCGGAGATCAATCAATTTGTCATTTTAAGGATCACTTTTAATATTTTATTCCGCTGAGATGTTTTATTTAGCGAAAAAATATATACATAATGAATAAAAAATTTCCGCTATCTTATTCAGCATAGGTTTACATGTAAAACACGATTTTTACATTTCTTATGTAAAATCGTAAAATACAGTGAATGATGTGTAATTTACATAAAATATGTTAAATACGTGAAAACTCGGAAAAATAACTGAACATGTTGTAAAATTGGAACTATTGTTTGTTTATAATGGTTATACGCATAAGTTTTTTTTATTAATTTTATGCATTTTTTGAACGAATAGTTGATGTTAATGTTACAAAAGCCGATTTTCAAGACTGTTACAGGCAGGCTACTGCCAACCTGCAGATATCACTAAGCGCACGCAGAGGCCTCCACGGTGATTTTTGCCGGCTACATTCTCAGGGAGAAGTGTGAAGGGTCGTGGGGATTGAGGCATGCGTGTCTCCTGGCTTACACCGTGATTACAGATAGTTAAAAGGGAAAGAAAAACGCAAATAATAATAACCGAGTTCCGCCGAAATTTGTCGGCCGGAACCTGAAGAACAAACAGCAGAAAAATTTAAATAAATAAAAATTATAACGGTAGAGAGGTGCTTTGGTGCGCGCATCCGCCTGAACTCACACGGTGGTAAACACCGGTTTCGAATCCGGATGCGGGCACCAAGGGACCACCAAACCTACGCCGACACAGGATGGGAATTCCCCCCCCCCCCCCCCCCCCCCTCATCATACCAAACCCGGAAATTTTAATAATTCATTTTTTTATTTAATTTAGACCACAAAACACAAAAAAAATCAGAAAACACCACTTCCCTAAAGCGAAAAAAAAATGAAGGAGAGAACGAAACCAATACACACCGAGCGCGCGACCTACGACCGTTATTTCGGCGCTCGATTACAAATGAAAATTTAAAAAAAATTAAAAATATAAAAGATAATAAGAAAAGAAGAAAAAAGAAAAAAGAAAATAAACAAAATTGTACCTTAGTTCAAATTTTTTTTTCCAAAAATGGGTTGCGGCCTTGGTGTCGTTGCGGTTGCGGAGCCTCTCCCCGATACCAAAACGAATAGCCGGTTGGCCACCTGTCGTCGTTGCGTGGCCTTTCCCCGATACCAGTAATAACAAATGGCCTCACCTGGCCACCCGTAACTAATGGGTTGGGCTCGGGCTCACCAAAACCCGTATAAAAATTCTCGTCAGGGCAACCTTTTTGCTTTAATATATGTGACCTTAAACTTCCGTTGGGCGTTGGATCGCCTTGAACCGCTGAATGGCCTCAACTGGCCACCCGTTATCACAACACCCGTTGGTACGTGGTACCGTTACTAATTATCCCACCACTCGTACCAGCAAATAAAATCGTATATCGCCAACAAATAAAATCGTGTGCCACTTCGATGCCGCCAGGCCACTAATTTCTGTACCTCATGTAGCGAATAGTTTACGTCGCGATAGATTTATTCTCCAGTTTCGTTTCACACGTCAACCAGATTTTTCTTTCCGCCTTTCAAATTTCACTACCCAAAATGGTGGCTTGAACAATTTCGTAGGCCGAAAGAATTCCCTTTTCACAATTAATCGCAAAAAGTAAGAAAAAAAATTTTAACACATACAAAATCTACAATTTTATTTTTTTTTCGTTTATCACAAAAATAATACAAGTATTAATTTTTATTTTGGTCTTTTTTTTTATACACAAGGAAATTGTTCATAAGAAAATTATACAAAAAAATTTTTTTTTTTAAATCAAAATGGAACTCGAATATTTAATACGACATTCCAAAACTAGACTCTTTCATCAAATCACAAACAAAACTATCATTCAAAATTACAAACCAGACTCAATTAATTAAAAACAAAATTCTCCTACCGAATACCGACGCGTAAAACATTCCAGAAGAATTGTATTTCTTCTCTGTTTTTCGTTTACATCAATTCGCATTGATGTAAACGAGAGGCATATAAGAAAAACATTCTTATGGAATGTTTTGTTTTGCACACACTCGATGCGCATTGGTCTCGCTCTCTCGTCATTCTTCTTACCCCCGCGCCACCACACGATGAGATACAAACAAAACGTCGCGAGTGTGTTCAGCGCACAATAAACAAACAACTCCGAAAGCGAAGACACAAACCGAGGGGAATATAAAATACAAATATTGTGGTTGCGACCGCACAGTCGTAACAAAACTTGTCGGCAGTACGAAAATATTTACCGAATATTTGCGACCTATTTGGTGTTGATTTTAAACGTGTTTAAGATTTTGAACTAGTCATCAATTTGGCCGCCAGCCAGCTGATGTTCAGGCTAAGCGTACAGTTTTTTTTGTATTGGCACCGAAAATGTTTGATACCGCATGTGCTTTTAAATAACTCGAGGAACTTCTATAGTACCGGTCTCATTTTATTAAAGTAAAGCTAAGCATATTATGAAAACATCACAAGTCCTATTGGATGAATACGATGGTGATATCCCGGATACAATTACCAACCTTGTAGAATCACCTGGTAATTTGTATGAAAGTAGCATGGAATCAAATTACAGAGGTTGTCGTTGATACACATGTACATCGAATTGCAAATCGTTTGAAATGGGCGGAGAAGACCATCAAACAACCTGAACAGACGTAGGTAGCACTAGAAAAATGGCTACCTTTTGAATTATGGGATGGAAATAATACGCTGCCCGTTGGTTTTGGTCAAACTATGTCTACCTAGATTTAAATTGCGCGATACCTGTTTAAATAAAGTCCAGAGTAAAAAAAAATCATCAAAGAAAAAATAAGTTCTGCTTCATTAAATGTAAATTTATTAAAAAATGCCTTACTTTATAGTAAATACAAAAGTTTCAAAAATTTTACTTCTCGAGGAGTCTTCTTCTCCTCGTTTTGGGATGTTATACAAGTAGCCTGGGATAAAATTTTTTCACCTTGTAGATCTTTATTTTTTAAGTTACCGATCCAAAAAACGGTTGTGCAGTTATTTGCAGCCAAAGCCAGTGTAAATATCGGGTTTTGTTGAAACATTTTTGGGTGCTCATTGGTTCGCTCCGGGATTCATCTTAAATTACGTTCCAACATCGATATACCGAATTGTAAAAATAGTTTAAATGTTTAACCACTTCGAGTAAGGAATTCAAAAATTGTACATCCTTTTTCCCTACGCACATGGGAAAAAGGATGTAAAAGTTTTCGGTCGGTTCTGAATTATTGGAATGGATTTTCTCGTTTCCTCTAGCTATAGTTTAATAAAATGAGACCGGTACTAGTAGTTCCTCGAGTGTTTCAACATCAGTCTCGATTATGTGAGTTGGTGTTAATCCGTGTTCGCGCAAACGTTGCATGGCCGGATGAGTCGTAGCATCCTTTGTTTGACTCGAAAGCATCAGAGCAATCACAACGTGATAATGATGATTTTTTGTATCAGCATCATCGGAACATTTATCACAACCCAAATCATCAGCGGGCGCATTTGATTAGCACGCAACTTTCTTAAATTTTCGAGGGTTTTGTTCCAATTTTTAGGTTCTCATTTTTGACTAGTTTTGTGCTGGTGTATTTTCGGTTTTAATTTTTTCAATTTTTACAGAGGATTCTGGCATATTCGATATTATTTTTTCAGACAGAGTTTTACGTTTATGTTTTTAAGTGCATTTTAAGTAAGTTTTTATTTTTTTTCTAAAATCTAATATTATTATTATTATTTATCCGTTAAATTGCGGTTTTTGACAGATAAGGAAAATGGTCGAGAACACAGTCAATTTTCCAATAATTATAATTATTTTGGTAAAAGATGGCGCAATTGCAACGAAAAAGCAGTGTTTCATTCCTCATTTACTTTACAGTATGTAAAATAAAAGTGTATACATTTTACATACATTTTACATGTAAAAACCATGTAAATTACATTTTGTAATTTACACGCCCAACTGTGCTGGGGTTAAGAGGGGTCAGGATCCAGTCGAAAATATTCAAAAACTATACAACTTTGTCCCACTTGTTTCCAAGAAGTATCTCGAGGAATTGTTCACCCTTGTATTCCTGACACCCGTTCGAAAACAAGGGCAGTGGAAAATTTGGAAATATTAGCCAAGCGGCTTCCTGAAAATATCGAGATCAGATGTGTGCTTCTCTGCTCGACGAAAAATGTAGTTCCTCAGCGGGTGATCCTAAAATGCCTGTGGTTTTGTCTACAAGGTGTAGCACAAAAAGAGTGTCTCTGAAAGAGGTGACAGAGCCAAAGATTTTTCCAGCTGAAGCCCTACATAGCCATCAACTCATTTCTGGAGCGTCTGGATGGGAGATGCTAAAATTGGGTCACCTTATTAGACAAAATTGTGGGAGAAAAGCAGTACCAGCGTTCTTTCAGAAAGAATTGTTAGAAAGAGCTAATCTAATGGAAGATCTATACAAGCACGATATCTTGGGTTTTGATGTAGAAAAAATTTCTGTCGAGGAAAAAAAGCCTGTGTTCTGGGGTGACGCAGAGGAACTTTTAGAGAATGTAGTGGATAGACGTGATTTGATTGGGAACTATTCAGTCAAAGTTGAAACCAAATTTGAAAATATTATTTGATCTCACAAAACTCAATAATATTTCCATGAAATACATATCTGACTTTAAGCTGTTACTTCCCGTTAATGGCACAAACGGCCACATCAAGTTTCCTTATTGCTTCATAAAATTGCAAGATTTGCGAGATCGTAAGGAAATCGAGAATATTGCAGGTGACAACTCGATAGCAAATGATCACAGCGACACAGACATAACAGATGATTCCTTGGCCTCTAAATGTTTCGGCGATTTGCGCCACGATTATGATCAATTTATATCACTGGAGAAAAGAAAAAGAATTCCGTTACGAGTAGAATTACAATCAACCCACCTTTATTCGTAGAATCTGATCACATCAGAGGGATTCAAAAATGTGTTGTGCCTGCTGCAAGGATTCGTGGGCTGTTGTAATAAATTCAGGGATACCTATTTCTTGCATAGAAAGAAAGTTCAATGCATTATGAACGATTTTTGTGGGTGTGGGCTGTTGTAATAAATTCAGGGATACATATTTCTTGCATAGGAAAGAAGTTCGATGCATTTTGATGGATTTTTGTGGGTGCGGGCTGTTGTAATAAATTCAGGGTTACCTATTTCTTGCATACGAAGGAAGTTCGATGCTTTTTGATGGATTTTTGTGGGTGCGGGCTATTGTAATAAATTCAGGGTTACCTATTTCTTGCATAGGGAGGAAGTTCGATGCATTTTGATGGATTTTTGTGGGTGCGGGCTGTTGTAATAAATTCAGGGATACCTATTTCTTGCATAGAAAGAAAGTTCGATGCATTATGAACGATTTTTGTGGGTGTGGGCTGTTGTAATAAATTCGGGGTTACCTATTTATTGCATAGGAACTAGTAGAGTGCCACAATATATGGGCTAAATTTTTTCCCATTCTTACCATATTACTTCAAGAAGATCTGCCAAAAAAAATCTGTCCGTTTTGGCTGGGATGCCTGGGATGTTGAAAGTGAAACTGCTGACAATCTTGCTGATATTGGATCGTATGCAAATCGTTTGAGTACGAAAAATTAAACTATAATACAGATGTGTACGAGTATTGTGGCACTCTTCTAAGTTGTAATAGTCTCAAAAAATATTCGATTTGGATGCGGACATCGAGGAAGCTTCATAGTTAAGGCAATAGTTATTGTTTATTACTTATGTTGTTATAACGATTTAAATAACAACAAAAAACGTCTGAAAATTCCGTGATGGAAAGAAAACAAAAGATGAAAACGACCATGGGTGGTCACATTTACCGTCATTTTATACGTCATCATCAACTTCTGAAAGAGTTTAGTGTAAAGGGCACTCATCACTTCTATCGGATGGTGTGCTCGCAGTAGCAACCAAAAGCCCAGGCTATAGAATCAATCGAGCGGGTGATTCAAATTCATTTAGCCGGACTTATACATCTTTCGTCAAATTAAATTGAAAGATCTAAACAAATTCAAATGTAATTTTTTTGTGAATAAATTGATTTTGATTGGAAAGAATTTTTTGTACGTGATTTTTATTTTTTATGAAAAATTTTAACTTTCTTGAGCGTATCTATTCTCGGTACCTAGTTTGTTACTTGTTTTTATCATTCGCAGATCCTTGTTTTTATCGTTGATTTCTATTTTGATATTTCCCAGTCATCTGCAATTTTTAGATTGCAAAATGATCAAGAATTTTTCAGATTTCAGAGCACAACCACAAACCCAGGCAATATAATCGATCGAGTGGATGATTCAAATTCATTTAGCTGGACTTCTACATCTTTCGATCAAATTAAATTTAAAGAGCCAAAAATTTATGTATCGAATAAATTTTATTTTGTGAATAAATTGACTGATTGAAAATAATTTTAAGTTTTGTTTTTATCACTCGCAGATTATCTTTGTTTTTATCGTTGACTTCTACGATATTTTCAGGTCATTTGCATTTTTTACATTGCAGAATGATCAAGAGATTTTCAGGGGGGTGAAGCTAACCTAATGAAGCTCGCGTTGATTTTTAAACCGAATTCTGAATATATCGTTCAATCCTTTGAACAAACTCTCACTTAAAATTTAATTTTATAACACAGATGTAATTAAATCACGGTGGTAAGTTACAAGAAGCGAAGCAAGCATTGAACCTTGTTTTCTATAGCAACGGAGCCTTCCCATCCCATCCAATCGATTTACGAGTTACGGCTTCATGTAGTAGTTTTGAAGTCAGGATACAAAACATTAGTCCCCTTGTTTGAGATTTCTAACACTTTATAACTCATCTGGCATTTTATGTTGGATGGAATAAGAATCAGAGCCCGATCGATAAATACGGTATTTGTGATATAATCGTAATATGATCATAATATTAGTATATGGAATTAACGTAATATTTAGCATATCCGTGAAAGCGGATGCCTTTTAATTAGCACGCATCTTTCTAAAAATTTTCGAGGATTTTGGTTCAATTTTTAGGTTTCCATTTGACGAGTTTTGTGCCTGGTATATTTTTGGTTTTAATTTTTCCCAGGGGATTCTTCTGACATATTCTATATTTTTTCAGAGTTTTACGTTTATTGAGTGTGCATCATTATTATTATTATTCATCAGTTAAATTGTTGTTTTGACGGATAAGGAAAATGGCCGAGTACACAGTCAATATTCCGATAGTTATTAAATTTGATAAATAATTATTAAATTTGATAAAAGATGGCGCAAATGCAACGAAAAAGTACTGTTCATTCCTCGTTTACTTTACAGTATGTAAAATAAAACGGTATACATTTTACATACATTTTACATGTAAAAACCATGTAAATTACATTTTGTAATTTACACGCCCAACTCTGATAGGAAGGAAGTTCGATGCATTTTGATGGATTTCTGTGGGTGCGGGCTATTGTAATAAATTCAGGGTTACCTATTTCTTGCATAGGAAGGAAGTTCGATGCATTTTGATGGATTTTTGTGGGTGTGGGCTGTTGTAATAAATTCGGGGTTACCGATTGCTTGCATAGGAAGGAAGTTCGGAAGGAAAAATCCCAGTACCACCCCAGCGCTATACAAAAAAATCAGAGAAATGCAAAACTTCACCCCTTAGGGGGAGTTTTTGGGGTTGAACTATGCCAATATGTAGTAGTTAATTTGTAAAAAATTACAATACCACCCCCAGTGCGATACAATAAATATTTACAAAAATACGAAAAGTGTGGTGTAGCTTTGTCTAACGCCAGCTCACACACGAATTGCACGATAACGGGACCTGTAAACAATATTCTAACTGTGTAACAAATTTGTAATTAATTTGTAAAAAATTCTATTACCATTTTCATTAGATTGTGTTAGAAGTGCTGGTGCAGCATTAGGGTTACATTTTAAACCCATGGTATTAAATAATCGGTCCCTGGTGTTTTGAAACCAATATTAAAGCAACTGTTAAATATGTTCCGGAAGTAAAACATTGTAATGCCTAAATCACGTATTTTAGCTGTAAACATTCCTAACATTTTATTAATGTTTAATTCACTCGGCAGATATTGCCTTCTGATATTTTTATTTCGGCAATAATGCGGTTCGACCATTGTAAATCTTTTGACAAAATTGAGTACACAATCCTTTTTGAGCTGGTTTTTTTGACCAATCCTATCGCCTCCTTGCCGTTCAACAGGTCCTAACCCGGTCTCATAATGTACTTTCGCAAGCCTCACAACTCGATGTTTTTTGATACGTAGTATGCCACAAAATGCTACCTGGCAAACCCGTACGATATTTTTGGTTTGTTTTCTTACATAGTAAACTACCTTTAAACTACCTTTTAATGGAACGAAATTTACCTCTTATAGCAGGATTTATTGCGTTTACGAACTTTAGTAGGAATGCATCTTGAGCTAATTTGTCCGAGGTTAAGTAAAACGAATTAGCGAAACTCGTCGCATCTTTTGCGTTAATCGAATTACACTGAAAAGCGTCCGAATTCTTTTTATGTGTGCACTTTGACACAATCGGATCACTTTTTTGTTTGTATCTATTGTATATATTTTTAATTAAATATTAAAACGAACTACGCTTTATTAAGGGTTATCAATTAAATATTTTTTTTGTTGAGTCCGCATGTCTTTCTTAATACACCGTTTGTTGCAGGATCAGGCCTTCTCCCCGTTTAATATTAGTATGGGATGTGCCACACTTTCCATATTGTTTTTCAACTTTTTAAATTTAGTTAAACCGTTGATGTATGTAAATGTTACGGTCAAAGTGTATAATCCGGTGATTATATATAATTACCGGTCATTATATATAATCTTCAGTGCGTTTGGTAAATTTTTGAAACATCAATTATTTTCCTTTAATTTATCATTTTAAAATTACCAAACCACTTTGGATAAAGTGATAAATATGAAAGTTTTTTTACCAAGTTTAAAATTATAAATAAAATTCGACACTTAATTGAACAATCGTATAACTTCTGGAAAAACGGGGGTTTGGGGCAGCCCCCATCCTCTAAGGTATAGAATACATTAAAAAAAAATTCATATTTACAGAAATTGATTTTTTTAACATTTGTGGCACTATCAGAAAAAGCGTTAAAAACTTTTTGATCTGTGTCTGCAAGGTTGACGAAGCAATTATTATTAATAAAAATAAATAAAATAAAAAGTAGTTCGTTAATTCAAAATTTATATTTTAATTTATTCAAAATCAAATTTCTCGTCAATTTGTTCTTCATCTTCATTTTGATTTGTATTAAGGTTGTGATCCGCGTCAGGAGTTTTATGGAGGTTGCCTGGATGAGAATGCCCGCATGAGTAAACATGATTTTTATTAAAAAAAAAAAATTGATACATTTTCTCGGAAAATTGGCTTGTTCTTTCTAAGTAGGGTACACAATCCTAACGTCAAAAGTTATAAAAAAAAAACTAACATTTTGTACTCGTTGCATGATTTTCTCGATGTTTACGTAAAGTAAAATTACGCCATTATTATTATAATTATTATTGTAATTTTAAACTTTAACCAAAGGGGTTTGGTAATTATATATAACTAGCTGAGTTACCCGGCGTTGCACGGGATGTATATATTTCAAATATCTTGATTGTTATGCAAGAATTCTCTCTTTACATCGCTGTAGTTGCAATCACATATGAAAAGAAAATTATAAGTAGCTGTATTCAGTAACGGGTGCCTCCGTTAATGCATCCAGGTGAACTTTTGTAATGATATTATTGGACATCCTGTTTGTGGGGATAGTTAATTAATTTTGGTTTGGTATTTGTTACCAGTTGCCAAATAATTATACTCCACTTTTACAAACCTTCAACCAGATCAAAGTTAATAATAAATATAAAGATATTCTAGTTAATAATTTTTATTAAAAAGCCTTTTGATAAACAATATTTTTGGTTTTTCCATTTGATGTGTAAATAAATAAATTTTTTGACATTCCCACTCTGGCGCAAGCAAAATACAGTTGGCCATGTGAAAAGCATGAATTTTCCAAAATAACACCAGCTATTTTCAATGATTGCCCCTGGGCTTTGTTGATTGTCATTGCAAAAGCAAGGCGTAATGGGAATTGTAGTCGCTTGAATTCAAACGGCAAATCGGTGGGAATCATAGGAATGCGCGGAATTAGCGAGGAATCTTCTCCTTTACTTTTACCGGTAATAATCGTTGCTTCAATCACATTCGGCATCAATTTCTTCACACAAAGCCGTGTTCCGTTGCACAGTTTCTTTGGATCTAAATTTGGGAGCAGTACTATTGGTGAACTCTCTTTTAAAAATAGTATGTGTGGTGGAATACCAGGTGGCTCCAAAGAATTAAGAAACTATTGGATAATTGACGGATTGATTCACATCAGTAACCGTGTCCGTAGATTTGTATTTCATTAGTGGCCCGTGTAGTTTACCGATTGAATTTCATTATTTAATTTATTAACGCCGTCATTTTTGGGACCTAAAGATAGTCTTAAATTTAAATTAATAAAATTAATTTGAATAATTAAATCAATTATAGTAGAGGTATGATTTGTGTATAACAATCGCACGCTAGATTTCCTTTTTGGTGTCTAAATTTTTTCGACTAAGGCGCTATTTCGGAACGTTTAAATAATTGTATCTATACATACATGTAAAAATGAATTCTTGATCCAGGGCAGACTTCCGGATTAGAGCATGTCACTAATTTCATATAAAACTTTTCCTAAAGTCATTCCCTTCAAAAAATCTTAAAAAAATTGAAATTTGAGAAAAAATGTGTACCTCAGCCCCTTGACCCTGGGGTCCAGCCCCTTCAAAAGTATCGTGGTCTTGGTCCTGAACATGCAACATATACATGGTAAAAATTTCATGACGATCGGTAAAGCGGCTAAGGCGTTATTTCAGAACAATCAAATAATTGTATCTTTACATGTAAAAATGAATTATTGATCCAGGTGCGGACCCCCCGAATTCGAACATGTCTCTTATTTCATATAACCCCTTTCCAAAACTCATTCTAGTAAAAAAATTTAATTGTTTGAAAAAATTTGTACCGCAGCCCCTAGACCCCGGCGTCCAGCCCCTTTCACAATATCGTAAAATTGGTCCTGAACATGCAACACTTCCATGGTAAACATTTCATGGCGATCGGTTGAGCGACTGAGAAGTCATTTTGGAATAATCAAATATTTGTATCTATACATGTAAAAATTAATTTTTGATCAAGCGCTAAGTCCCTTGAATTCGAACATGTCAGTAATTTCATATAACCAGCCCTATAAACTCATTTTCGTGGAAAATTTTAAAGAAAATTAAAATTTTTGAAAAAATTTGTACCGCAGCCCCTAGACCCGGGGTCCAGCCCCTTCCAAAATATCTTGAGGTTGGTTCTGGATGTGCAACATTTCCATGGTAAACATTTCATGGCAATCGGTCGAGCGACTGAGAAGTCATTTTGGAATAATCAAATATTTGTATCTATACATGTAAAAATTAATTTTTGGCTGGGCCCCCTGGATTCGAACATGTCAGTAGTTTCATATAACCAGCCCCATAAACTCATTTTCGTGGAAAAATTTAAAGAAAATTAAAATTTTATAAAAAATTTGTACCGCAGTCCCTAGACCCCGGGGTCCAGCCCCTTCCAAGATATCATAATGTTGGTTCTGGATATGCAACATTTCACGTATGTGAAGTTATCCCACGATTCTATCCCAGAAAATAAAAAAAAATCATCAGGCAACACTAATCAATAAAAACCCCATTTGCTCTTGTGTGAAGTTAGCCCAGCCCAGAATTTGTTAAAATTGATTCAAAATAATTTGTAATTGGTGAAGTTAGCCCAGCCCAGGTTTTTTTTTAATTATCACGTAAAAAACAAAAATAAAAGTCGTTACTTTTAAAATATGAGAATTTTAGCCAGGTAAACGTTATATAAATAGAACATGTATTTGTACGAAATAAAATTACATTAGGCATGATAAAGGTACTTAGCACGATAAAAGTATAAATTTGTCGGATTAGGACTATGAGTTTTTGAGATCGCCACACTCCTGCCTTACTTTAAGAAAAGTTAGAAAAAAATCGTTCCGTGGCAACTTTGCGAAATTGGGCGCTGGGCCAGATGTATCCATACAACTCGTATTTGACCAAAAATAACATTTAAATTTCTCACCTTAAAAGTATAAATTTGTCGGATTAAGGCTATGTGTTTTTGAGATCGTCACACTCCCGCCTTACTTTAAGAAAAGTTAGAAAAAAATCGTTCGGTGGCAACTTTGCGAAATTGGGCCCTGGGCCACACATATCCATACAACTCGTATTTGACCAAAAATTACATTTAAATTTCGCACCTTATAAGTATAAATTTGTCGGATTAAGGCTATGTGTTTTTGAGATCGTCACACTCCCGCCTTACTTTAAGAAAAGTTAGAAAAAAATCGTTCCGTGGCAACTTTGCGAAATTGGGCCCTGGGCCACACATTTCCACAAAACTCGTATTTGACCAAAAATAACATTTAAATTTCGCACCTTAAAAGTATAAATTTGTCGGATTAACGCTAAGTGTTTTTGAGATCGTCACACTCCCGCCTTATTTTAAGAAAAGTAAGAAAAAAATCGTTCCGTGGCAACTTTGCGAAATTGGGCCCTGGGCCAGATATATCCATACAACTCGTATTTGACCAAAAATTACATTTAAATTTCGCACCTTAAAAGTAAAAATTTGTCGGATTAAGGCTATGTGTTTTTGAGATCGTCACACTCCCGCCTTACTTTAAGAAAAGTAAGAAAAAAATCGTTCCGTGGCAACTTTGCGAAATTGGGCGCTGGGCCAGATATATCCATACAACTCGTATTTGACCAAAAATAACATTTAAATTTCTCACCTTAAAAGTATAAATTTGTCGGATTAAGGCTATGTGTTTTTGAGATCGTCACACTCCCGCCTTACTTTAAGAAAAGTTAGAAAAAAATCGTTCCGTGGCAACTTTGCGAAATTGGGCCCTGGGCCACACATATCCATACAACTCGTATTTGACCAAAAATTACATTTAAATTTCGCACCTTATAAGTATAAATTTGTCGGATTAAGGCTATGTGTTTTTGAGATCGTCACACTCCCGCCTTACTTTAAGAAAAGTTAGAAAAAAATCGTTCCGTGGCAACTTTGCGAAATTGGGCCCTGGACCACACATTTCCACAAAACTCGTATTTGACCAAAAATAACATTTAAATTTCGCACCTTAAAAGTATAAATTTGTCGGATTAACGCTAAGTGTTTTTGAGATCGTCACAGTCCCGCCTTATTTTAAGAAAAGTAAGAAAAAAATCGTTCTTTGGCAACTTTGCGAAATTGGGCCCTGGGCCAGATATATCCATACAACTCGTATTTGACCAAAAATGACATTTAAATTTCGCACGTTAAAAGTAAAAATTTGTCGGTTTAAGGCTATGTGCCTTTGAGATCGTCACACTCCTGCCTTACTTTAAGAAAAGTTAGAAAAAAATCGTTCGGTGGCAACTTTGCGAAATTGGGCCCTGGGCCAGATATATCCATACAACTCGTGTTTGACCAAAAATAACATTTAAATTTCGCACCTTAAAAGTATAAATTTGTCGGATTAAGGCTATGTGTTTTTGAGATCGTCACACTCCCGCCTTACTTTAAGAAAAGTTAGAAAAAAATCGTTCGGTGGCAACTTTGCGAAATTGGGCCCTGGGCCAGACATATCCATACAACTCGTATTTGACCAAAAATTACATTTAAATTTCGCACGTTAAAAGTATAAATTTGTCGGATTAAGGCTATGTGTTTTTGAGATCGTCACACTCCTGTCTTACTTTAAGAAAAGTTAGAAAAAAATCGTTCCGTGGCAACTTTGCGAAATTGGGCCCTGGGCCACACATTTCCACAAAACTCGTATTTGACCAAAAATAACATTTAAATTTCGCACCTTAAAAGTATAAATTTGTCGGATTAACGCTAAGTGTTTTTGAGATCGTCACACTCCCGCCTTACTTTAAGAAAAGTAAGAAAAAAATCGTTCCGTGGAAACTTTGCGAAATTGGGCCCTGGGCCACACATATCCATACAACTCGTGTTTGACCAAAAATAACATTTAAATTTCGCACCTTAAAAGTATAAATTTGTCGGATTAAGGCTATGTGTTTTTGAGATCGTCACACTCCCGCCTTACTTTAAGAAAAGTAAGAAAAAAATCGTTCTTTGGCAACTTTGCGAAATTGGGCCCTGGGCCACACATATCCATACAACTCGTGTTTGACCAAAAATTACATTTAAATTTCGCACGTTAAAAGTAAAAATTTGTCGGATTAAGGCTATGTGCCTTTAAGATCGTCACACTCCTGCCTTACTTTAAGAAAAGTTAGAAAAAAATCGTTCCGTGGCAACTTTGCGAAATTGGGCCCTGGGCCAGATATATCCATACAACTCGTATTTGACCAAAAATAACATTTAAATTTCGCACCTTAAAATTATAAATTTGTCGGATTAAGGCTATGTGTTTTTGAGATCGTCACACTCCCGCCTTACTTTAAGAAAAGTTAGAAAAAAATCGTTCCGTGGCAACTTTGCGAAATTGGGCCCTGGGCCACACATATCCATACAACTCGTATTTGACCAAAAATTACATTTAAATTTCGCACCTTATAAGTATAAATTTGTCGGATTAAGGCTATGTGTTTTTGAGATCGTCACACTCCCGCCTTACTTTAAGAAAAGTTAGAAAAAAATCGTTCCGTGGCAACTTTGCGAAATTGGGCCCTGGACCACACATTTCCACAAAACTCGTATTTGACCAAAAATAACATTTAAATTTCGCACCTTAAAAGTATAAATTTGTCGGATTAACGCTAAGTGTTTTTGAGATCGTCACAGTCCCGCCTTATTTTAAGAAAAGTAAGAAAAAAATCGTTCCGTGGCAACTTTGCGAAATTGGGCCCTGGGCCAGATATATCCATACAACTCGTATTTGACCAAAAATAACATTTAAATTTCGCACCTTAAAAGTATAAATTTGTCGGATTAAGGCTATGTGTTTTTGAGATCGTCACACTCCCGCCTTATTTTAAGAAAAGTTAGAAAAAAATCGTTCGGTGGCAACTTTGCGAAATTGGGCCCTGGGCCAGATATATCCATACAACTCGTATTTGACCAAAAATAACATTTAAATTTCGCACCTTAAAAGTATAAATTTGTCGGATTACGGCTATGTGTTTTTGCGATCGTCACACTCCCGCCTTACTTTAAGAAAAGTTAGAAAAAAATCGTTCCGTGGCAACTTTGCGAAATTGGGCCCTGGGCCACACATTTCCACAAAACTCGTATTTGACCAAAAATTACATTTAAATTTCGCACCTTAAAAGTATAAATTTGTCGGATTAAGGCTATGTGTTTTTGAGATCGTCACACTCCCGCCTTACTTTAAGAAAAGTAAGAAAAAAATCGTTCCGTGGCAACTTTGCGAAATTGGGCCCTGGGCCAGATATATCCATACAACTCGTATTTGACCAAAAATAACATTTAAATTTCGCACCTTAAAAGTATAAATTTGTCGGATTAAGGCTATGTGTTTTTGAGATCGTCACACTCCCGCCTTACTTTAAGAAAAGTTAGAAAAAAATCGTTCCGTGGCAACTTTGCGAAATTGGGCCCTGGGCCACACATATCCATACAACTCGTGTTTGACCAAAAATTACATTTAAATTTCGCACGTTAAAAGTATAAATTTGTCAGATTAAGATTATGTGTTTTTGAGATTGTCACACTCCTGTCTTACTTTAAGAAAAGTTAGAAAAAAATCGTTCCGTGGCAACTTTGCGAAATTGGGCCCTGGGCCAGATATATCCATACAACTCGTATTTGACCAAAAATAACATTTAAATTTCGCACCTTAAAAGTATAAATTTGTCGGATTAAGGCTATGTGTTTTTGAGATCGTCACACTCCCGCCTTATTTTAAGAAAAGTAAGAAAAAAATCGTTCCGTGGCAACTTTGCGAAATTGGGCCCTGGGCCACACATATCCATACAACTCGTGTTTGACCAAAAATTACATTTAAATTTCGCACGTTAAAAGTAAAAATTTGTCGGATCAAGGCTATGTGCCTTTGAGATCGTCACACTCCTGCCTTACTTTAAGAAAAGTAAGAAAAAAATCGTTCCGTGGCAACTTTGCGAAATTGGGCCCTGGGCCAGATATATCCATACAACTCGTATTTGACCAAAAATAACATTTAAATTTCGCACGTTAAAAGTATAAATTTGTCGGATTAACGCTAAGTGTTTTTGAGATCGTCACACTCCCGCCTTATTTTAAGGAAAGTAAGAAAAAAATCGTTCCGTGGCAACTTTGCGAAATTGGGCCCTGGGCCAGATATATCCATACAACTCGTATTTGACCAAAAATAACATTTAAATTTCGCACCTTAAAAGTATAAATTTGTCGGATTAAGGCTATGTGTTTTTGAGATCGTCACACTCCCGCCTTATTTTAAGAAAAGTAAGAAAAAAATCGTTCCGTGGCAACTTTGCGAAATTGGGCCCTGGGCCAGATATATCCATACAACTCGTATTTGACCAAAAATAACATTTAAATTTCGCACCTTAAAAGTATAAATTTGTCGGATTAAGGCTATGTGTTTTTGAGATCGTCACACTCCCGCCTTACTTTAAGAAAAGTTAGAAAAAAATCGTTCCGTGGCAACTTTGCGAAATTGGGCCCTGGGCCACACATATCCATACAACTCGTGTTTGACCAAAAATTACATTTAAATTTCGCACGTTAAAAGTATAAATTTGTCAGATTAAGGCTATGTGCTTTTGAGATTGTCACACTCCTGTCTTACTTTAAGAAAAGTTAGAAAAAAATCGTTCCGTGGCAACTTTGCGAAATTGGGCCCTGGGCCAGATATATCCATACAACTCGTATTTGACCAAAAATAACATTTAAATTTCGCACGTTAAAAGTAAAAATTTGTCGGATTAAGGCTATGTGTTTTTAAGATCGTCACACTCCCGCCTTACTTTAAGAAAAGTTAGAAAAAAATCGTTCCGTGGCAACTTTGCGAAATTGGGCCCTGGGCCACACATTTCCATACAACTCATATTTGACCAAAAATTACATTTAAATTTCGCACGTTAAAAGTATAAATTTGTCGGATTAAGGCTATGTGTTTTTGAGATCGTCACACTCCCGCCTTATTTTAAGAAAAGTAAGAAAAAAATCGTTCCGTGGCAACTTTGCGAAATTGGGCCCTGGGCCACACATTTCCATACAACTCGTATTTGACCAAAAATTACATTTAAATTTCGCACCTTATAAGTATAAATTTGTCGGATTAAGGCTATGTGTTTTTGAGATCGTCACACTCCCGCCTTACTTTAAGAAAAGTTAGAAAAAAATCGTTCCGTGGCAACTTTGCGAAATTGGGCCCTGGGCCACACATTTCCACAAAACTCGTATTTGACCAAAAATAACATTTAAATTTCGCACCTTAAAAGTATAAATTTGTCGGATTAACGCTAAGTGTTTTTGAGATCGTCACACTCCCGCCTTATTTTAAGAAAAGTAAGAAAAAAATCGTTCCGTGGCAACTTTGCGAAATTGGGCCCTGGGCCAGATATATCCATACAACTCGTATTTGACCAAAAATTACATTTAAATTTCGCACCTTAAAAGTATAAATTTGTCGGATTAACGCTAAGTGTTTTTGAGATCGTCACACTCCCGCCTTATTTTAAGAAAAGTAAGAAAAAAATCGTTCCGTGGCAACTTTGCGAAATTGGGCCCTGGGCCAGATATATCCATACAACTCGTATTTGACCAAAAATAACATTTAAATTTCTCACCTTAAAAGTATAAATTTGTCGGATTAAGGCTATGTGTTTTTGAGATCGTCACACTCCCGCCTTACTTTAAGAAAAGTTAGAAAAAAATCGTTCCGTGGCAACTTTGCGAAATTGGGCCCTGGGCCACACATATCCATACAACTCGTGTTTGACCAAAAATTACATTTAAATTTCGCACCTTATAAGTATAAATTTGTCGGATTAAGGCTATGTGTTTTTGAGATCGTCACACTCCCGCCTTATTTTAAGAAAAGTAAGAAAAAAATCGTTCCGTGGCAACTTTGCGAAATTGGGCCCTGGGCCAGATATATCCATACAACTCGTATTTGACCAAAAATAACATTTAAATTTCGCACCTTAAAAGTATAAATTTGTCGGATTAAGGCTATGTGTTTTTGAGATCGTCACACTCCTGTCTTACTTTAAGAAAAGTTAGAAAAAAATCGTTCCGTGGCAACTTTGCGAAATTGGGCCCTGGGCCACACATATCCATACAACTCGTGTTTGACCAAAAATTACATTTAAATTTCGCACGTTAAAAGTATAAATTTGTCAGATTAAGGCTATGTGCTTTTGAGATTGTCACACTCCTGTCTTACTTTAAGAAAAGTATGAAAAAAAAAGTTCCGTGGCAACTTTGCGAAATTGGGCCCTGGGCCAGATATATCCATACAACTCGTATTTGACCAAAAATAACATTTAAATTTCGCACCTTAAAAGTATAAATTTGTCGGATTAAGGCTATGTGTTTTTGAGATCGTCACACTCCCGCCTTATTTTAAGAAAAGTAAGAAAAAAATCGTTCCGTGGCAACTTTGCGAAATTGGGCCCTGGGCCACACATTTCCATAAAACTCGTATTTGACCAAAAATTACATTTAAATTTCGCACGTTAAAAGTAAAAATTTGTCGGATTAAGGCTATGTGTTTTTGAGATCGTCACACTCCCGCCTTACTTTAAGAAAAGTTAGAAAAAAATCGTTCCTTGGCAACTTTGCGAAATTGGGCCCTGGGCCACACATATCCATACAACTCGTATTTGACCAAAAATAACATTTAACTTTCGCACCTTAAAAGTATAAATTTGTCGGATTAAGGCTATGTGTTTTTGAGATCGTCACACTTCCGCCTTACTTTAAGAAAAGTTAGAAAAAAATCGTTCCGTGGCAACTTTGCGAAATTGGGCCCTGGGCCACACATTTCCATACAACTCGTATTTGACCAAAAATTACATTTAAATTTCGCACGTTAAAAGTATAAATTTGTCGGATTAAGGCTATGTGTTTTTGAGATCGTCACACTCCCGCCTTATTTTAAGAAAAGTAAGAAAAAAATCGTTCCGTGGCAACTTTGCGAAATTGGGCCCTGGGCCAGATATATCCATACAACTCGTATTTGACCAAAAATAACATTTAAATTTCGCACCTTAAAAGTATAAATTTGTCGGATTAAGGCTATGTGTTTTTGAGATCGTCACACTCCCGCCTTATTTTAAGAAAAGTAAGAAAAAAATCGTTCCGTGGCAACTTTGCGAAATTTTGTCCTGGGCCAGACATATCCATAAAACTCGTATTTGACCAAATATTACATTTAAATTTCGCACTTTAAAAGTATAAATTTGTCGGATTAAGGCTATGTGTTTTTGAGATCGTCACACTCCTGCCTTTCTATTAGAAAAGTTAGAAAATATCGTTCCTGGGCCAGATAAATTTAACTTTACAAGCAATGATTTTTTAAAAGTACCTGATTAGTAAAACTTGTTTTTTCCACCTTTACACTATCTACGAGTAATAGGTCACGGAACGAATGTTGACTCAAAATTTTATATGTTTATTTTCTACGGATTTAATAGTGCATAGATAATATCTGCTCGAGGTGCTTCCTATCTTCCAGGCTAAATAGACATGAATTTTTAAACTTTTAAAACGCCGTTAACTGTCTTATTTGACTTCTAGTTCAGTCCTTTAACACTAGATTATTTATCATGCGAATTATCGATGATGGTTGTTCGATTCGTACACGACAACATAACACAAATTAAATCAAACATATACGCCTATAACCCAATCCATCCAATACAATAATTGTTCAATAATTTGCTCAGACCGGCCGAAGGGTTTAAAACTGTATAGCAGACCATCGCAGACATACTTTTGTTTTATATAATAGTTGATTACAATTAGTTCAATAGCTCTATTTCTGTCATTGCTATTTTAAGACACGCCGCCTCGTCAAGGCTGTAATCATGGGTGGTTCAGGTTTTTATTTTTTAATTTTTTTTTTTTATTTTTTTAAATTTTTTAAATTTTTTTTTTATTTTTTATTTTTTATTTTTTTTTTATTTTTTATATTTTTTTTATTCCATAAAACACATAATGTAATTCAAATAGTTTGGTGTTTAGTTAGTCTAGTATGTTTGTTAGTCTTCAAGCTTTTGATATACTAACATATGCGGGATAACTTGTATTATGTTGGATGAACGTTTTTTTATTATGATTTGATTTAAATCGTCAAAAACTTCCCAATGATCGTTGCGAAAGCAATAACATACGTAATGCGAGCCATTTGTTATATAATTTACAAACGAACTAATTTTGTATTTGTGTTTTGAAATCATTATCTCGGTGGGAATTTCAGTTATGGCAATTGGCTTATGAGGGCTCAACATTGGCTCAACGTATATAAATAATGTACTATTGGTAGCCATATTTCGCTTCGTAATAGGTCCATTGCAGTTGCGACACGATAAACCAGAATCTTCTTCTAAGCAATTAGCTAGTTCCTTTATTCCCAAATTATCTAATTTGAAATGGTTGATTGGCAAATAATGCAACATATCAATAACTGTGTTATTGCATAAATTACAAATTTGAGTAATTTCTGCACTATAAAAATTATGTTCTTTCAACACAAAATTTGAAATAGTTGTTATATTCGAGGTACAGTCTCGCTTCAAACCATATAAACTAACGAGGGTTGAAAAACGATTTTTTTTTGCTAAATTGACATTTTTTACCCTTAGAGCTTTTATCATACTATTAAAATTAGTTTCGACGTCTAGGCAGAAAGAAGGTACGTTTAAAATACAACATGCAAAGCTGTCAAATGCGCACGTATTGACGTAATTCTCGCCAGTAATACTACCATTTTTTAAAAAACACATGCTTGGATTTTGCTGGTCTTTGCTAAGATTTTTATCCAATTTTGTAGATAAATTTACAGGTTTTTGTAATTTCTTGAAGGTTTTTGCATTACTTATAGCTGTTTCCAACAAAACAGTTCGAATTTGTGGTGGTGTTAAAGCGTTTAAGGATTTTTTAATTTGCTGGTCGAAATTACTTCTCCGTTTTGGAGTTGCAGGCGAATCATACAATTTATTTTTTTTATTCCAGCCTTCTTCGACCGAAAGCAAAGACACCAAAGTTCGATCGTCTTCTGTTTTACTTTGGTCATCCTTATTTTTTTGACTTGGCAAGTTTTTGGGAATGTTTAGTATGAACCTTTGAAACAAATGATTATTCCGTTTATTTATTTCGTTAATAAATCTCATCGCTTTCGTTGGTAGTTTTCCTAAAGCTAAATTGACCATGGTTCTACGTTTTATCGTAGCGAAATAATTCTCCACGTGACTATTGCTCAATCGTCTTTTGTGAAATACTTGAGACCAAAATGGTAAATAGGTCATGTATTTTTTAGTCAACGTTTCAAGTAATTGAGGGTTAAAATAGGAATTGTTAGCGTTGTTATCAAGGCACGGATGCATGTTTTCGATACTGTCCGAAATAGTTTTAAACTCCATGTAAAATGGACTCTGCATATATAGTGGCACTTTCAACTGTCGTCCTTCATTACTAAAAATGTCGCTCAAGTTTGCTTCGTTATTAAACGCTGATTCGAGTGGTAACGAAATCTTATCCGGAACAGAAATTTTAATTATTGTTTCAAGTGAGTCTAATACGTTCGTAGTCACATATTTTGATTTTAAAATAACTGAGAAATGTTTCCAAATTATTTTTAATTCGTCGTAATTAGCTACTAGAAATAGTGAAGCAAATACTTCTTTTAATAATTTAACATTTTTTTCGGGTTTTATATATGACATATTAAAGTCCTTTGCTATATTGTGCATCAAATGAGAAACACACAACGATAGTTTTACAAATTCATTGTGTTTATTGGTATTAATTATAGAGCTATGCATAACCTTTAAATATTTTACAATGTCCATATTATTAAATACCTCTAAGACGGAATTGATTTCGGCGAAGTTGCCATCGGTTACGATAGTCTCAAACACAGGCCAAACTTTTAATTGGTATTCAATTTCGATTCTATAGGATCGGAGCCACCCTCCAATCGTTTCCCGGGTATGACTTGCACTTACCATGTCTGTTAATGGAAATGGATCTGCAGGTTCAGAGTCGTTAATCTTCACTGGAACTATTAATGCGTAATATAATATTCTTGAAATATTATTTCTAGGCGGTCTTACCAAACCACCCGTTGCATCCAAATAGCCAATTAATTTTTTAGTCGGGGCACATTTAAGGAGACTTCGCAGCATATTAAACTGAATTTCAGTGAATGATATGACAAAAAACGGCTTAATTGAAAATCTTTGAAATTTGTTTGGATTGATTAATAATTCCTTCTCCAAATCCAAAATATCATCGGAATCATTATCTTGCTCTTTCAACATATCTGAACGAGCTTTTCTCAGGACGTTCATGGATTTAACGTCAGTAGTTTTATACTTTTCTAAATATTGTCTATCTTCGTGATCTACCAATGTTTCAAAAACTGTTTCAACTTTGTGAACGGATAGTTTAGTTTTCAATTCGTCTCTCTTAGACCCTCGCAATTGTCTCGTTCTTAGCGATGCATGGCATTGTTCTTCTCCCGAGTGATAAATTTTAAAAATTCCTAATTTTAGGTTTTTGTTAATAAGTTTATATCTCCTACATCCCGTATGTCCACAATATGCTCGGATACAAATGTCGCTCTTTTTGTAATCGCACGATTTAATATTAATTTGGCATCCAGTTTTCTTTGACAATAATTCGGATAAAATGTTTGGATACGTTTTTTTATTTAACCTTCGGGAATTTTCGCAGTATACATCGAACCATCGATTAACAACAACTTCTCCGAACTCTGTCTCGTAACCCTTTAACGTACGATATTTTTCTTTTTGGTTTTGCGGTGTTCGTTTATTAGGTTTTAATTGTTTGACAACAAAATCCTCCATATCTGAATCAGCGTCATTGTTTGTAGGAGTGTTAATAGATATTTCTTGTTCTATTAAAGGCACATTTTGTTCGATTTTCAATTCACATTCTTTACCTTCTATTTCCTTTACTTTTATATTAAACTCCTTTTTAAAATCTTCATTCTTTAACAAGTTGATCAATTTTAGTCTATTAACGTCATTGCACGTCAGGCCTTTTATAGACTTACAAATTTGCAGAAATATTGAAGATTTTCCGGTACTACCAAGATTAAAACCATCAAGATCACGCGTGTGCTCTAAAATTTTATCTTGAAGTACAGAGTAATTAGATTTAGAAAATTCAAATTTTTTAAACTTCATTTTAAATATTTTCAACAATTATTTGGTGTAAGCAAATGAATGTAATGATTGTTTACCGCGTTAAGAAATACAATTCAGGATCATTAATTTAAAGCACAAATCGATGCAAAGAATATTTATTCTCACCGTAATTATTACCTGATATTTGTTATTTCTGTTTTATTAACGTACGTTACAAATAAATATATGCTCACACAAATATTACTGTTTTAAATATAATATATTACATAGTGGAAGAATATTATTTTAGTTTTTATTTTCTCGTTTTTATATTTTCGATGAAATTCCTGTTATTTCTTTACTCGTTATGTTTTAGTATTTTGATTTTATACTCGATTCACTTTAGCTCTCACAAAATAAATTGTGATACCTTTATGTTACTGACAACAATAAACAAAAACATTATGAAACTAAACTTTATTTCATGTTAAGTTGTATAATTTTATAGGTTCGCATTGCAACAAATAAATATTTTTGCTCAATGTACGTATATTTTGTTCAAAAATTTTGATTTATTTGGAAAATAAAAGTAATTTGTCGGTGTTTATTAATTTTTAATGTTTTATGGCTTAATTTTCTAAACCTAGCGTAATAATAAATATTAATAAATTATTCTTTGCATCGGTTTGTGCTTTAAATTAATGATCCTGAATTGTATTTCTTAACGCGGTAAACAATCATTACATTCATTTGCTTACACCAAATAATTGTTGAAAATATTTAAAATGAAGTTTAAAAAATTTGAATTTTCTAAATCTAATTACTCTGTACTTCAAGATAAAATTTTAGAGCACACGCGTGATCTTGATGGTTTTAATCTTGGTAGTACCGGAAAATCTTCAATATTTCTGCAAATTTGTAAGTCTATAAAAGGCCTGACGTGCAATGACGTTAATAGACTAAAATTGATCAACTTGTTAAAGAATGAAGATTTTAAAAAGGAGTTTAATATAAAAGTAAAGGAAATAGAAGGTAAAGAATGTGAATTGAAAATCGAACAAAATGTGCCTTTAATAGAACAAGAAATATCTATTAACACTCCTACAAACAATGACGCTGATTCAGATATGGAGGATTTTGTTGTCAAACAATTAAAACCTAATAAACGAACACCGCAAAACCAAAAAGAAAAATATCGTACGTTAAAGGGTTACGAGACAGAGTTCGGAGAAGTTGTTGTTAATCGATGGTTCGATGTATACTGCGAAAATTCCCGAAGGTTAAATAAAAAAACGTATCCAAACATTTTATCCGAATTATTGTCAAAGAAAACTGGATGCCAAATTAATATTAAATCGTGCGATTACAAAAAGAGCGACATTTGTATCCGAGCATATTGTGGACATACGGGATGTAGGAGATATAAACTTATTAACAAAAACCTAAAATTAGGAATTTTTAAAATTTATCACTCGGGAGAAGAACAATGCCATGCATCGCTAAGAACGAGACAATTGCGAGGGTCTAAGAGAGACGAATTGAAAACTAAACTATCCGTTCACAAAGTTGAAACAGTTTTTGAAACATTGGTAGATCACGAAGATAGACAATATTTAGAAAAGTATAAAACTACTGACGTTAAATCCATGAACGTCCTGAGAAAAGCTCGTTCAGATATGTTGAAAGAGCAAGATAATGATTCCGATGATATTTTGGATTTGGAGAAGGAATTATTAATCAATCCAAACAAATTTCAAAGATTTTCAATTAAGCCGTTTTTTGTCATATCATTCACTGAAATTCAGTTTAATATGCTGCGAAGTCTCCTTAAATGTGCCCCGACTAAAAAATTAATTGGCTATTTGGATGCAACGGGTGGTTTGGTAAGACCGCCTAGAAATAATATTTCAAGAATATTATATTACGCATTAATAGTTCCAGTGAAGATTAACGACTCTGAACCTGCAGATCCATTTCCATTAACAGACATGGTAAGTGCAAGTCATACCCGGGAAACGATTGGAGGGTGGCTCCGATCCTATAGAATCGAAATTGAATACCAATTAAAAGTTTGGCCTGTGTTTGAGACTATCGTAACCGATGGCAACTTCGCCGAAATCAATTCCGTCTTAGAGGTATTTAATAATATGGACATTGTAAAATATTTAAAGGTTATGCATAGCTCTATAATTAATACCAATAAACACAATGAATTTGTAAAACTATCGTTGTGTGTTTCTCATTTGATGCACAATATAGCAAAGGACTTTAATATGTCATATATAAAACCCGAAAAAAATGTTAAATTATTAAAAGAAGTATTTGCTTCACTATTTCTAGTAGCTAATTACGACGAATTAAAAATAATTTGGAAACATTTCTCAGTTATTTTAAAATCAAAATATGTGACTACGAACGTATTAGACTCACTTGAAACAATAATTAAAATTTCTGTTCCGGATAAGATTTCGTTACCACTCGAATCAGCGTTTAATAACGAAGCAAACTTGAGCGACATTTTTAGTAATGAAGGACGACAGTTGAAAGTGCCACTATATATGCAGAGTCCATTTTACATGGAGTTTAAAACTATTTCGGACAGTATCGAAAACATGCATCCGTGCCTTGATAACAACGCTAACAATTCCTATTTTAACCCTCAATTACTTGAAACGTTGACTAAAAAATACATGACCTATTTACCATTTTGGTCTCAAGTATTTCACAAAAGACGATTGAGCAATAGTCACGTGGAGAATTATTTCGCTACGATAAAACGTAGAACCATGGTCAATTTAGCTTTAGGAAAACTACCAACGAAAGCGATGAGATTTATTAACGAAATAAATAAACGGAATAATCATTTGTTTCAAAGGTTCATACTAAACATTCCCAAAAACTTGCCAAGTCAAAAAAATAAGGATGACCAAAGTAAAACAGAAGACGATCGAACTTTGGTGTCTTTGCTTTCGGTCGAAGAAGGCTGGAATAAAAAAAATAAATTGTATGATTCGCCTGCAACTCCAAAACGGAGAAGTAATTTCGACCAGCAAATTAAAAAATCCTTAAACGCTTTAACACCACCACAAATTCGAACTGTTTTGTTGGAAACAGCTATAAGTAATGCAAAAACCTTCAAGAAATTACAAAAACCTGTAAATTTATCTACAAAATTGGATAAAAATCTTAGCAAAGACCAGCAAAATCCAAGCATGTGTTTTTTAAAAAATGGTAGTATTACTGGCGAGAATTACGTCAATACGTGCGCATTTGACAGCTTTGCATGTTGTATTTTAAACGTACCTTCTTTCTGCCTAGACGTCGAAACTAATTTTAATAGTATGATAAAAGCTCTAAGGGTAAAAAATGTCAATTTAGCAAAAAAAAATCGTTTTTCAACCCTCGTTAGTTTATATGGTTTGAAGCGAGACTGTACCTCGAATATAACAACTATTTCAAATTTTGTGTTGAAAGAACATAATTTTTATAGTGCAGAAATTACTCAAATTTGTAATTTATGCAATAACACAGTTATTGATATGTTGCATTATTTGCCAATCAACCATTTCAAATTAGATAATTTGGGAATAAAGGAACTAGCTAATTGCTTAGAAGAAGATTCTGGTTTATCGTGTCGCAACTGCAATGGACCTATTACGAAGCGAAATATGGCTACCAATAGTACATTATTTATATACGTTGAGCCAATGTTGAGCCCTCATAAGCCAATTGCCATAACTGAAATTCCCACCGAGATAATGATTTCAAAACACAAATACAAAATTAGTTCGTTTGTAAATTATATAACAAATGGCTCGCATTACGTATGTTATTGCTTTCGCAACGATCATTGGGAAGTTTTTGACGATTTAAATCAAATCATAATAAAAAAACGTTCATCCAACATAATACAAGTTATCCCGCATATGTTAGTATATCAAAAGCTTGAAGACTAACAAACATACTAGACTAACTAAACACCAAACTATTTGAATTACATTATGTGTTTTATGGAATAAAAAAAATATAAAAAATAAAAAAAAAATAAAAAATAAAAAATAAAAAAAAAATTTAAAAAATTTAAAAAAATAAAAAAAAAAAATTAAAAAATAAAAACCTGAACCACCCATGATTACAGCCTTGACGAGGCGGCGTGTCTTAAAATAGCAATGACAGAAATAGAGCTATTGAACTAATTGTAATCAACTATTATATAAAACAAAAGTATGTCTGCGATGGTCTGCTATACAGTTTTAAACCCTTCGGCCGGTCTGAGCAAATTATTGAACAATTATTGTATTGGATGGATTGGGTTATAGGCGTATATGTTTGATTTAATTTGTGTTATGTTGTCGTGTACGAATCGAACAACCATCATCGATAATTCGCATGATAAATAATCTAGTGTTAAAGGACTGAACTAGAAGTCAAATAAGACAGTTAACGGCGTTTTAAAAGTTTAAAAATTCATGTCTATTTAGCCTGGAAGATAGGAAGCACCTCGAGCAGATATTATCTATGCACTATTAAATCCGTAGAAAATAAACATATAAAATTTTGAGTCAACATTCGTTCCGTGACCTATTACTCGTAGATAGTGTAAAGGTGGAAAAAACAAGTTTTACTAATCAGGTACTTTTAAAAAATCATTGCTTGTAAAGTTAAATTTATCTGGCCCAGGAACGATATTTTCTAACTTTTCTAATAGAAAGGCAGGAGTGTGACGATCTCAAAAACACATAGCCTTAATCCGACAAATTTATACTTTTAAAGTGCGAAATTTAAATGTAATATTTGGTCAAATACGAGTTTTATGGATATGTCTGGCCCAGGACAAAATTTCGCAAAGTTGCCACGGAACGATTTTTTTTTTACTTTTCTTAAAATAAGGCGGGAGTGTGACGATCTCAAAAACACATAGCCTTAATCCGACAAATTTATACTTTTAAGGTGCGAAATTTAAATGTTATTTTTGGTCAAATACGAGTTGTATGGATATATCTGGCCCAGGGCCCAATTTCGCAAAGTTGCCACGGAACGATTTTTTTCTAACTTTTCTTAAAGTAAGACAGGAGTGTGACAATCTCAAAAGCACATAGCCTTAATCTGACAAATTTATACTTTTAAGGTGCGAAATTTAAATGTAATTTTTGGTCAAACACGAGTTGTATGGAAATGTGTGGCCCAGGGCCCAATTTCGCAAAGTTGCCACGGAACGATTTTTTTCTAACTTTTCTTAAAGTAAGGCGGGAGTGTGACGATCTCAAAAACACATAGCCTTAATCCGACAAATTTATACTTATAAGGTGCGAAATTTAAATGTAATTTTTGGTCAAATACGAGTTGTATGGAAATGTGTGGCCCAGGGCCCAATTTCGCAAAGTTGCCACGGAACGATTTTTTTCTAACTTTTCTTAAAGTAAGGCGGGAGTGTGACGATCTCAAAAACACATAGCCTTAATCCGACAAATTTATACTTTTAAGGTGCGAAATTTAAATGTAATTTTTGGTCAAATACGAGTTGTATGGATATATCTGGCCCAGGGCCCAATTTCGCAAAGTTGCCACGGAACGATTTTTTTCTTACTTTCCTTAAAATAAGGCGGGAGTGTGACGATCTCAAAAACACTTAGCGTTAATCCGACAAATTTATACTTTTAAGGTGCGAAATTTAAATGTTATTTTTGGTCAAATACGAGTTGTATGGATATATCTGGCCCAGGGCCCAATTTCGCAAAGTTGCCACGGAACGATTTTTTTCTAACTTTTCTTAAAGTAAGACAGGAGTGTGACAATCTCAAAAACACATAGCCTTAATCTGACAAATTTATACTTTTAACGTGCGAAATTTAAATGTAATTTTTGGTCAAACACGAGTTGTATGGATATGTGTGGCCCAGGGCCCAATTTCGCAAAGTTGCCACGGAACGATTTTTTTCTTACTTTTTTTAAAGTAAGGCGGGAGTATGACGATCTCAAAAACACATAGCCTTAATCCGACAAATTTATACTTATAAGGTGCGAAATTTAAATGTAATTTTTGGTCAAATATGAGTTGTATGGAAATGTGTGGCCCAGGGCCCAATTTCGCAAAGTTGCCACGGAACGATTTTTTTCTAACTTTTCTTAAAGTAAGGCGGGAGTGTGACGATCTTAAAAACACATAGCCTTAATCCGACAAATTTTTACTTTTAACGTGCGAAATTTAAATGTTATTTTTGGTCAAATACGAGTTGTATGGATATATCTGGCCCAGGGCCCAATTTCGCAAAGTTGCCACGGAACGATTTTTTTCTAACTTTTCTTAAAGTAAGACAGGAGTGTGACAATCTCAAAAGCACATAGCCTTAATCTGACAAATTTATACTTTTAACGTGCGAAATTTAAATGTAATTTTTGGTCAAACACGAGTTGTATGGATATGTGTGGCCCAGGGCCCAATTTCGCAAAGTTGCCACGGAACGATTTTTTTCTAACTTTTCTTAAAGTAAGGCGGGAGTGTGACGATCTCAAAAACACATAGCCTTAATCCGACAAATTTATACTTTTAAGGTGCGAAATTTAAATGTTATTTTTGGTCAAATACGAGTTGTATGGATATATCTGGCCCAGGGCCCAATTTCGCAAAGTTGCCACGGAACGATTTTTTTCTTACTTTTCTTAAAATAAGGCGGGAGTGTGACGATCTCAAAAACACATAGCCTTAATCCGACAAATTTATACTTTTAAGGTGCGAAATTTAAATGTTATTTTTGGTCAAATACGAGTTGTATGGATATATCTGGCCCAGGGCCCAATTTCGCAAAGTTGCCACGGAACGATTTTTTTCTTACTTTCCTTAAAATAAGGCGGGAGTGTGACGATCTCAAAAACACTTAGCGTTAATCCGACAAATTTATACTTTTAACGTGCGAAATTTAAATGTTATTTTTGGTCAAATACGAGTTGTATGGATATATCTGGCCCAGGGCCCAATTTCGCAAAGTTGCCACGGAACGATTTTTTTCTTACTTTTCTTAAAGTAAGGCAGGAGTGTGACGATCTCAAAGGCACATAGCCTTGATCCGACAAATTTTTACTTTTAACGTGCGAAATTTAAATGTAATTTTTGGTCAAACACGAGTTGTATGGATATGTGTGGCCCAGGGCCCAATTTCGCAAAGTTGCCACGGAACGATTTTTTTCTTACTTTTCTTAAAATAAGGCGGGAGTGTGACGATCTCAAAAACACATAGCCTTAATCCGACAAATTTATACTTTTAAGGTGCGAAATTTAAATGTTATTTTTGGTCAAATACGAGTTGTATGGATATATCTGGCCCAGGGCCCAATTTCGCAAAGTTGCCACGGAACGATTTTTTCCTAACTTTTCTTAAAGTAAGGCAGGAGTGTGACGATCTTAAAGGCACATAGCCTTAATCCGACAAATTTTTACTTTTAACGTGCGAAATTTAAATGTTATTTTTGGTCAAACACGAGTTGTATGGATATGTGTGGCCCAGGGCCCAATTTCGCAAAGTTGCCACGGAACGATTTTTTTCTAACTTTTCTTAAAGTAAGGCGGGAGTGTGACGATCTCAAAAACACATAGCCTTAATCCGACAAATTTATACTTTTAAGGTGCGAAATTTAAATGTTATTTTTGGTCAAATACGAGTTGTATGGATATATCTGGCCCAGGGCCCAATTTCGCAAAGTTGCCACGGAACGATTTTTTTCTTACTTTTCTTAAAATAAGGCGGGAGTGTGACGATCTCAAAAACACATAGCCTTAATCCGACAAATTTATACTTTTAAGGTGCGAAATTTAAATGTTATTTTTGGTCAAATACGAGTTGTATGGAAATGTGTGGCCCAGGGCCCAATTTCGCAAAGTTGCCACCGAACGATTTTTTTCTAACTTTTCTTAAAATAAGGCGGGAGTGTGACGATCTCAAAAGCACATAGCCTTAATCCGACAAATTTATACTTTTAAGGTGCGAAATTTAAATGTAATTTTTGGTCAAATACGAGTTGTATGGATATATCTGGCTCAGGGCCCAATTTCGCAAAGTTGCCACGGAACGATTTTTTTCTAACTTTTCTTAAAGTAAGGCAGGAGTGTGACGATCTCAAAAACATATAGCCTTAATCCGACAACTTTTATCGTGCTAAGTACCTTTATCATGCCTAATGTAATTTTATTTCGTACAAATACATGTTCTATTTATATAACGTTTACCTGGCTAAAATTCTCATATTTTAAAAGTAACGACTTTTATTTTTGTTTTTTACGTGATAATTAAAAAAAACCTGGGCTGGGCTAACTTTACCAATTACAAATTATTTTGAATCAATTTTAACAAATTCTGGGCTGGGCTAACTTCACACAAGAGCAAATGGGGTTTTTATTGATTAGTGTTGCATGATGAATTTTTTTTATTTTCTGGGATAGAATCGTGGGATAACTTCACATACGTCAACATTTCCATGGTAAACATTTCATGGCGATCAGTTGAGCGACTGAGAAGTCATTTTGGAATAATCAAATATTTGTATCTACATGTAAAAATTAATTTTTGATCCCGGGCTCGGCCCCTCGGATTCGAACATGTCAGTAATTTCATATAATTTGCCCCATAAACTCATTTTCGTGGAAAAATTTAAAGAAAATTAAAATTTTTGAAAAAATTTGTACCACAGCCCTTAGACCCCGGGGTCCAGCTCCTTCCAAAATATCATAAGGTTGGTTCTGGATATGCAACTTGTACATGGTTAAAAAATTTTTGGCGATCAGTTGAGCGGCAGAGACGCCCTTTCGGAACAAACAAACAAAAAACAAACACACAAACAGGAATTCATTTTTATATATACAGATAGATAGATAGATCACCGGTAATTACATATAATAACCAATTATACACTTTAACCGTAACAGGAGTCTACTAATTGGCAAAACACAGTCATGAATTGTTCAAAAATCCTAGATGATAAGTTTAAGATAAATTTCAGGATATCCCGGACATTTTTTTGTGAAGTTTTAAAGAATTTCAACTATGAAAATTAGAACAAAAAATATGTTCCTTCTATCCCACTTTTATTGAGCACATTAAAACAACAAAAAAGAGAATTAAATTGAGAGTATGCGCAATTATTATTTTTTGCCTAGATATTTCTAGTTTTTCACAAAATTAAATGTACCATAAGTAAAGTATAGGGAAACTATTTTCTAAAGCATCAGATCCAACAATTTGGCCGGAAAAAGTTGTAGTCCCAAGTATAACAAGACGAAACTCAAAATTGAGCTATCGTATTTGCCTTCGAAATATTAGAAAAAAGTCGAAGAATTACTTTAGTAGTGGTGCGTATATGTATACTGTGTTGTTACTACTGTATACTGTGTTACCGCAATTTTTCTTTCGTAGTAATGTGTATAGCATGTACATGGTTTGTTTTTATTTTTCATGTTCACGACATGAGTTTGGAAATTTTATAAAAGAGATTTTGTTAAAAAAATTTAAAGATGTGAGTTAATTTAAATAAAATTACATCAAAATATATTTTATATCTATTCAAAAACTGTTTTCATAAATTAATTAATTTCTAGTTCAGTTTTACATTTTTAGGTAGAAAACAAATGTGAAAATAATAAACGATGTCCAATAATCATAGTATAGCTATTTGGAAAATTATTTAAACTTTTAAAGTTTACTTTACTTTGTGTAATAATAAAAAATAATTAAAAAATTAACTAAAATATAATTTAGGTTCGTATATATGTATATGTGGATTGGATTTATATTTTTATACCGCAAATGTAATAAAATAAAAACATTCATTTTAAACCTAAATTTATATTTTTGCTCTGTAACATTTGGATGCCGCCATCTTTTTCTTCTAACATTTTCAAATATAGCCTTTTACATTCATGCACAACCTCGCTCCCGCCATTTTGTTTTCTTCTTTTCTGTTCACACATACATGTATACAATTCTCCTTTATTGAGTTTCGTCCAGTTTCAAATAATCGCGACACTTTTCATACAGGATCTTATTCTAAGTCAAAAGCAAAACTAAGTCAAAGTCGAAACTAAATATAAGTTTTTACTTCGAAAAATGGCAAAAAAGTCGAATTTTGTTATACTTGGGGTTCGTGAGTTCGTACAGCGATCTTAAAATTTTCAAACTCCTCCAGCAACATTTTCAACATTGTAACAACATCTTATGCAATCCCGATTATGTGCCTCTATCAACTTTGATGCTGCTGTCTGCACCTATGCTCACTTGTTACTGCCGATCTCTACCAAAGCCGACACTTTTTCTATTAATTATCATAACTCTAGCGGAATTCGATAAAAATTGATGACCAGTTAGTTTGATGCCAGTTCTGCAAAGTATTTTTCCTCGAACTACTATGTTTTTAAATGCGATCGTTATTCGGATATTGAATGAACGAGCGAGAGATGAGACTTCTGATAGTTCGATATTATTGGCCTGGGAAGTCACGATGTTGATAGTAATAATTTACATTCCATACGGCTCCTCAGCTCATCTACACGAAGAGCTATCAGCATTTTCTTCAAAATAACCCACAGTCGTGGCTGCTGATTTCGATCATGTAATGATCTTGGGAGATTCGTCTAAAGTAGAATGACTTACTGTTGAAGATGATCTTTTGACATTTAATGGTGATTTAACCTGTGACCTGATCTGATGGACATCCAATTAATTTTTGAAAATTACATTAATCTTAAGGTAAATTTTAATTCAAGTGAGCCTTTTAAATTTAAATTGGGATCGATACAAAACGTGTAGTTTGATAGTTTGGACGCTTATAAATTGATCAGTTTTTAAAATAATGAACTTGCGGCAATTGAAAATTGATTCTTCGTCTTTCGCCTTCGGTTTTGATGGCACGCGAGGCATGGTTAATCGTTGTCGGTCTGGTTTAAAAAAATCAGAAATCTGAAGATTATAAATTTCGATACGAATTCCACCCGCAATATGTCAAGTACAAGCGACAAACTCTTATATAATTGTGTGTTTTTTTAGAGGTTCACAATTTTAAATTAAAATAGAACAAACAAAAACATTTTGAATATTAGTGAAATTAGCTTTATTGGATAGGTAATTTCTTGTCATTAATGATTGAATATGATTTCGGCTATAATGGCGCCGCCTTTTCACACACTTTTCGCAGCAGCTGCAGCCGCAAGTGACTTAACATATCCCTACAGAAAGTAATTAAATGGATAGATCACACGATCTCGGTGGCCAATTAACAGGACCATTACGTGAAATTAGTCTTTCATCAAAAGTTTCTTTGAGTAAATTTGTACCCGCGCTATGTGGCGTGTGATGGCATCGTCCTATTGGAACGACATATCACCAAGATTTATGCCAGCCAATTGGGGAACAAAAAAGATAGAAATCGTGTCTCTATACCGTTCACCATTGACTGTAGTAACAGTCTGCCCATCATCGTTTTTGAAGACCTATGGACCAATGATTTCGCCGGCACAAAAAGCGCACCAAACAGTGATTTTCTCTGAATTTAATGGCGTTTCGATAAAGGCTTGTAGATTATCTTCACTCCAAATCCTACAATTCTGTGTATTAACGTATCGTAACGTAACGTAACCCATTTAACCAAAAGAGAGCATGGAAAAAATTTTGTTTGGAAAATCAATTGGCCAATTTTGATTTTGTTTTTCATATGATAGAAACTGACCCATCGTGACCAAACGTCAAAATGTTGTGAACAGTGACCCCGACCTAACAATTGCCAAACGAATTCAATCATCACTTTTATCAAAACCTTTAGATGGGGTGCTAATAAGTCGGAGACGCGAATGGAAC
Organism: Nephrotoma flavescens; assembly: GCA_932526605.1. Classification (NCBI taxonomy): domain Eukaryota; kingdom Metazoa; phylum Arthropoda; class Insecta; order Diptera; family Tipulidae; genus Nephrotoma; species Nephrotoma flavescens. The sequence continues at coordinate 255,335,023 of OW052221.1, forward strand.
TACTTCCATGGAAGGTTTGCCAATTTTTACAATAAAGTTGAAAAATACAGCATTTAGAAAAAACGACAAAGAATTAAAGATTTAAATAAATTTAAAGATAATACAAGATAATTTTACCAAAAATTCGATAAGTGAAATCAAGAGTGGTGTATTCGAGACCTATGTATATATTTGTGGTAAGTGTTGGCCACAATATATACATTCCATATATTTTCTGATTCATTGATGTGTAATTGTGAAGATTGGCTTTTGTGAGGATCAATTGATACCTAAATTGGATTATTTAGGACGAATATAGGGCTAGACCGCAGCCTTAATAATCGTTTGTAAAAAATATCAATGTTTCTCAAGATATCAAAAACTATTAAGTGAAAATCAATTATAGCGCGATTTGCAAAAGCACCTTACCTTTCACTCAAAGCAAACAACGGTTTAGTTTTTAACCGTACGGTACAATTGAAAAATCATAACAATCATTTTTTTTTTAAAGAAATTCAATTTCATTACACAAAATATGTTACGGTTAATGAAATAATAAACTGAATCAATCAATCGATTATTGAATGATTTATATTTTGCCACGTTGATTGTTTGATATAAAAAGCTATAACTAACAAAACAAATCTTCCAAGTATAAAATAAATATAAGATCATTGATCGCAAGTTATTTAAAAATTAAACTTCCTAAAAATATAAATTGTAAATACATTCAAAATTCTTTGTATTCACAACAATCCGACTGATTAGACGCTATTGTTTGCAACAGAACATAACAAATTGCGCTAGATATTCACAACCTTGCGATCATTAATCATTTTTATTGCGTGCTCTGTATATGAATTCGATTTTATATGGCTCGCGCATAAAATAACAAGACATATGTGAAGCAAATATAGATAAAGGCGCCATGCCATAAATTTCATTCCGCGCATGCGATTTAGCACCAGACCATAATATATAAATTAAACAATAAACCACCAACTATGAGTATTGCTTGCGGGTATGAATATTGGACACACTGATCTTACTAAAGCAATTTGCCGATCAATTAATTCCAAATCATTTTTTAATGCCAAATCGCAAACAATAAATAAAACTAGCTATATATTTTTAGATGAACGCGATGTAATAAAATACTCATTAGTCCATAGCCCGCACACCTACGTACATTGCATATCGCGAACTTCAGAGATCCCATTAAATTGCATGCCATCTAGATTTTCTACTAAAATGTCAATTTGTTTATAGAGTCGACTCTCTGCATTCGTCTTTGGCATGTTTTTTTTTTAATATTGCTGCCTACTCATATTGATCATCATCATCATCATCTAAGTTTACCTATAAGCATAATAGTATATAGATCAAAAGAGGATATCCGAAATAATCATCATCATCATGATCAGTAGTAATCAAGACAAGTCAATGAAGAAAATGATAAATATCTTGGTATGTGTACCACAGTATATATATAAAACGTCGTAACCTGAGTTGTTTTTTCTTTGTTGTTGTGATTTTTGTCTTATATAAAATATTCCCACAGCATGTAATTGAGAGACGAGTATTGTATAACGAGGCGCAATGAGTTTGATTGTGCGGTCACAAAAATGACGACGTCGACGGCTCGACGACTATACAAAATTGATTATGAAATTTGTTATTTTCGACATCGATGCGGATAATAATCTTAATTCTTTTATATTATTTTAGGCTTGTTGACGATGTACAAAGTCTCTAAAATGTTATTAGATTTCTTATTGTTATTTTTACTGGGTAATTTAAGACTTATTCTATTTTACATTGTGAATTAATTTCATCTGTAATTGAATATGATATATTCCGGTTGCGATATACATATACGATGGACATACGTATATCAAGTTTAATTGAAAATTTTAATTGGCATTTTAATGTTATATGCGAATACCTGTGTAGGATTCCTAAAGAGTTGGTAAAGAGTGTATATACAATTGTGGTAGGACCGGGAATGTGAAATAAGAATAGTTTATTGTGCATCATTTGTAACAGGGGAAATGAAATTATCAAATAGCTGTCAGTTTCTGTTGATTCAGCAAAACATTTTTTGGCTCAGGCGTTTTAGACTGATTTACACTAATTTTCACATCAATTAAAATGCTTACGTCCAGAATTGATAATCGAGCGTGAAATTATTTTCATAATCGGGTATGGAATTACTAATTTCCATTCAAATAGATTATTTCTAGCGCCACATTCGAAACCCATGTATAGGGATCTCATGTATGAACGTCATTTTTATCATCGAGACCTATAATTTGTTTAACAATGGTCAAGTCCCAATAAACTTGAACACTTTAAAGAATCATAATAGTTTGGAATTCGATTTGACATTTTACACGGGGTCTTCACTAGGCAAAATCGCTGAGACTTTCTCTCATCATATTTTATGTATGTGTATGTTTTTTTTCAATGTATTGATAAATAATTATCAAACAAATATCTTAACTGGGCATTTTAGTCTCATAATAATTTCTCCAAATGTCAAAAAATCCGTAAATATTGTCAACCAATTTATAGATTTTTATGTTAAAACAGTATAGCATTGACAATTTCAGTGACATTTCTTAAAAATTTCATGATAATTTTTTCGTGAAATAGCCTCCTGGTAATTTGCTGAGAGTTTCAAAATTTGTATAACATACTTACACATACATTCATAAATTTAGTCTCATGATAGAAAATCTCAGCGATTTTGCATAGTGAAGACCCCGGGTTAAGCCCAGGTTTATCATATAAACCTTAGTTTAGATCTGTTAAATTTGGCTACCTAGTTTCCTGTCGCACATTCTGAAGTCATTTGGAATTCATATAAAACCCGGATTTTATCTTGAGATTGTTCCATAATAATTCGGTGTTTTGCAGAACAAAATCCGGAACTAATTCTACAATCTCAATTTCAACCAAATTTTTTTTTGTTGATGGCTGGTTTTGCAACCTTTGCCACAAATTACAATTTTTATAGCGCTTAAATCTACCCTTAAATCTTAATACTTTAGTTCCTTGTCCCAGTTGGCCCTGAGATATGGTAGACATGATCTCATCATGTCTACCATATCTAATTTTAGTTTGATCGTTAACAAGTGGCCTAGTTCGATGCATCTTGCCATATTACAGCACTTTCTACAAAAATTATTCTAGAATCATACTTCCATCTACAAAGTCTTGCGAAAGATCCAAGTCTCGAGAAAGATGTAAAACACCAGGGATATTTGTAATACTCGTATACCCTCCGTAACTACAAACAAGCCTTTGTCTTAATCAGTCGCTACCGCAGCTAGTATGTATGGAGTGGCATCTCGTACATTTGTTACTTCTGCCGGGGTTGATTTTACTCTTATTAAAAACTGTCATTGGTCGTTCCCAATAGAATCGCTCCCACGCCAAAGAACGAATTTGCTTTAATATGACGCTATAATGGTCTATGCTATATGTTTAATTTATCAATATACTTAGGTTCATGCCTAGACACAGCATATCTACAGAGATTGGCCGACTTGCGATGTAATGATCGAAACAAAAGTTCAAATCCAGCATCAAAAAAATTAAGTGCTTGTCCCCTTACCACAAAAACCCGCAATATTTTCTTAAGACAAACTTCAGATTTTAATGTCTTGCGAAAGATAGTTATTATAATCCTGACTGAAAGTTGACCAGAAGAGGAGTTCTTATTGCTGTGCACGTCAACTTTGATAGCTCGACGCTTACCATCCCCAACCCTTAAAATATCAAATTGATTTGTGTTGAAATCAACATGAAAAGGAAAAATATTTTCACTCTGTATTGCTATATGCGCCGTAACATCCAAATCCAAAACTACTAGCTTCTTGTGGATGCTGCGGACTACGCATTTGACATTATGAATATACAAGATGACGTTATCAACGTCAGTGATCTGAACCTTTCTGATCTAACGTATATAGGCACGATGGTAACACTCACTATGTTGCTAATTAATGCAAATTGATTTGGACAGTAAACTCATGCTAGTGTTTTCTTTCAATGTCAGAATTTGCGTTGTTGCAGAAATATATTTATTTCTCTCTAGCTCTACTATTGATGTGTACCATCCACCGATTTTAACAACATATTGTAACGATTCTGGTAATGGTAACGATAATTTTGCGGCTCCGCTTTGCTATAATTTTCGAAAAACTGATTTTGATGAACTTAATGGTTGCAAACATCAATTTTAACACAATCCTGATTAATAAAAATAATTTTGAAACTCAGACTGTCAGCTTATATTCTGTAATATTGGAATGTATTGAAAAGTTCGCACGTTACACTCCCCAAAAAAATATCCACTCGTTTCCTCCATGGTACAATCGAGACTTGCACAATGTTAAAAAATAACATTGGCAACAGTTTTTAACAATTAATGTGAACTCTCATTATGTCTCAAATTGGTCTAATGAGCTTTATCATACCTACATCAGCCTTATGCAATCCGACATAATCGCCGACCCTAAAGTTCAACGATATTCTCCTACCTTGAAGTACAGAAGTACCGTCAATTATTTTGAACCAGATACGGACTACTTCAAGTATTTGAATGATTTTGCTGAAACAACTATTATTTCCATACAAATCGTTTCGGCCACTGTGTTCAACAAGATTATCAAACTAAAAGTTGATTTTTCAACCGATCCCGATTGAATGCCGCCTGTCGTTTTGAAAAAATGCATTGCGCGTCGCACCAAGCCACTCACCGCCCTTTTGCAAAAACCACTCGCAATAGGAATTGTTCCGTCCATCTGGAAATATTCTTTTAAATTTCCGATCCGCAAGAAGGGCTGTAAATCAGATATCTGTATAACTACCAACCAATTACGAAACTGATGGTTTATGGATTTTCAGCTCAATTTTTGTTATGGGTCAGCTCCTATCTGCTTGAACGAAGGTATTAGGTGCTTTTCAGGTCATCTATGGTAGCAACTTTTATAGTTACATAATAAATACTCCAGGTTAGTAGTCATCTGGGGCCAATATTTTTCATCTTGTATACGAATGACCTTAAGTACGTTATTTCATTATAACGTCGAGCGTCGGGCCTTAAAATATTATTTTGTGTTCCCTGCAATCTGCTCTGCGACCGAAGCATCGGGATTCGAACCCGATACCTACCGATCTGAACGCCAAAGCTTTAACCATTGTCTCTTTTGGTCGGTTACAATATTGTTTTTGTCCGCAGCAATTACTATCTGCATGCATTGAGAACAGTGCCCGTCTTTAGGATCACGCATCAAAAAAACTGATTATGGCCCGAGCCCAGAGGATGTCATGCGAGGTTATCGGAAACATTCAAATTTTTGACTTCAATATTAGCAAGTTTTCTATAAATGAACTAGTATTTGCTCCCTACTCGGTAATTTTCCAGAAATTATTTTTTTAATGACTTGTCTGTTTTACATTTAGTACAATTTTTTATTATAACTTTTCACATTTTTAAAATTTTTTTAAAATCTGGTTGTATTAAGCAATAGGTAATAATAATCGGGATTACATCACCAAATTTCATATCGTTGTTGCTTGTTGGTGAAAAAATGTCCTACAGTTTCGGCCGTATGACCCCATTATCTTGGGGTCGCCATTCCAAATTTGAAGTACTACAAATTAATAACAAAGAACGTAGATATCTAACTAACGCAAACCCAACATTGCATAAAATTGTACAACATGTTGCCAAAAGGTGCAGTGTGGTGCAACACAACGCAAAAATAACACAGAACAACAGCATGCAATAATTTTTAATAACTATCGATCTGGAAAAAAATCTTGTCCAATAGATCCCCTAAACGAATATTCTCTATATCGTTTGAGTTGAGAAAATAAGATGGCCTCCCGGGGGGCCTCTTAAATGGGTTCTCCCGAATTTAGGACCGATTGCAATTAGTCCTTGGCACTCGAAAATGCAATTTCAGTAATTTTAATCAAAAGTTGTTTGAACTGAGAAAAAATGGAACCTACACCCCACTTGATGATTCTCTGATTAATTTTCCCGCTTTTCTGACATTACGTTTTTATTTTTCGGTAGAGTTTTCAATAAAACAATTCACAATTTGTTTTTGAATTTCTGTCAAAACATTGAAAAGCCGTCGTGATGTTAGTATTTAGTCATGATATTTTTTTTGCTGTGTAGTCAACACTGCTGCGGTGCGTTTTTTTTAGAAATACAGATAATGCACGATTTACATGTTCCAATTTTTTCCCCCAACAAATTTTTTACTGAAAAATAGAGCTGCACGCATATAAAAAAAATGTACTAAATAAAAAGAGTCAGCAATATAAACAAATAAGGCAATGCTATAATTTTTTTGTATGTCCCATAAATTTTGACAGTTCGAACAGCTTCCGTTTAAATTAGATAACGAACAACATCGAATTGCAAGTAAAAATAAAATAATTAATTACCGTTCATGTTTGCTCGCTTTGTTTGAATGATGTTTATGGCTGCTTCATGTTTATTTGAAACTTTTTTGAATTTTTAATATTTTACTGCTATAAAAATACTCGTAGAAACTATATTTTATGGCAACACTCCCAGTTTTATGCCAACATTTGCTCAAATTAAAAACAAAAAAATCCAATTTTATTTTACTGGAATTCGTTTCGTGCTCCTCTCGCTAACGAAAATCGTAATATATTTAACCTTTCATATTTTACTGGAAAAAAAAATTGGAACATGTAAATCGTGCATAACTTGCGAAATAACGCATGCTATGCGAAATGCATGCGTTTTATATCATATAAAGTAGTGGATTCTAAATTCTCCACATTCGAATTTTCGCACATTTCCAGCATAAAGTAAATTATATTCCGCATGCGGAAATTTTCACCGATTTCATGAATAGGCGCCCTGGTACTCTAAACGGATCGTGCTTCACAATTTTATGAGAAATCTAAGGCAAAGCTCGAAACGATGATTTAGTTATGTGTTTTGACTACTAATGCAACAACACCATGATCGCCGCACACTTTGTTGTAAATACGGTAAAAACCACGACAGAAAGGAATTGCCCTAGCAACTGCTTTGTAGTCATAAAGTAATGCCACGGAGAGATATCATATTTCTGCCGTAGATAGTTATATGCCCAGCAAAGGGAAGGAATGTGTTAGTTTTACACAAATATTGCAAGTAATGCAGTTAAATTTTGCTCAACAACTTTCCTCAGAGTCTCGTGAGCTTCCAGCAAGTAACAAATTCAGTACACAAAAACCAACAAGATTTTTTTTTAAACAGAGACCTTACTTTCCTACCAGCCCGAAAATAAACAACATCGTTAAATCTGTAATCAGCTTCCCACAATAAAAACCGAGCACAGACTAAAAATTACTGAATTCGATTAAGAACATTGTGATAACGGCACGTCGTCTAAAATTCCTGTAGAATTTCGAACTCAGGCTGTGTGCTAAACTTAAGGTAAAACGTTTACTACGGTAAAAACCGGTTTTAGGACAAATTTTTCGATCAGTTTGTTATAGAGATTTTGAAAAATAATTTATTTACCGAAAAATTTACTTAAGGGCTAGTTATATAGACGGAAACGAAACGGACTGAAACGAAATGAAATGAAAAGACGAAGGAGGCATGGTTATATAGACGAATTAGTGAAAACGGTTTTGACAGTTTCATATTTATTTCTAATTGTATATTATTTGAAGCTAACTTCTCTTGTGAAGTGAAAACTAACTGGGGAAATCCATTTTATTTTTGGCAAACTAAAAACTCTACGTTTGAATCCAATTAAAATACAAAATATTGTGACAATTTGACATGTGCTTGTAAGGATAACAAAAAAAATCATAACCGATAGTGTATAACCGCAAGGCGAAACGAAAGCAAATTGAATTGAATCAATTTATCCGTCCTTTTTCGTTTCGTTTCTTCTATATAATTGGTTTAGTATGTTTCATGTATTCAATTCGTTCGTTTCGTTTCGGTCCGTTTCGTTTTCGTCTATATAACTAGCCCTTTAAAGTTGAGTTTTACCTTAAATTTGACACGAGCTAGGCGACACGAGCTAACGATCGGAAAGGCTGCAAACCGATTTGACAAACCTCAGTAGTGGTCGGATGCCATTAGATATTTGGGAGCCTTCTAAGTGTGAATAGTCTCTTATGTACGGATCTCCGCGCGTCTCCTCTTCTAAAAAACCAAAAAAATGTATAAAATCGAAACCATCAGTGCTTCGGAGCAACCAGGAACGAATAGTTTGAGCCGTCAAAGTGAGACTCATCCAAAGGCAAGGGAGTTAACAGATCTCAAGGCATTATTTTTTGCTTTCTAGAATCCATAAAAGTAAGTAGCGACTAAAAATCCTAGATAGATAGGGGACCCAAGTCCGTCTTGGGTAATACCCTGTCCGTCACGCTAACCCAAGAACAAAGAGGCCGGTAAAAGACAGATGAGGTAAAAGCCATCGGCAGCAAGCCCAGCAAGTGTAGTCAAAACATGTGTTGAGTACTCCCAGGACGCGCAATCGGCCAAAGCTGTTTCGAGTCGTATCAAGGAAACATGCTTTTATTCCAGTCATTAAAAAAAGTAATGGAGAAAGACGCATCACTTTGAAAACGAGTTGATTGGTGTATTAGGCACTAAACTCTATTTTTATGAATCTGTGGCGGCGGTGGGGTCTATATCTCTCTGATAGCCCCGAACTTAGTCTTTTCCTTTTTTTGCTTCACCACAATTAACAAAGATAGATTCATAATGTTTTTATTATTTTATTATTTATTAATATAAGTTTTTATAGCTGCAAAAATATTAAAAACATCTATCACGTCGGAATTGAAGATAACGAATAATTTTCATTTTATTTTTATTTTATTTTTCTATAGATGTAGACGGTAACTGCGATTCAAATTTTCTTTTTATTTAATTTAAATAAATTAAATTAAATCCCAACATCGTATTTAATTGGTTAACGGGGCAGCATACCGCGTTCTCTCGCCGACGCTCGTTCAAGGAATATCCACAGTACTACCCCTTCCTTCATCGCCCTACCCCGAGATAAATGTTTCAAGGTACCTCTTGAGGATTTGCACGTGTCGCCCCGATTTAGTTTTTACTGGTACATGCCTTCCCAGCACTATTGCTGGTATATTTCATCGAATTTAACATCTTCCTTTTTTGGAAATTCCTGGTCTAACGACATCTCGTTTTCTCCTGATACCGCGTCAGGTTTGGTTTTCTGCGAATGTTGCATCGGGAGTGATTCATCTTCGGCATCCTGAAGTAAGAACGTTGGCTTTAATCGACCTATAGAAACTATGACTTCTTTGCTTCTTATTCCTAATTTAAAATATTTCTCCTGTCGGTTCAGGGCAGGAAATGGTCCTTCGTAACATTTTTTGAGTTCAACATGTACGAATGGTGTTTCTGTCGTATGCGTAGCAGTTTGAACCGGTTGCAATTTCTGCATCATTTCACGCAGACTGGAAACGAATTCGTTCTCGTTGTTATTGTTAGCTGGGCCCCTATTATGAAATTTTTCCGACATCGTAAAATCCGTCTCGCGTCGGATATTCATATTATGAAACTAAAAAAATCCGATCCGCGCGGATTTTATACTATTATGAAATAAAAATCCGAGTTAGCGGATTTTACGACAAAATTCAATTGTCAAATCCGACAGCTAGTTAGGTGACGGATATTGTAGAATACACACGGATAATAGATCGTAGTTCATACTTTTTATGTGTTATTTAATTATTTAGAAATTTAGAAAATATGGAAGTACATATCTCTATTAAATTATTTTAATCAAATTTAAATGTGACAAGTGTATACTGAAAATTTCGAGTTTCACTGTAAAAATATATGTTTCATAATTCGAATATCCGCCGCGGATCGGATTTTACGACAACGTATTTTCCGACGGTGTCGTATTTTTCGACCAATTTCATAATAGGCCCCCTGATGTGCTAAAAAATTATCCAGGCAGTGAAATGGTCGTACCGTACACCATTTCCGAAATTGTTCCGCCTACATCAGGTTTAAAAACTGGTCACATACCCAAGAGAATGGTGGGTATAACTTCCACCCATTTTTCAGCTGGATAACATTTTAACGCTGCTTTGAAATAGCGATGCCATCTCTCTATTATCACTTTCGCGCCTGGGTGATATGCCGTTGTTCTTATGCGTTAGTATCCGAATTGCCTTCATTGTTCCTTAAAGAACGAGGATTCGAACTGGCGCCCTTCGACAAATCCATTTTCATAAACTGCTCGTGCTACACTTTCCGTTGTTATATCTGTCATTGGTGTTGCCTCTATCTATACTTGTTAGCATGTACACTGGGCGCTGGTGACAATAATCAATCCTTTTGTATAGAATAATCAGAAATTTTTTCTGAGTCGTTTTGTAAAGAATTTTTTAATAAAAATTTTCGAATTATCCGGCTTGGTGTAATAACAATTTTATTCTTTATAACTATTATTATACCATTATGTATTATTATAACTATTATTATTATTTGACCTTTCTTTTCTTAAAAGTTTTCCAAATTTTTGAAATAATTGCGAGGATGGTACAATTATTTTTGTGATGTGCTTGACCAATTACTCATTATGACTGACCAAATACTATAGATACTTTAGCCGAATTAACTCCGTATTTTGATTTATTCAAAAACCCGAGTTCAGCGTTAAAAATGAATATATTTTCTTGTATCGTGAACTCTATAACAGACGTTTTGTGACATTTAAACAAACCCGCGAACGTGAAACAACATATATAATGGTTTTTGAACAGTTCCTTAAGAAAACCAATCCCAAATTAACATTTCAAAAACAATCTAAGTTTTAATATATTTGCAGACCTGACCAATTATTGGATTTCGCTGACCAATTATCAGAATTTGGAGCTTAATCGCGATGGCGTTCATTCTGTTTCTGATTTTCTTTGCTGTGTGAGTGTTAAAAATTAACAACGGCCTTGAATTTTTTTAAAACGATTTTAAAAAATTCCTGGTGGCGACAAATTACTGGGAATAACTAATCAATTGTGGTCAAATAGACTCACCTCTTGATTTTAAAAAATTCGCTTGTTGAGGTGCCAGCTTCACGTATGTTGTTCAGATACCGTGATTAATTCGACTTAACGTATCTGCTATTCGAAACCATTAAAACAATTATTTCCTCTATGTATAACTTAAATAAAACATTTAATTTAATTTTATGCACTCCAATTATTCAATCATTCAATTCGGTAGTTACATATATACAGGAAACGTGTACATAACATAAAATTAAAATGCGCGCGATGTGTAAATACCTGTAAATTTTTGTGCGTCCGCCAATTCTCTTGAAAGATCTTATATATGATTCAACACCACATATTCCACACCTCACATGATTGATTTTAATTTACAACAAAGTAGAATCTTACATAGCGTATTCTGTATAGTGCCTATATGATATGCGAACGACTGTATGAAATATAACGGTTTACACATGTAAAATTCTCACGTAGATAACGAGTTAACAAGAAAACCCCATTTCTTTTACTATATATATATAATGAATATCTCTAATTAATTTAAATTAGAATTGTAACAGCCTTTTTAATTAAGTCAACAAAATGTGATAACAATCGCGTATCTGCATAGTAGATTTACGCGAAACTATTTGTTTTGTGTCTTAAGAATATTGAGAATTTCTATTACAATATATTCTTTCACATCATCGTAGTATGTGAACCGCGCACGAACATCATATATGGAAGCGCATTCTCATCAAAAGTCATGTCTTTATAGTTTATCACTCTTCTTTTGTGTTACAACTTACAATAAAAGACGTTAGGTTGGTATAGTAGAAAAAAAGTAGAAAAATACACCTCAACGTAAAAATTGTAGAGATCTGTCTTATAACAGTAAACCAGTCATCAAACCTTTAACTATTTATATGATTTTACATCATAACATATTTTTTATTTTATTTCATATGTAAATTAGACTTTAGACTGCGGCATATTAATTAGCACATCGTTCAAATTTATATATTGTAAGACTTGGTGTAAGAGTTGTATAATTACTATAAAGTAGAACTTGACATTGTGTCGTAAATTGTATAGAAACGTTTTATGATGTGCCGATAAAACGTATGGGCGCGAAAAGCCGGTTTCAAATAAAAAAAAATATATTCTTTATGGCGTAATAGTACGTAAGTACGATGGTAATAAAAAAGTTTCTTATTAAAATGTACAGTGGTTGATGCTTCGGTTACGCGCACGCTTCTTTCAATCTATAAATATAAAAATTCTAATAAAGGAAATAGGAAATATCACGAGGTTTCACGAGGTTTAAATATAAACATTTTTATCGAAGGAATGTCCACGTCCCTCGAAGAATTTCTTAATTAACTGTTTGAACTGCGATAGCGATAAAATTAAGAACTATAAATAAATAACCTAACCTATCCTCCAAATTTTTATCAATACAAATTTACCGTGTATGATCGATGGAAAATGTTCCAAACGGTATCCTAGAGAGAGAGAGTTGTTAAAAGACACAATTACTGCAAAAGATGGTTACCCACTATATCCACGAAGAATTACAGAAGACAATGGAAAACCAACTAATTTAAAAGTGAGAGGAAATATCATTGAAGCTTGGTAGTTCCGTATTCACCACTTTTATCGAAAACTTTAACCCCTTGCAATAGAATTATCTAAATACAAAACATCGTAGTTCAAACCGCGTTATTGTATTTCCGAGGGTAAATTTTATTCAAAATTCGACAGAAAAAAACACTACGACAATTTTATATTAGTGTTTGTAATTTTTCTGTGGTTATGTTTGTTTTTTGCGAATGTAAGCATCAAAAATTATGAATCGGTACAAATCGGTTCAGATTTTGGCTTCTTATGTCCTTTCGTTCTGTCAATTTTTTGACATTTTACCAAGTATTTGAGTGGCGAGTTAACACGTTCGGGCAAATGACTGCTATGACAGTCATACAACTTTTAATTTTTTAACACTTTCGCGCAAACATCTTTCATTTTTTTTAGGAATAATTCGACATATTTTTCCATTCCCACAATACATACCTTTCTGCGATGAAATATTATTGTAATTATAAAAGTTATCAAATGTGTTCCTGAGTAGCAGACACATTTAGACAGTGCATAATGGGAATGAATTGCATTTACAAATTTTAATTAATGGAAATGAGTCTAGAAATGTCATATCCAAAAAAATTAAATGGCGCACATCGCACTAACACAAACACACATACCACCACTATATACTTGCGGTTATTTCGTCAACTTGTTTTCTGTTTTGTTGTGTTTGTGTCTCTCACACGACAATTTCGTATTTCCAATTTTATGTGATTTATCATTTATTTAGTTAGTTAGTTTTTGTCATTGAGCTCGCACATTTAACAACGTCAGGTAAGGTGTTCATTTTAAGTACCTCAGTTAATGTGTGGAAATTAATGTGTCGCATTTCAAAATGAAACTTTACCTACCGATTAAGCACAATTTGTGCTAATTAGTGCTCACAGGAAACAATTAGTGCTAGTCCAGAAGCCGAGAAAACGGAAAAAGAAAATTTCAAATTTCGCCTGAAAGACGAAAAAAATAAATCCCAATTTCTAGAAAAAACCAGAAATAATTTAAGCTTAATTTTAAACCTTTTCAGAGGCAGCTGCACTGACGAAACTTGTGTTTATCATAGAAATATGATTTTCATACATTTTCATTCATAAATTGAGGAAAAACAAGCTTGCCCCTAAAAGATACTATATCAAATATACAAAAAACAGAGGTATGGCGGTCAATAATATGTTTGTTGAACAACAAATTAAAAAATAGAATTAAAATAAGATAAAATTCTGATTGCAAATTTCTGTAAATACTGATCATTGTCATCCGAAAAGCGTAATTCGAAAAACGTGCAATGAACATACCTTATAGGAATATGCAATCAGTAGTTCCAACTTCATTGGTTTGTAGAACACTTTGTCAGAAATTTGTTCAGACAACAGTCTTTGTTGTTTAATGAAATTGGGCCAATTCTGGATTAGAACAAATTCAGCCACAATGTATTTCGGATGGCAATGAACATGTCTAACAGGAATATACTATCTGAATTGCTTATTCTTGAACTTTATCTTATTTTAATTTTATTTTTTAATTTGTTGTTCAACAAACAATTTATTAAACGGCATACCTCTGTTTTTTTATATTTGATATAGTATCTTTTAGGGGCAAGTTTGTTTTTTCTCAACTTATGAATAAAAATCATATTTGTATAATAAGCACAAATTTCGTCAGTGTAGCCGCCTCTGGAAAGTTTTAAAATTAGTCTTAAATTATTTGAGGTTTTTTCTAGAAATTGAGTTTTATTTTTTTCGCCTTTCAGCACTAATTTTTTCCCGTGAATTAGCACAAATTGGGCTCAATCGATAGGCAAAGTTTCATTTCGAAATTCAAAAATTTCCCTGCTGCAGTTACCTACACTCAATTATACGTGTTTGAATTGTGGTGTCCTGTTTTTTTTTATAAAGGAAGTGTAATAAAATTAAGTTGTCTTATTTATAGTCGACTTGGAAATGCACCCCTAAATTATTATCCAGGAAAGAAAACTCCGTTATTTACCCAATAGAAGTAAGAGAACTATATAGTGCACTCATAAAAGCAATGAAAAATGAAACAATTGGAAACAGCTTTGTTCTCTAGCTCCAACTAAGGATACCAACTATTCCCTCTGAAATGAAACAAAATGATTAAAAAACCAAAAACGTGGATCCTCCAATCAAAAGGAACGAAGGGAAATGGGCTAGAAGTGCGAAAGATAAATCAGACCTGTTTGCATCTTGAAGAAACATTTCAACCTCTAGGTAGGCAGACGACAGTAACGAAAACACTGCTTTTACGCCCAGAATATCTGACTTCGATGATATTAGGCCTGTAATATTGAAAAACTAAAACACAGGGAAAGCTGGGGCAATAATAAAGGAGCTGCCTGAAAAAGGCACCCGTAAGTTATTGCACATAATCAATGCAATCCTCAGAAAAAAATATGTGCCAATGCAGTGGAAAGTATAGCAGAAGTAATAATGATTCCGAAACCAGACAAGCCATCGAATGATAGAAAATCTTACCGGCTAATTTCACTTCTACCAACCCTAACGAAATTGTTTGAGAGGCTGTTGTTCAAAAGATTGGAAAGTACCATAGAACAAAGAAACCTTATTCCGGAATATCAGTTTGGTTTCAGAGAGAAATACTCAACTATTGAGCAGATTCATAGGCTTACAGATGTCATTGAGAATACATTAGAGAGGAAAATGGTTTGCTCTAGTATCTTCTTAAATGTGGTGCAGGCCTTCGATAATGGGTGGCACAGAGGACTACTCTTCAAAATACATAGACATTTACCAAAACAATATTATACAGTCAGTCACAAACGTCTACATACGCCATTAAAATTTGCAAAATCGTGATAAATGAAACAAACTAAATATTTTTAATATTAATTAAATAATATATTTAAACAAGTAAAATTATTATTGGTCAAACAAAAATTAAAAAAAAAATAATACAATAATTTTCAAAAAATTTAAAAAATTCATAAAATGTATATCACAAAAATCTGCATAGAGTTGCACGTTTCTATTTATTCTCGAAATATTACAAAGTATGGTTACCTTTTTTTTTGATACATAAATACTACTAGGCACGTCTATTGACATGTTCAGTATTAACTTTGCGTTCACCGACAAAATGGCACAGTGGTTAAAGCTTTGGCGTTTGGATCGGGAGGTACCGGGTTCGAATCGCGATAGGAGCAGGGTGCAAAGTGAAATTTTATCATCAGACTACGATCTGTGGTGAAATGTAACACATCTATGACCCCCTGCCGATGTGCAAAACCCATGGGCCGACCCATCTTCCATGCCAGTTTGGGCTGGGAAATATTTGGCAAAAAATTAACCCAGATATGGCTCCAAAAAATTGCACGCGGCGGTGGCAATGGATCACTAAATATATTTGGACATTACAACCATCCGTCGAATGCTTAGGACTAGGCGGCAACCAGTGAATCTTATATCAAGATAATGATCCAAAACATACGGCGATGGCAGTAAGACAATGGCTTTTATATAATGTACCGAAACAACTTCATCCGCCTTCCTAGTAAGCGGATCTTAATGCAATAGAGCATATCTGATATGAACTGGTACAAAGGGTTCAAAAATATGGTATTACCAATAGTGAATCATTAACAAGTACCCTTTCGAGTGCATCTGCTGAAATTTCGTCAGCGGATACTAATAACCTGGTTTTAACAATGCCCAGTGACACTATTCTGGCTTTCCCTGATAATAAGGAACTGGGAAAAATATTTTCATAGCATTTTTGCTCAAATTGTATTTTCCTGGCCTACTGAAGGAATAAGTTTAGTTTAAAAATTTTCAAAATACATTTTGGACAAAAATGCTATGAAAATATTTTTCCCAATTCCCTATTCTCAGCGAAAGCCAGAATAGAACCACAGGCGACTAAGCGCTGTTATTGAGGCTAATGGTGGCCCAACTAAATAATACGTTTAGTTTTTAAGTGTGTCTGAACATGATTTTTCGGTTTTATTTACTCTTTATTGTGACTTTTGTGATACAAATTCTATGATTTTTTTAAATTTTTTGAAAATTAAAATTTTTTTAATTTTTTTTGTCCAATAATAATTTTATTTGTTTAAATATATTATTTAATAAATACATATTACAAATATTTAGTTCGTTTCATTTATCTCGATTTTGCAAATTTTAGTGGTGTATGTAGACTTTTGTGACTGACTGTATGATTTTAAAATCATCGCCACTTTCGGGTGAAATATGAAGAATAATATTCTGAGCTAAAAAATATTTTGAATGGAGCCCCGGCAAGGTAGTGTTTTGGGACATATTCTTTACTTGCTCTATACCAGAGATTTACCTAAATTAAACGATGTTACCGTTGCAACATTTGCTGATGCTGAAAATGAAAGAAAATGATTTGCAGTTATCTCAGTAGGAGAGATACTATTGAGGAAGCGACAACGAAACTACAAGAAGCATGTGAGGAAATCATAAAATGGACAAAAATGTGGCGTGTCCGGCTCAATGAATTGAAATCCACACATGTGAATTTTACTAATCTAAAAGTAAGCTACAAACCTGTAATCATTAACGGTCAGCAGATTCTGTATGCAAATAAGGCTAAATATCTAGGGATGACCTTTTAGATAAGATACTATAGGCTCAGATGGAAAGATCACGTTAAAAAGAAAAAGATGAATTTAATATCAAATTCTGAAAAACATATTGGCTGCTCGAGAAATATTTATTCGGGATTGTGAACCGAAAATAAATTGCAGGTGCTTATGCCTGTATGGACCTACGGAATACAGCTCTGGCTGTACAAAGAAAACCAACACCAAAATAATACAAACTTTTCAAAACAAAGTGCTACGTTGTATAGTTAACGCTTCGTGGTACATTAGGAATAAAAACCTTCATAGGGACCTAAATATCCAGACGGTTCAAGAAGAAATAAAAAAACTTACAGTAATTCATGGACAACGTATTTATCAACATGTAAATGAAATGAAGAGCTTCGTGGTATGTTAGTCAATTCACATGTAGTAAGACTATTGCAGAGGAATTGCTTGATATGCTTCTAATTCATCGTCTACGAATTTTTTTGGCTGTCCCAGCATATATTCAACACAGAAATAATCATTGATGATGCGTCGAACGCATTCTCTACATGATTTATCGGTTGGAGCATCGTCATCCTAAACTTCAACGAGCATTCGATGTGCTTCAGCTGCACTTTTTTTCCAATTAAACCAAAAAATTAATACTTCCCGCAATTGCTGTTTGGTTATCACAAAATTCGACATATTCAACACCGTAAAAACACGTTTTGTATATGAAACTCAAAGCAATACAAACTGAATGTTAACGACAGATGTCTAATCTGTCTGAAACAATGGAAATAAGCTGTCACTATAAAAAAATTATTATAGTCAGAGCCACCTTTTGAAAACGGACCGAATTCATTTGTATTCGCAATACCTTCCGGAGTTTCACCAGGTAGTCACCTGGCTCCGTTACTTTTTACAGTATTTATTACGATGTCATCCAATGTTTCGAGTTTTTCAAGTGAGCTAGAGAGCTCCGTGCATATTTCAATGTTTTTTCTATCTCAAATCGAATAAATTGATTACATTTCGAAATATTCTCCAAAGGCATAAAGAAAGTTGGAAATTATAATTATGCATTATGAGGTAATGATGAAAACTACATTGACGATTAATTTTGAAAATTACGTTGTTTTTGTAGTACACAAGTATTTTATGTTTAAAAAATTATAATACGATTAGAATCAAATTACATTACGTTTAAAATTAAAATTAATTTAACCTTAACCCTTTGTCAATCGTCTTGTAATTGTAAGGTTTGGGTAATTAGGTATGACTTAGCGTCTACACAAAATTATATCGTTACGTAAGTCGGTTATGCTTGAATAATCCAAATCATTAATGTTACTTGGAAATATATAAAATAATTTATGGTTATTTAGCAGAAATTTGCGACTCGACTCGATGTATTATGTTACAATTTTTACAAAAAAGTTCTATTTACCTCTCAATCATACGCTAATAGTGATTTTAATTGAAAACGCCTTCTTATCCGGTCATTATGTACGGCGATCGATATAATAAGTGTATTATACAACAATATATAGTTCAAAATAAAGAATAAATTAGTGTCGCGTTTAATTAGGAATTATTCATGGATGTTTTAGACCACCCTTGAATAGATGAATAGTGATTTGCTAATTTAGTTTTTTTGTTGGCTTCATGTACATAAAATTATTTTATGGTGGTAAGGGTATAGGAATTTCGTGTTTCTGGTAAAGCTATTTCTTTAAATGTGTACCATACAAAATATTTTTAATTACGTAATACTGGAAATTCGGGAAACCGAAAATTTCCAATAAAAAATTGTTCGCAAAGTGACTCGCTAAGATTTGGTAAGAAATATAAAATATAAATTGAAAATTTCCATTAAAAAATTCACAATGCAATTTAGAAAAGTTTTCTGATTCTTCATTGATTTTGTAAAAATTTAGTTTTAAAAATATCTAAGGATTAATTTGCCACCAGTAATTAAATTGTTCCTTTTCCAAGAACT
Organism: Nephrotoma flavescens; assembly: GCA_932526605.1. NCBI lineage: Eukaryota > Metazoa > Arthropoda > Insecta > Diptera > Tipulidae > Nephrotoma > Nephrotoma flavescens. The sequence goes on from OW052221.1 coordinate 255,354,249, forward strand.
TCCAAATATGCATGATTTCATCAAACATGAATGATTTATTTATTACATGATTTTTTGGAATGAGCTAAATGATTGCCTTCTTGCAAGATTCAATTAGAGTTCCTCGCTCCAAACCATTTACGGACAGATGGTAACAAGCCCCGTGAATTACTTTTATTCATGAAAAGTGCGTTTAAGTTCATCGTGGAAACGATTAATTTACCAAAAGCTTCTTTAGTGAAACATCCCCATAAATGGAGCTAGGACGGGTGCTTCACAGTTCGGATAATCCTTTTTTTGCTTAGTTGATCAAACACGCCTTTTAACATTAAAACGCCAAAAGAATGACTCATCGGTAAACACATTATTCGTAAAATCTTTGTTTTTATGTTCATTCGCGCACTATAGCTGATTTTCAATGCATTTTTATGTTGCCAGTGGTTTGACCAAAGTATCTCCATAATTCTATCTCGTATATGGTTGTTTTTGCTGCATCCAGCGTAAGCGAAGAATTTTCATCAAATAACTGTATGATGGCCTCATCCTCCTTTTTTGTAGCCTCTATCTGGCAAATCGTCAACATTTTTATACATCGAATAATGTGTAATCCTCTTGTATAAAAATGAATTCGACTTTTTTTATATATTTTGCTGCACTTGCAACCGACATTTTTGGTCCTTTCAGATGTGCACTTAAAAACACCGCTTCAATCTTTATCCGCTAAACAGTTGCAGTTAAAATAATGTTTATTTTAGAGCGTCCAAGAGAAATCAATAGAGAACCGATGTAGGCCCGGCCATATTTGTTCCTATAGTTTAAAGTACAGTTATGCCCCGTACACACTTTTGTTGAACCTACTGTAGCGGCTTGTATCTTCAACTACAAGAAACACCGCACATATAATTAACTACAAACGGACATTTCTCCTCTCAATGAAGACTTCCACCCAAGAAGTACAGCCATTAAAGACGGGAATGGAGAGTTGAGAACCAACATGACTGATGTTCTCTCAGTATGGCAAACCTACTTTCAAAATCTGCTAAATCGGAATGACGAGATGACCCGCATTAGAGCAATAGATCCTCCAGGTGAAGCGGTCCTTGTCGAATATCCCACAGTAGAGAAAGTAGACGCAGCTATTAGTAGATTGAAAAATGGAAAGGCACCCGGTCTCAATGGAATCCCCGCAGAATTAATTAAACTCGAAGGAGCTACTCTTGCAACAAATCTATACGATCTCATCGTCTCTATTTGGGACCAAGAAGAGCTGCCGGAGATTTGGAAGACCGCGCTCATATGTCCGTTGCACAAAAAAGGCGACCGTCTTAAATGTGAAAACTATCGTGGTATTGCTCTATTGAACACTCTATTGACTCATCCCTTTCGCCGAAAATATCATTGGCGACTATCAATGTGTCTTTCGTACCAACCGTTCGACAGATGATACCATGCTTCTTGGCCGAAGACCTAGCGACATCAAGGGCAGTTTCATACCGCTCAATCGCTGAGCAAGAAGACTCGGTTTGGAGGTGAACAGCAGTAAAACCAAATATTTAACAACACCTAGGAACATTTCTATGGCAAATCATGATGTGAAAGCCCGAATCTATACCGGACAACGGGTTTTTTACGCCCAATCAAAATTATTGCGATCTTAACACATATCGCAATCGTGCAAGCTCGCACTTTATAAATGTGTGATACATATAAATGTGCGTAGTAGATTTTTGGATCTTACCTCGAATTGAAAACACAATAGATAATTACTTAGTAGCACTTGTTCAATTTTTTGAGGAAATCTATATTTAGGAAAGTTGTCAAATATTTTTTTTTTGTAACTTGTACGTGGTTTCACAACTACTAATTTAAGTTTGCAAGACGTTCCTGAATACTTAATCGTTACACATAATCCATTCCCATTCATCAATCACCTTCCGAATTCCGAATACTTAAGAGTTACCCTGTATATATTGTATACCGGGTGTTTCTTTTAAACTGAGACGATCAAATATCTAGAAAAATAACCACTCTACGGAAAAAATGTCCATAATCAAAATTTAATCATACGATTAAATAAGTGTCGATTAACCGTTTCATGGTTTGTAAAAGACAATTCGTCAGAGAACATTACGCAACGAAAAAAATTGGGGTTTTGTTGTATTTGTTCACGTGCCCATTGACAAAAAGTTACCCGATTTTGGAAATCAGCGCCATGAAGATCTTGGTGTAATGACACATGATATGGATGATACTTGTGTAATTTAAAATTCACCAAACACTGGTGAGGGACAATCCGGAATCGCGAACTATTTCTCGTGTACTAACATGAGGATTATGAGCCACTGCTGCCAATACAGCAATTCCATTATTTTCTCCAGTGACTGTTGCTCTACAGGTCCTCTTTTTCGGTTGAACATTTCCATCAATAATAAATTGTTTGATAGTACGGCCAAATGAAGCACGTGAACGAATCCTATCCGAAAAGCGTTGAGCGTAAATAGCAACAGCATTTTCAAGATTTCTGCCAGCTTCTCCATAAACCAGAACCATTTCAATTTTCTCTGGCACAGTTAAACGGTTCATTCTAAAGTATTTTATCGTTTATTTTGCAATTACGAAAAACATGAAGATAAGAAATAACACAAACGTTAAATGTGATTTACAAAACTGAATAATACTTTTAACGCTATTTGCCGTAGGCACTTGGCGAAACAAACTTATACTTAATAAACACATTTTTATTAATCACTTGTTTTTTGTTCCGCAGAATATTTTGAATGTCTTTCAAAAAGTTTAAAAAATCACTCGATCGATTTCGACTTGTTAGGTCATCATCAGGAGTATCTAGTGTAGATACTCCTGATGATGACCTAACAAGTCGAAATCGATCGAGTGATTTTTTAAACTTTTTGAAAGACATTCAAAATATTCTGCGGAACAAAAAACAAGTGATTAATAAAAATGTGTTTATTAAGTATTAAGTAAAACTGAATAAGTTGTTTTGATGACGAATTTCGAGTATTTCCAATGAAAACGTGATGGTTTTTATTTCAAACGTATTGCAGAATCGAATGCGTGTGTTCTAGGAAGAAGAAATTGAAAAAATTGAATTTCGTCGATTACAACGCCATCTATCATGAACCGAACAAAATATTTTGTATAAAAAATATGGCTTCCTATCTTAGTTTAAATATTACCCCCGCCCCACCTACAAAGCGGGGGGTGGGGGACTATTTTTGCACTAATCTATCTCCCCCGCGGTATGATTAAATTTTGATTATGGACATTTTTTCCGTACAGTGGCTATTTTTCGAGATATTTGATCGTCTCAGTTTAAAAGAAACACCCGGTATATAGAAAAGAAGACACGTAAATCTTATCAGCAAAGAAATAAATCATGACGATAATTATCTAACGAAGCTCGTAAAGGAACGAACGATTACTATTGTGAATTGTATAAATAAATTTATGGCGGTTTGTAAATTAGTAATGGTCTTTTCGTATACACAAACGTAATTGATTTTTTGTGTTTTGGTTTATTTGGAAAAATGTTGACAATGTAACTCTTTCTATTAAAAATTAATTTCAATTTCAATGCAATTACCTATGCATACACAATTTAATCAAAATCTAATTAAATTGTATGGGCGCGCGCTTCCATACACACATACTAATCTAGGGTTAAGAACTTTAATTGTTTACATTTCATATATGTAAATATCAACATGTACCGTTTGTTTTTATTACTTTAGCCGTATACAATAATTATTTTTAAACAAAAGACTGTAAGTAATTTTATTAAAATTACAATTATTGTTAAGTATTTGCCGGAAACTTTAAATTTATTTATGTTTTAACAATTTTGTTTGAGTCGCGATGTATAATTCTACTTGACTTGTCAGCAATTAGCATCTAAATTAGAAAGAAAAATTACAAGAAAATTAATTTTATTTTATTAGTTTTATGCTCAGCATTTATTGAAATGGTAATTTGTGTACATTTATGTTGTTTTATTATATTGTCGGTGAGGGGAGTTTGGAATTAATTAAATGAAGAAAAATTTTTAGTGTGAAAGCTAAACACAGCACTCTGAAGAAATTTAAGAGATTCGGACTCTTAATCGCGGGAGTATAAGGTAACTGTAAATACGCAATTTGCAATGATATTTATATCATTATGGGATATGATACAAACGCACACGACACATGGGGGAATAGCTCGAAAATCACTCAAGAGGCTCCGCTTTTTCTGCAACAAGCTGAAATAATATCCGTAGTCATTTCTAACGATTCAACAGTTTTGGAGAAAGGGCTGTTTAAAGATAAACTACTTCGTCCTGGGGCTGGCTACAGATCGTTTATAGCAAAGTATGCAGCCTGTAAACTGGTATCTTCCTCATTATCCGTTACACGCATTGTTGAGAACTTTGGTATTCGTGGTTAAGTATTTTGTTTTTTTCTTTGTGATTCACTTTATTAATAAATGTAATCACCTTTATTTTATATTAAATTTACACTCTTTACTTATTTTTATTTTTAATTCTTGCTTTAGAGCTTTTATTTAAATCTTTTTTATTTACCATTAAAAATCTTAATAATATTGTTTTTATTTTTTTTTTTGGCTTGCTCCTATTTAACGTACATACAAAAAAACCTCTTAAAAGGTTTTTCTGTACCCAACTAACCATCTACGGTGCTTGACAATTAGGAAATTTATTTATAAATTATTACATGATTTGGTTGGGCAAGGTGTGAAAGATGCCACAGAACAACACAACATAAAATAATTAGTCTACAATATTTCCGGATACTCGACAGCATCGCAAATATTTTCACACATTTTCAACATTTGATGTGTAAACATCTTTACGCGCGCCTACCAAAATTTTTTGTATTAGAGTAAACTTGTAAATGAAACGAACGGAAATGACGTATACCTACTTCGTTTGAAAAAAAAACAAGAAACTCAACAAAAACAATTTTTACTATACATGGCATGCTTTTATGTATATGTATAATAGTAGGGAAAATGAAAAAATTTATTTAATGAATGAAATAGAAACCATCGACATTTCCATCGATCAGAAAAATCAAAAAAAAAAAATTACGATATGAAATACGAATTACGATTACGAAATTGCATACTCATACGATTAAAAACACAGTCAACAACTGCTGTATATTGCTTTATCACGAGTGACGAGTCTCTATAGGCGCTGTTCATCACGTCGGCTATCAATGATCATGTCTTCTACTGAATGGGGTTATAATGACATCTCGTTTTTAACAATGAACTGCCAGAGTCTCAGGTCACAGTCACGCAGGTATGCTCAATTCATTTGGTTTTTGAGACTTGGCTGCGCAATGACGAACTTGTTAATATTCCTACGTTTGAAAGGTGTTTTCAGTTCAATAGAGATGGTCAGTGGGCTGCCGGAGTAGCAATTCCGTCAAAAGATCCATAAAATTAGCATAGTGGACACAAATAATTTACCGTACTTTTTCAAAACCAATATTGACGTAACATGTGGACTTGCGAATGGAACTATGGGCTGTCTAAAGTATATCGAATGCATAGGCATCCTAACCAGGACAACGAGAACGATGAAAACGTCGACAGTAAAAAATGTCAAACGACTCTGGATGGATTTCGGTTCAAATTCACAAGTTGGCAAGAAGGTCAGGTGGCTTGAAGCTGGATGGGCGCAGGAAACGAATATCGACCGATGTTTGGTGCCCATTGCTAGAAAAAGCTCAACTATTAATCGAAACAACAATTAATGTTAAGCATAAACAACAATTAATGTAAAGCGTCGTACCTTCATGTGCCACCACAATTCATGCATCACACGGTGGTACCTACAACGAGATAGTCAGTATATACTCTTACGATAAAAGACACAGTTAACAAATTGTGTATATTGCTTTAGCACGAGTAACGAGTCTCGAAGGACTGTTCATCAGGTCGGCTATCGATGATCATGTCGTCTACCATGGACGTAAAAATGGGACCTCAATGGGTCTTCTTCAAAATTAGCAATCGCGCCGCACCACAAATCCGCTTTATCCGTTGTAATGGCGAATTTTGTACGAGATAATAATGACGTCTGGTTTTTAACATTGAACTGTCAGAGTCTTAGGTCATACACATCACCTCGACCTAACTGACACAGTCACGCAAGGATGCTCAATTTTCTTGCTTTTCCAGATCTGCGTTCAGTTCAAGAGAGACGGTGAGTGGGCTGCCGGAGTAACAATATATAAAAATTCAAATAGAATACTCATACCATACAGTCACCTCGCATAAAGAAATCATCGTTGGACAAACAACTGGTATGCGCGTAACAACACAACTCATTGATGATATATATACGGCTGAACTTCAGCTTCTCAATGGGAATAAGATGCTTTCTGTAGTTGTATTAACCTCGCCGAATAAATCTTTCGAAGATATAATGAAGTTCATACATTTCGTCCTTGCCTCATATCCTAAAGAATTTCAAAAATTCTCCAAGGAGACTATCATCTTTTGCCGGTGATTACGAGCGGGGATTTCAATATTAATGTTGCTGTTCCTCAAGCTGAACCACTTATAAACTTCCTGCGAGACGAATTCGATTTGCACATGAACTCAGATCGAAATATATTTACTACTAGATATGGGACGACCATATTGTACAGTTTTTCAATGAAAATTTTTAAAGTTAGAGTCGACAGTATATAATATATCTTATTTTAGCTACCAAAATCCAATTGCGTCGATTATACCGAAAGAGTAATAGACCAATTTAACGATAATAAACAAATGAAAAACTCTGGTTAGTAAAATTGCATTCCTTCTTCCTTCAAAGTAAACTGTACCCACGTACTATACACACGCCATGTTTACACATCTCCTTGAGAGTACTAATGGACTCACTCATTTTTTTTTTCTTATGATGTTGCTCCTCAACTTGAGAAAAATTTCTTTGTGTACAGAGACTTTAATAACATTAATATAGATCGTTTATCAATGTATTGTAATTCTCTTCAATGGGACTTGTTACGTAATTTAGTAGACATTGATGATCAAGTTGCATTTTTTAATGGTATGGTTATTGAAATGTAGAATAGATTTGTCCCTGTAAAATGTTTTGTAATTGATATATCAAAGCCGATATGGTTTACTCCTCAAATTCTGGAATTCATGAAAAAGAGGAATAGGGCTTATGGTAGATGGACAGTGCTTCGAACTGACAATAGTTGGAATGAATATAAATTCCTCAGAAATAAGGTGTAAATCAAAGCACGATTTTTTAATGAATAAATTAGATCCTAAACTTGCTCCTAAAATCTTTTGGAATAATTTAAAAAGTCTTGGTGTTGGAAAATTTATTGAGCAGGCACAGATTCCGTTTACTCCTAATGATCTTAATAAGTTTTATTGTGAATCTGTTAAATGACAATCATCTGGAGCTAACACAATTGATTGTTCTATTTTTGAACCTAATTTTAATTCTTCAAAATTCTCATTCAGTGTAATCTCTGTAGACCAACTTTTTAAAGCAATTTATTCTGTTAAATCTCAATCTTCTGGAATGGATAATATTTCTATTAGATTTATTAAATTACTTTTTCCTTATATTTCTCAATATCTGCTCTATATTTTTAATAATATTATTACTAAATCTTATTTTCCTAATTGTTGGAAGTTATCTAAAATTACTCCATTGGCAAAAACTAAGAATGTTAATGTGATGTCTGATTTAAGACCAATTAGTGCATTATCTTCTATCTCTAAAATTTTAGAAATTATTATTAAAATTCAAATTACAAGTTTTTTGCTGAAAAATGACTTACTTTCGGATTATCAATCAGCATACAGACCAATGCATAGCACCACCTCTGCGTTGCTCAATATTACTGACGATATTCGGCGTAATATTGATTCAAATAAATTTACCGCACTGGCACTCTTGGATTTTTCTAAAGCGTTATAAACTCAATAAATCATTATAAACTGTGTGTTAAATTATCGTCGTTTTTTAACTTCTCAGGATCTGCATGTAGACTTATTTATTCATACTTAAGTTGTAGATCACAGCTTGTTGAAATTAATGGAATATTTTCTGATATTATGGAGCTAAGATGTGGAGTTCCACAAGGTTCAGTGCTTGGTCCGTTATTGTTTTCGTTGTACATTAATGATATTTCTACTTGCTTTAGATTTTCAAAATTTCATCTCTATGCTGATGACTTGCAGGTTTATAGTTATAGTGAAATATCGAATAAAGATGTTTGTATAACAAATTTGTGATTTATTAAGAATTTTTGAATGGTCGAATCAAAATGATTTATTACTTAATGCAAAGAAAACTCAAGCTATTATAATTTATAAACGAAAGCTGAATAAGAATGATTTCCAAAATTTGATTCTGGGTAATGAGTTAATAACATACTCGGATACAGTTAGGAACTTAGGACTCATTATGAATTCTACTTTGACTTGGGAAGAACATATTGATAAAATGTGCAGTCAAGTGTATAGTATTTTGCGCTCTTTTTGGAAATTGACTGATTTTGCAAATTCTAGACTACGACATAAATTGTTTATGGCTTATGTTTTACCCCATTTCTTGTACTGTGATGTTGTATTGTTCGGTATGTATGGGTACTGTATGGATAGAATAAAATCACTGTTCAATTCATGCGTTAGATATGTTTTCTCACTTCGAAAATTTGACTATATTTCTATGGTTAGTCAGCTACTACTTGGTTGTGATATTAAAAATGATTTCGATTTTCGAACCTGCGTCTATATTCATAAACTTTTACTTATTAAGAAACCTTCTTATTTGTATAATAAAATAAAGTTTTCTATTTCTGATCGCACGCAGCATATTACATTACCACATAATAACCATCGTATATTTCATTCTTCATTTTCTGTTCTTGGAATGAGTATGTAACGGGTGATTTTTTAAGAGCTTGAGAACTTTTTTTTAAAAAAAAACGCATAAAATTTGCAAAATCTCATCGGTTCTTTATTTGAAACGTTAGATTGGTCCATGACATTTACTTTTTGAAGATAATTTCATTTAAATGTTGACCGCGGCTGCGTCTTAGGTGGTCCATTCGGAAAGTCCAATTTTGGGCAACTTTTTCGAGCATTTCGGCCGGAATAGCCCGAATTTCTTCGGAAATGTTGTCTTCCAAAACTGGAATAGTTGCTGGCTTATTTCTGTAGACTTTAGACTTGACGTAGCCCCACAAAAAATAGTCTAAAGGCGTCAAATCGCATGATCTTGGTGGCCAACTTACCGGGCCATTTCTTGAGATGAATTGTTCTCCGAAGTTTTCCCTCAAAATGGCCATAGAAACGCGAGCTGTGTGGCATGTAGCGCCATCTTGTTGAAACCACATGTCAACTAAGTTCAGTTCTTCCATTTTTGGCAACAAAAAGTTTGTTAGCATCGAACGATAGCGATCGCCATTCACCGTAACGTTGCGTCCAACAGCATCTTTGAAAAAATACGGTCCAATGATTCCACCAGCGTACAAACCACACCAAACAGTGCATTTTTCGGGATGCATGGGCAGTTCTTGAACGGCTTCTGGTTGCTCTTCACTCCAAATGCGGCAATTTTGCTTATTTACGTAGCCATTCAACCAGAAATGAGCCTCATCGCTGAACAAAATTTGTCGATAAAAAAGCGGATTTTCTGCCAACTTTTCTAGGGCCCATTCACTGAAAATTCGACGTTGTGGCAGATCGTTCGGCTTCAGTTCTTGCAGGAGCTGTATTTAATACCGTTTTACACCAAGATCTTTGCGTAAAATCTTCCATGTCGTCGAATAACACAAACCCAATTGCTGCGAACGGCGACGAATCGACATTTCACGGTCTTCAGCAACACTCTCAGAAACAGACGCAATATTCTCTTCTGTACGCACTGTACGCATTCGTGTGGTTGGTTTAATGTCCAATAAAGTAAACTGAGTGCGAAACTTGGTCACAATCGCATTAATTGTTTGCTCACTTGGTCGATTATGTAGACCATAAATCGGACGTAAATCGCGAAACACTTTTCGAACCGAACACTGATTTTTGTAATATAATTCAATTATTTGCAAGCGTTGCTCGTTAGTAAGTCTATTCATTATGAAATGTCAAAGCATACTGAGCATCTTTCTCTTTGACACCTTGTCTGAAATCCCGCGTGATCTGTCAAATACTAATGCATGAAAATCCTAACCACAAAAAAATCACCCTTTATAATAAATTACCCTTGTCTGTTCGCTTAAGTGACACACAGCGAAAATTTATAAATAACTATAAAAAGTTTTTCGGGTTTGCAATCCACTTATGAAATTTTTGCATTGAATTTATTGTTTTCCATCATAATCTAATAGTTTTTGTTGTATTTTCCATAAAAAAAAAAAAAAAAAAAAAAAAAAAAAAAAAAAATAGTTTTAATTGTAAAATTTTGTACTATAGCCTTATGTTTAATATTATGATTATTTAATTTTAAATTTAAATTATTATTTTTATATTATTTTCACTGTATATATTGTAAATATTTGTATTATATTCTTAATTTTGTATATATTTTATTGTTTTGGGTTATAATTGTAACAAAAGCTTCCTAGCTCATAATAAATAAATAAATAAATAATTGCTAACATCACATTTTCGATACTTTATCGAAGTTTATGCCTCGCTTTTTTAGAACAAAAATAATGTGACAAATGTCAAATTTTCTACCAATTTCCAGCCTGCTTGATTGAAAATTGTGATATTTTAGCTTGAGTTCAATCACCAAATAATTTGTTTTCGATACTTGGACGAAAATAGGCAAGGACACCTTGTTCACATTTGTTCTAGTATAGGTTATGATAGCAGTACGGAAAAAATTCATAAACGAAACAGTTCCCCATTTTGGTTTTACTAAAAAGAGATATAAACTTCGATAAAGAATCGAAAATGTGATGTTACAACATTTTTTTGGTAATTTAATTAGATGACAGCGCTAGTCGTATAAACTAAACAGTGCTTTTTTTAGATTAGCATGGTCCTTCGAGCCTCCGTAAATAAATAAAAAAATATCAATACACAAAACGGAAACATCAGGCGTTGTCTGGGCTAACACAGAGACACCACATCATTAAGAAACAAACAACATCTAGTCGAGAGCGTCATAATGGACGGTTCAAGTGATTATAAATCAGTAGTGGAAGGTCAAAACCCGGTACAAAAACTTGTTACGACTTCATGGTCTTCACATTGTTGTCCAGCTTGTGCTGTCGTGACATTGTTGTGATACATTTTTTGTATTTTATTTTTTGTACATCTCTTTTATTATTATATTTTATTATTTCTTTTTTTTGGTTCGACGAATAAATGATGGAGCAAGACCAATGTGTGCCTTTCTGCGTGTGTACGAGCGGTTAAAATGTAGACTAATATTTTTTCTGTGTTTCTTGTTTTGTGTTTTTGGCGAGACACGTTCGTTTTCGTTTTGCACCGCTCATAAAAATATTAAAGTTGAGTTGGTTAGGCGTGTAGTTTTGAAGGGCATCGTACCTTTTGAGTTGTATTGACGCCATTTTCTTTCCAATTAAAAATATAAGGAAATGGAAATTTAAAAATTTAATTGATAATTAAGTAATCACGCTGTATAATACTGTAATTACCGTAAATATAATAATAATAATTAAGAGATTTTTGAAAAAACATAAAGTGAAATGTGAAATATCCAAACGAAAAGAAAATTTATAAATAATTTATAAGAAAAAATAAGAAAATTTATAAAATAAATAGTTCTTGTGTGTATGTGTTTTTTATGCACTTTTATGAGTAACGGTCGAAATGGTTGAACTGGTAATTTTTTGTGCCATCTGGTACAGGGTTTTCTAATAATAGGTTTCATTTTGAATAACCTGCTAATTAAGCAGCTGTCAATTTTGAAGCTGTCATTTTTTGACATTTGACAAGTAAAAACTACGCCATTACTAAAAATGGTACGATACACGCTTCAAACACGCACTGAAATTGTTAAAATTCACTACAAAAATGGTGAAAATGTTGAATTCACAGTTCACAAAACTAAAGCATTTTTGGGTCGTCGTGAAGCACCTTCTCGACCGGCAATAGTGAAACTGGTGGAAAAATTTGACCTGTTGCTACAAGTTAGTGATGTGCGAAACCATGTGCGTCGCTTAAGAAAAATTGAGAATATTGCTGCTGTAGGCCGTAGTGTTGATGAAAACCCAGATTTGTCGATCCCTCGTCGATCTTTGGAGGTAGACATTCCACAAACGACATTACACCGTATTTTGCATAAAGACTTAGGTATTAAGGCTTTTAAAATTCAGTTAACATAAGAACTCAAGCCGCTTAATTGCCATAAAAGTCGTTTCTTCGCTGATTGGGTCCTTCAAATGCATCAAAATGATCCGGATTTTCATCAAAAAATCATCTTCAGTGATTAGGCCCATTTTCACCTCGGAGGCTACGTTAATAAGCAGAATTGTCGCATTTGGTGCTCAGAAAGTCCAAGAATGATTGTTGAAAAGCCTCTCCATCCTCAACGTGTCATTGTTTGGTGCGGTATTTGGGCTAGCAGTGTGATTAGACCTTACTTATTCGAAAATGAGGCTGGTGCAACTGTTACGGTGAATCGATTGCGATACCGAGCTATGATTAATGATTTTTTTATGGCCGAAATAGGAAGATATTGATGTGGACGACGTTTACTTTCAGCAAAACGGCGCTACGTGCCACACAAGCAACAACAAAATCGCAATTTTGCAAGAAAAGTTTTCAGACAATACAATTGGCCACCGAGATCTGGTTTTTAAACGCGTTAGACTTTTTCTTTAAGGCCACGTCAAAGATAAGTTCTATGCCAATGCTCTACAATCGATTCAAGACCTTAAAGATGGAATTCGTGAAGTAATGGATGACATACAGCCACAAATGTGCAAATTGGTCATGGAAAATTTCATGAAAAGATGATGGTGCTGCAAGCGTAGCCGTGGCGGCCATTTGGCTGGTATCGTTTTCAATTGTTAGAGTAAGGTATTGTTACGATTACATGATCGTAACAAGTGCTGTTGTATGGTATTTTCCTCGGGTTTGTGCCTCCACTTGCTATGTTTTCTCAATGTTGGTTGTTGTCCCCACTTTTGTAGATGTTTGTTTTATACGTACCTTTTTGTAAGGTGGCGCGAGGGTGAGAAAGATGCTGGGAGAAAGAGAACAATGCGTATCTAGTGTGTGTCAAGCAAACATTCCATAAGAATGTTTTTCTTATATGCCTCTCGTTTACACTAATGTGAATTGATGTAAACGAGAAACAGAGAAGAAAGACAATTCTTCTGGAATGTTTTGCGCGTCGTTTTGTGCGGCGTACGAATTTTTGTGCATTCGAGTTTTGTTTTTAATAAAAAATAGTCTGGTTTGGAATGGTAATAGAAAAAGTCTCGTTTTGATTTTTTATGAAATTAAGAAGAATTGTTTTTGGTTACAAAGAAAAAGTTATAAAAATAGTCTGCTGTTGAATATTTAAGTATATACCTATATCGTTTTTTGTATATTTGTGTTTATTTAAGAGGACATAACTTTAATAAACCTGTAAAAATAAAATTTTTGTTTTTAAAAAAAAAGAAAAATATAAAGTATATGAAATATATGGTGAATAAAATATGTATTTGTTTATAGAAAAAACAGGGGAAAAAATAGAAATCAAAGTTCGTTTTTATTTGAAAAAAAAATTTATCAAACTGGTGATTTTCGCATTATTTCCTTATAGTAATTTAACGGGACTAATGCGGTTGTGTGTACCGTTGCCGAAAAGTTGAAAACCCGATTTTTTGTACAATTATCTAAAATAACCTAAAGCCTGATATAAAATAAAATAAAGTGATTATGATTAATGTTCGATAATAGATAGAGACGGATTTGAAATTTTTTTTTTGGTAATTTGGGGAGTGACCTTGTCTTTACGTTCACTACATTTGCGACAGGTGGCGCAATTCCGGCGAGTGCTAATTATTTTTTTAACGACCACAAAATTTTTGTCATATTACTGATGCCACGTCATTTGTACCATTGATAATCAACCATCGAACGGCTATTGTCGAGGCAACGCTTAACGGTACCGGCGATTGACGGATTTCGGCAAGCCAACGCCCTAATATCCGGCTATTGGAGGGTGGTTATCTGTGTGTAACACCGCAACACACGGGTGGCCAACCGGCCCCTCGTTTTATTTTGTTTGGTATCGGGGAAAGGCCCCGCAACGCCCGACCGCACAAGGTCGCAATGGTACGGGTGGCCAGCCGGCACCTCGTATAATTTTTTTGGTATCGGGGAAAGGCCCCGCAACGCCCGGCCGCGCAAGGCCGCAACGGTTTTTTTTAAAATTAATTAATTAAGGTACGATTTTTTTTTTTGATTTTTTTTAATTTTTAAATTTTATTATTTCTTTTTAAATTTTTTATTAAATTCAATTTTTATATTTTGTAATCGAGCGCCGCACAGCGGGTGCACGCTCGGTAGACATTGGTCTCTCTCTCTCGTTCTCTTATCGTGGTACGGGTGGAGGGGATTCTGTTTATTTGATTCTTCTGGGAAGTTGTTTCCTTTCGTTGTTTTTTCTGTGAATAAAATGAATTATTAAATTTTTCGGTGTGGTGTGATGGGAGCGGAGATTCCCTATGTGGCGGCATAGTGATGGCGGTCCCTTGGTGCCCGCATCCAATTTCGTAACCAGGGCTTGCCCCGTTTGATTTCGGATGGATGCGCGCACCAAGGCACCTCTTCCGTTATTATTCTTTTTATTATTTATCTGATTATCTGCTGTTCGTTCCTCAGGTTCCGGCCGACGAGTTTCGGCGGAACATCGGTTATTATTATTACTATTTGCGGTTTTTTTTAATTTTTTTCAAATTATCTGTATGATCACGGTGTAGGCCAGGAGCCCTGCATGCCTCAAACCCCACGACCTTCGCACTTCTCCGCTGAGAACGTAGCCGGCAAAACATCACCGTGGAGGCCTCTGCAGTGGCTTAAGTGAAATCTGCAGGTTGGCAGTAGCCAGCCTGTAACAGTATGCCTTCTTTACGATGAAATAAACATTCATTGATTTCTTTTAATAAAGTTTCCTTTAATAGTTTTTTTAATATCAAAATGAAACCTCTTATTGGAAAACCCTTTATTAACGGATACCACGTTATCGCTATTCGCCCATTATTTCTACGGGTTTTTTTTTTGTTTTGGCGAAGGACGTCCAACCAAGTAGTTACAAGTGGTCAGTTGATTCCACTTTGTACGGTGAGGCGGGACAACGCCTAGCAAGACAAGAGTTTATAATAAAGGCGGAAGGACGCACAACTTTGTAGTGCCCAATCAAGTAAAATTTTACGGATAAATGGCTCCAGTGAAGTGTAGTCCAAACTAACAATCCCTTGCCTAGAGCTAAGTGGGACACTGTTGTTAAGCCGACTAGTACAAAAAGTAACCAACGCTCTATACGTGAATTCACCAATATAACCCTATATGGAGCGATTTCATGGTCACACTGGCGTGGAATCAAAAACCACCATCCACGTGACAAAGGTTTGTCGCAAACCGGGTCGCAGAGATTCAAACCATCAGCGACATACAATCATGGAAAGATATTCGGTCGAAAGATAACCCCGCAGACTGCGCATCTCGAGGGGTGGCCGCAAAAATTTGAGATCACTGAAGAGATCACATTCAGTTCACCTCTCCAAATACTAACTAGCCACTTAGCAATTGATTGGTTAATCAATAAACATTCATCTGTTACCAAACTCATTCGAATAACAATCTACAACAAGCCTCTTAAAAACATAGCAAGCTTTATTCACTATATCGATTCCTGGACAGAAACAACGTAATTCGGGTAGGAGGTAGACTGGAAAACTCAAAGCTCCCGTACGAAGAACGACATGCGGTTATAATCTCATAAGGGACACTTTACCGACTTGGTCCTGGGTTGGGACCATTGCAAACATTACATGGGAGTAATTCTATGACTTTGGCATATATTCGCGCAAACGGTTCTGGATCATCAGAGGTGGGAACAGCTCATGGGAAACCTGCCTGCTCCTCGAGTCACTGTAACTCGATTATTCACATAGACTGGAGTCGATTATGCCGGACCCATTAACATACGGATGAGCAGAGACCGTGGAAATAAATTCTACAAGGGGTACATCTACATCTTGATCTGCCTCAGTACCAAAGCAATTCACATCGAAGCAACATCGGATTTAACCAGGGAAGGATTCGTAAGCGCATTTAGGCGATTCACTGCACGGCGAAATAACGTAGCCAATATATATGTAGATCGACAATGGAACTAACTTTGTAGGAGCTAGTAAACTAATGCAGTCCATAAATTGGCAGTTTATCCCCCCGTCAGCACCGCACTTCAGGACACTGCGGGAGCAAGAATAAAATCAATCAAAACTCGTCTTAAAAAATGTATAGACAACTTTACTAAACCAGATCGAAGCGTGCCTAAACTCCAGGACACTGTGCCCATTTACTGAGTCTCCAGAATCTCTAGAGCTGCTAACACCAGGTCATTTATTAATTGGAAATGCACTCAGCTGCTTCAGAAAAAATAACATTCTCATCTCGATGGAGGGTAGTACAGAATATTCGGTCGCAGTTTTGGAATAAGTGGACAACGGATGACTTACATCGTCTTCAGCAGCGGCCCAAATCGCGAAAGGAATCAAAAACCATCGACAGGGGGGACATTTTCCTATTACGAGATGAACTGTTACCAGAAGTTACATCCCGGCAGGAACGGTGGAGTGAAGGACGAGATTATTTAACACATCTTATGTTCCTGTTATTCTTGATCTCTTCATACATCACATTGTTTCAGCTCACGTTTCCTCTTTGAGGGTCAGTTAACAACACTTAAGATACCAGCACTTTGTAATTCATCAGAAGAAAACCTGTTCACAATACAAAACAATTTTATCACTTCATAAATACTTCAAAGCATCACAAAATTGTAAGCAAAATTAATTTATTAATCAAATATGGAATAAGCAGTCGTTCCGGAAAGGGCCTAATTGCCTCATGGAGATTTGCTTCTGGCACAGAAATTCCGATTGCTCACCCTTAAAAAAATCGATCACCGCGGACAGTTAAGTTTATCGTTAGAATTCCTATATACGTTAGAACCTATAGACGGGCGATATATGTAGATTAGTGATCACATACCTGTCGTTTAGATCGTCTAGATCCAAAGAATTGAGAACAACGGTTACTAATGTTCTCTTAGTATGGCAATCGTATTATCAAATCGTATTTCATTAATTCGGACTAACGGCGCTACTCTCATTAGACCGATCAATCAATGAAATGAAAATATCATTGTTACAAACCTGCTCCAAATACCCATACAATTATCTTCTAAGCTAAGCTAAGCGATTTGAGCTAAGTTCATAACAATTCGAAAAATATATGAACTATTTTTCCCGCCTGTGTGATTCTATTAATATTTTGGCAGACATTACTCGCTTTCGAACTATAAACCGATCAAATTACGTGAAATGCTTTATACCACGCCTACTAGTTCCGTACTTGTTTTAACTTTGTTGTTCTTTTAATACTTTAAACTAACCCACCATGTCATGTACGCAGCATAAAATGTATGTTTTTGGGATGTAATGAGCTGTGCAAGCTAAACTATGCTAATAGAAAATACGTTTCTCGCTTAGCTTAGCTAAAATGTGCAACGGGCCCTGCAGTTCATTAATATAAATAATTTAATGCGCTGTGCCATAGACACCTACATGTATCCAGACACAGTATTATGTATTGCACTAACACACATATACGGTCTATTGAATGAAATTGAACAACGGACACAAATTAACAAAAAATGCATGGGAATTGTTTTTTGGATGATTTTCATTGAAATGCAAATAAAACTACAATTTTTACAATATTTAATAATACATAAATAATAAAATAAATAAAACATAAATTTTGGAATCCAATTCATTTTTGACTAATATATAACTAATATTAATGAAATTAAAATTAAATATAACATTTTTAAACAATAAGTAGGAATAACGAAAATTTATCTCAATTCATATTATTTCATTAGGTAATTAATTACTTATAAAGAAAATTATAAAGGTATATATTATCACATATCAAGAAAATTTATAAAAAATTGTTTAATTTTCTTTTATTAAAATTTACTTTGGCAAAGTTATGGTTTACTTCCTTGCAGTAATTTAACAATATAATGTTTGCCATGGGAAATAATAACATTTTGAAAATGTTAATATTTGTTTGTCCGCAATTGCAAACTCTATTGGTGTCGATATAAAAATTTTCTTGCTGAACGCTATTTAAAGTAAGGCAATGTAAAAATTTTCTTTGACTTGTTTCGCAGAAAAATTTTGTTTTCATTTCACCAATTACGAATAATTTCTTGGAAAATTGCGCACATATGGAAAAATAGCTGTTGCACCACCTGAGTTAGTTGAACCAAGCCACCTCTTTGCATATAGTCGAAATAAGTCTCATGAATTTTAGTCCCTTTTTCTTTAATGAACGAACACAAACTGGCAATCGGAACATGAAATCTTCTTACAAATTGAGTGTGCCGCATAACCGCATACGTAATTATTCGAAATATCATCCAATTCCACATTCGCTAAATAATCCGAGTTTAATACATTGTGTAATCAGACATTGAAACCAGATTTGAGTCATCTACGTACTCAAGGTTTTCGTTATTTTTAAAAAGATTTAATGGAATTGATTTTCGAAAAATATTCCTAATTCGCAATTGGTTTTCGGATTCAGAAATATTTCGAAATGAAACGTTGTAACACCGTCCCGATAAAAATCTGTATTTACTAAACCTTTTTTCGATGTCATCAGATTGAAATTTACCGAGAAGAATGTAAGCTATACCAAACTGTTTAAATGAGTATTCTGAGATCTTTATTAACGCTTTCGTAGATTTAACCATGGCAGTGTGTGTTTCACGAGACAACCTACCATTATTATTTTCTGTGTTATGCCAGTCTTCAAGCCATTCTATGATTTTTTCTAAAAAATTTATTTTATTGTCTTCAGGGCTTGTAATTGGTTCGGAATATTCATTTCGTTTCGCTGTTCCTTTAAATTTCGATTTTAGGTTTAAAATATCCCACCATCTTCTAATTATTTCCAGGAAATCATCTGTTTCATTTTTGTTATTTTGTAGAAGGGCAGCAATTGTGCTGCAGTGAAATACATTATCGACAAGTGTAGCTTTTTGGCGTTCTAAATTGTTTGGATACATAGATTTAAAGTTCAATTTGAAAGCAGTTTTAGCAGGTAAGCTTATTTCTTTCATATATTGCTGTCTTAAATTGGAAAATCGAGCATATTTAATTTCTCGGGTTTCGAAGTCTGGGTATACAAATGAATAATCAAAATTTTTAACATTTAACCAATTATTGCGTATATTTTTAAAAATATGGACAGAATCATAACAACAAAATACAAGACGTTCAGAATCGCAGGGATGGAGGAATGAGAAACTATCTTTATTGCCAGTAAACATTTCAAACATTGTTCTATTTATACTATTATTGTCGGTCATAATTACAAAAACTTCTAAACCAATATTGTATAAATACTGCAAGATGTTTTTTGTTAGCTGATGCAGTTCTTTCCCTGTGCAAGTTTTAACGGGTATCAATTTCACAACTTCCTTGAAATTTCCAAATGCAGATTTAACCATAAAAGTTTGAACAGTCTTAGCTAAAGAATCTGAATTATTGTTTGCGAAACCTTTTACAGGCTGCACTAGACTGCGAATGTAAAAGGTGGGAAACTATATAGTATTTTGGGAATATCTAGGTACTTTACTTTTCATTAATAATAATTTTATTTGATCGGTCAAAAAATTCAGCTCGTTATAAAATTCAAAGTCGTCAGGGATGTTTTCTAAAGCTAAATTCATTATGTTAAGCGCATTTTCCAACAGGGTGTTACAATCTTTAGAAGTATTAATATTTTCAAAATTTTTATATCTTACCAACAGATTTTCGAATTGAGACCAGAGAGTTAATTTTAAAGTATTTGAAAGAATCCAATTTAAATCTTGCTTACTTACTAACTCACTATATGTAAAAATATTGACCTTCAAATCACTGCAAATCACTATTCTTATTTTGAAATTACGTCCTTTTTGTAAATCACCATCAACTATGTAAAAAGTCAAACTAGCTTTTTGTTCGAAAGTCTTATACTCTGTTTATAATTTTGTAGAACGTCCTGATATCCCTTAATCATGTCGGCTTGCAGAATAGCTTCATTATTTTTCTCAATTCTACAATTGATTTCTTCTAGTTGCTTTCCTGGTGGCTTACGTTTGTTTGGCGGTTCGTGTTGATGAGGTTGGCCGGGAAAAACTGTTGGAATGCTCCCATTTAACAATTTTGATCGTGAAATTGGGTAATTTGTATCTTCGTTTCTCAGCATTAAATTTGTTTGCACTTGACCTGGTAAAAAATGTTGTACGCATATCGCCGAGTACTTCGATGGCTCCCAATTTGGCTTTTTAATAGCTGCTATCCATTTAAATTTCAAATTTGAATCCACAGGAAAAGAAAATCAAGCACCCATCAACACAACATCTTCGAGGCATATTTTCTAATTGTATTCCATTAAATACGGAATTTGTTTATAAAAGCCGAACTGTAATATTATAATAACACAACACTAAAATAATTAATTGAAAACATTAAATAATTCAAATAAATCCAGTGACATTACCTTAAAACACAACGTTCCACTTCGAAATATAGAGAGAAACTAAACAAATTCAATAAAGAAAAAATTCAATACACACATTGACAAAAATATTACTGTGTCTGGATACATGTAGGTGTCTATGGCTGTGCCCCATATACTTGAATGACAAGTTAAATTTGATGAACATTATAAACATTAAAATTCAAAAATTTAGTTTTTGTGAGAGAGGTGATAGAATTGTTGTAAGTTGATTCACAGTATCAGCGGATATGTTTTCTATTCCTTTTGCAAATGATAACTTCAAATCTTAAATTATGTTTGTGACTTCTGAATCACTGCAGACAAACACTTAACTCAGACAATTCATTTACTACCGGAAGCAGTATCTTCATTTGGAGTTCATCGTCTTTGCAAACATTTTTTTAAAATTATATCATTTACGACTAAGAACTAAAAGATTCAAAATTAAATATGCAATACCCGTCCAGACCAGATTTGCCAAATTTCTGTGTCAATGACCAGTTTGCAAATTTTTTGAAAAATATTTAGCATTTACGAAAACGTCAATAAAATCAAAAAAATTGTAATTTAAATGACGAGTTCTACAGTCCAGGCGTATTGACTATTTGGAATCGAACTTTATATTTAACCATTTCCATTAATTGGGAAACCCTTACGAAATTTGATTGAAATCTGTGCACCATAAGTGGCCAGTCCAAGTTAAGAAGTTTAGCATTTACAAAAAACGATAAGGAATTAAAAGTTTAAATGTCCTTTGAACAGCTTTTCTTCTTCTGTCATAAATTTCTTTGGTTGTATTTCTTCCACTTCCCAAAATCGCTTTCACTATTTGTCAAGGCCTACTAATTGCTTGGTGGGTTTTTGCTTAAAATATTCCGAAACGTAAAGGTTCAAACAGAATATATCCATTCCGCCCCGCCCGTTTTTCATCCCCTCGTTCCACCCGCTTTGTAAAACATAATGTATCCGCTCCGCTTGTCAAAAAATAAATGTTCAATTAGTAGTTTTGTTTTGTCATTGAGCAAAAATATTAACGTTTAAAATTTTTAAATTAAATTTATATTGAAATGGAATATGAAGAGGCTGCACTGGCACTTGATTATTTAATTGACATGAATGTGTTATATAATATTTATAAGAAATCTACAAAGAAACCAAAAAGAAGATGGTGGGTGCGACCATTACATTTAGACCAGAGTATAAAAGGCTACTATAACACAGCATTTACAAAAATGAAAAATATAGATTCAGAAGAATTTTTTATCAATACTCGGATGAATCGAAGTATGTATAATCTATTATTTAACTTGGTTGAGGAGAAACTAACTAAACATTCGATTCGGCGCCCAATTAATCCAGAATGCCGCCTTGCGTTGACGCTATCGTAAGAATATTGAATTAAGGTTCAATCACAATGAAACCGCACCGCGGCGCACCACACCGTGTCAAGCCGCTTTTACGGATTGTCAAACACAATGTTTCCGCGCCGTTTCGTAAAATTGATCCAATTAATTCTGCATAAAATTTATCTTCGATATTAAATTTTAATTTTTTAATGAATTCCACAATTCGAAATTCCATTTTTAAAATAACATTTTTTTTGGTCACCTGTAATATTGAAAATAAGTTTGTTGTAAGCCTGTGAAAAAATTGTTTAGGTTATGTTATCCGAAAATGTAGAAAGTTGGCCTATCTCTTCCGCACGTGCCGTTCCGCACCGACCATTGTGTTTGCATATCCGTTTTACGATTTGAATCACATGTAATGCGACATTTCCTACTTTGACTGATTAACGAAACGGAGCGGTGCGGTGTCATTGTGATTGAATCTTTAAAGTTAAGCTTGATTTCCTAACTGTGCCCATAACTTATCATGTTTTAGTTTCTTGTCCCAAAGTGTTACGCCAAAATTTCTCGTCTGGTTTTTCAAAATGGGGAAATCTACTGTGCGAGAAATTATAATTGAAACTTGCATTATTTTGTGGCAAATTTTGTCGCCATTGTATGTAACAGCTTCAAGCAGGTCCGATTACCTACAAATTAGTGAAGAGTTTGCCAAAAAATGGAATATGCATAATTGTATTGGTTCTATAGATGGCAAACACATTGCAATTCAATGTCCGCCTCGAACAGGGTCAGATTTTTATAATTATAAAAAAACGTTCAGCATTATTCTGTTAGCCGTTTGTGATGCAAACTATACGTTTACACATATTGCGGTTGGAGCTCGTGGCAGGTAAAGTGACGGAGGTAACCATTAGAATATATAAACATTTGCAAGTTATTCGTGCGGATTTATTTTTACTTTTAGGTATTTTTAAATCTTCAAAATTTGGCCGACGCATCCTAAAAATGAGCTACCGATACCCACAGAAAGGGGTTTACCAAATAGCACTCTGCTATTTGCTCATAATTTTATCGGCGATGCAGCCTTTCCATTGCACAATCATATAATGCGGCCTTACTCATATCCAGAAACTCGGACGAGACAAAAGAAATATGTATTTAACTTTCGATTGTCCAGAGTGCAACGCGTAATAGAAAACGCTTTTGGCATATTAGTAAACCGATGGAGAGTTCTTCGAAATCCTATTAATATGATTCCAAGAAAACCAGAACTTTACCGACTGGGAGGATGAAGGATTTGCCTTGCACGAAGGAGAGTGGCGCCGAAACACTACGCCACTTCCATCAATTTCAGAACGAACAACCAATTCAACGAGGGTTGCATTCAATTTAAGGAACCATCTCAAAGATTATTTTTGTAATGAAGGTGCTGTTACGTTTCAATATAGGAATATTTAAAATGAAA
Organism: Nephrotoma flavescens; assembly: GCA_932526605.1. Lineage (NCBI taxonomy): Eukaryota > Metazoa > Arthropoda > Insecta > Diptera > Tipulidae > Nephrotoma > Nephrotoma flavescens. Next base: position 255,377,859 of record OW052221.1, read on the forward strand.
CAATGAAAATTTTTGATAACTTAATTACATTTCATTTAATAATATGTTCATCACAAGTCCAGTCATATCACATATGTATATTTAAAATAAAATAAAATAAAATAAACATTAATAATCAAAGTTTTGTAGTTGTCAGTTTACTACAGCCTCGTAATATTTTAAAATTAAATCGAATTGAACTTTTCGAGTTTTCTTCGTAGGCCAATTTTTTCGTAGAAAATTTCATATCACAAAAACTTAAATTTAAATTAAAGCAAATTCGACTTTGTAAATAATTAAACCAAAATTAATAAATTGTGTTTTGTTGTTGACTATTTATAACGGCCTCTTGAGCTTTTATTATTATTTCGATTTTAAATTTTGATTTTTCGTCGTGACTCATTTTTTCATATCAAAACATATGAAATTTAAATATGCACGGTCCTCATCATCACTCCCGGCAGTTATTTTTGCTTGGATTGATTTCAACGTCTCTTAAAAGGTATTTGAGATTTGGTCTTCTTTATTACTCTTCTTTCTCGAAATAGACGATTTGGACATCGAAGTCGATAAAATTGATTCACTGTCTATATCTTCTGATTCGGAATAGGAATAAGCTATTTCCATATTTTCAAAACTTGCATTTTCCACCATCCTATGAAAATAAAAACAACATAAACAACCATTCTACGTACGATACAAATTCTTACCAATAAAAACATACTTTTGTGGCCTAATGCAATCATCCAAAAATGTGAGGTTTGCAAACAGGTACCATTGGGGTATATTAGAAAGGCCCGAGCCTGACGGCATGTCTATAGTTTTTTCTTTTCTCAGACATATTTGCCTCGAAGGTACGACCACTTATTTTTGCTGTAAATATAGTTAAACCTTTTATATTTGTTTTGCGTGGAATAAATTACATTTTACTTACTATCAAATTCAAACTTTGTATTAAGATCTTTCCAAATTTGGTTTTTTTTCTAGTATCCATATACAACGCGTGTTTTTTGTCGTACAATTGTGGAAAGGATTTTACAACTTCAATGAATTCTTCAATATCCATATTTAATAAACAATATTTAATATGAAAATTTAATCATTTCAAATTGATTCTTTTTATTAGGCGATGTGTACAAGTCGCGGGCACGTTTAATAACTTATGTCAAATAATATAAATTGAGGTTATGTCATCCGTAAAAATTTAAGTTCACGTTTAGTGTCCGCTCCGTTTTTTCCCCTCCCGTTCATTATGTTCACCACACCGTTTTTCATACAAACTGACATGTTTAATTTTGACAGAAAAACGGAACGGAATGGAGCGGATACATTCTGTTTGAACCTTAATACATTCTAGCTCGTTTTGTTGGGCGATCAATTCGTCTTGATTTGCTTTTAAAACTTGGTTCTTAAGGATAGTTTGGGTTACCACAATAGTTTATTTAAATATCCCCATTTTCAACTATAGAAATGTTCAGAATACCCGTCAATACTAAGGCTTCCATTTCCGTGGCCCTACGTAGATCTCGAAAACCGTGGCCCTACGTAGATCTCGATATCATTTAGGCCACTAATTTCCATATGTCTGTTCTTCCTACGTCGTTCGATTTGCTTAGAAATTTCTTCTAGCCTCGGTTTAGAATAACTCTGAGAAAGGGCATTATTTACATTTCCTAATGCTGCAACCCTTTCATACGTTATTCAGTATATCACATTTTAGAAGTCACTTCACTCACATCAAGACAAACTATCCGATTCGACAAATTATTTTATTAAAATATACAAACTCCCAATCATTTAATCAATCTTGATTGACAACTAAAAAAATGTCAGTATATATGCCGCAGCTAATAAAAGCATCAAATCTCTTATGCACGCGATATAATCCACGTTGATTTATCTGTCACAATATTTGTCTGTCTAAATATCTAGACAAATATTTATCTTTATAATTAGAAAAAACCATCTTAAAATTTTTGTTGAGAACTCATTACCATAACAAAGTTTTGTTGATCTTGTGACTGTTAAGTATTTTTGTGGACAATTGATTTTTTTTGTGTGTTCTCCGCGACGAAAAGTGAAAGTGCACCGATGATGTCTAGCAGAGAGTTTATTTTGTATATATATACATAAGAATGGATTAGAAGTGTCTTGAAAATAAAAAAAAAATTAGCATGGGTATTTGTACACCGTATACAAAGAAAATATACATAAGTATTATAATCATATACTCGTACAGTCGTACATTATTATATTCTTGAGACCCAACGGAAAATAAAAATAGTTTAATTGGAAAATTAACGTTTGGTTTTTGTTTTGTTTTTACTTAGATTAAAGGTCATTGCTTTGTGCAATAAACGGTCGCTATATGGGAATTGAAAGGGAAATCTATTCTACATACTCGTTACATGAATATTTTTAACGGTAATTTCTACAAAATCTATAAACTATATTATTTCGTGTACATTACAGTTATTTTTATTTTACTTAGAGAATTTCACAACTTTTCTCTATACCTAGCACTCATGTGCAATAGGTGTACCCATTTTATGTCAATTTAGTTACAGCTTTATTTAATTTTGTCAATATCGTTATTTACTGTTTACCAATAATATAAATATTGTTTACGTGTGTGACAATTGTTTACTTGTCGCATAGTTTTATGTGTAACAAGGTCAGTTATCAATATACCATTTAACATTGGAAAAACGGCTAAGTAAGGCGTTGATGATCTCACGAGGCGTTGATGATCTCACGAACAGACGTGACATAAGAAAGTATCGTTTTATTTATAGATTTATATGATTTAATATGATTTGATATGATTTGATATGATTTGATATGATTTGATATGATTTAATATGATTTGATATGATTTGATATGGTTTGATATGATTTGATATGATTTGATATGATTTGATATGATTTGATATGATTTGATATGATTTGACATGTTTTGATGTGATTTGATAGGATTTGATATGATTTGATATGGCTTGATATTGTTTGATATGGTTTGATAAAATTTGATAATATTTGATATGAATTGATATGACTTAATATGATTTGATATGATTTGATAATTTGATATTATTTGATATGATTTGATATTATTTGATATGGTTCGATATGGTTTGGTATGCTTAGATATGATTCGATAGGATTTGATATGATTTGATATGATTTGATATGTTTTGATATGATCTGATATGATGTGATATGATTTGATATGATTTGATATGATTTGATATGATTTTGTATGATGATTTGATATGGTTGTATATATTTTGTGTTATGCATTAAATAGGAGATTTTAATAATTACGGTTAGTCATGTATTTTTGTCCTAAACGTAATGTAGTTGCTCTAGATAGCTCTGTAAATGACTTCTGATACTTTTCGTATGCCTTGAAAACTGATTAAAGGAAGTCGGATAGTTTATCCGCAGTTACATTAATTACATTTTAAAAACTGGAAATTTTAAGTTAGTTAGTACGCTTAACAATTGCCGTGAAAAATTGTATTTCCGATATTCGCCATGATAAGTTTCCGATATTAACCATGAGATCGTCATTTGTCCAAATCAAAAGGTAGGCATTGCTTTCTCAAGTCGAACTGCACAGCATTGTGATACACATCTCCAAAAATACTGAATAGAGCACAAACAGATATTGCCGCTTTTAAAATTTGTTTTAACGTTGTTTTAAATATTAAGCAAATTGGATAGTAAATTTACACAATTGGAGTGATTGACTACTTATGGAATACAATTTTCGTTGGGCTCAACGGATTAGTGCTAATAAATATTTTTTGAAAATATAGATTTCACAATATGTTACGAAGACATTTTTCATATTCGAGAAATTATTATTGGTTACTCCACTGAATCACAAGCTTTTTCGTACAACTCACTGAAAAATCAATCAAATCAAATGCTTCTTCAAAGGAAAATTAAGTAATATCAGATGTTGGTGAAAAAGTGAAATAATATTTTTGAACTTTAACGGTTTATAACGTCTTAACGGTAGAACATTTCAATAATCCGTAGATGTGTTTTTTAGTCAGAATTTTATGTTTTTTTTACCACTTCCATAAAATACCGTCACCAGCGGACACATATAACCGCTATATGTTTAAGGTTATTTTAACCCGGTGTTTACCTCTCGAGAATGGGTAACCTCCGCTTCTTTAATTTTCATCATTTTTAGGAAATATAAAAGAAAATGTTTTAATATTTAAATAAAAAATGGACGTCGTACGCCTAAATGTTCAATTATTTTGATCTGGCCTTCAATTTTAATCCTCATACTAGAATAATCAACTTTTAAAAGCTTTGGGAAGCAAGAATGGCAGAAAAATGATTTTATAAATTCATAAATTGCTTTAATTTCTATCTCATATAACACACCATCTGTTGGATTTTTTTTGACTATGTAGGGGTCATGCTTTCAATTTAATACTGGCGTGACATATTATTTTCAGCCAATACTTGGCAGATCCACTTCTTCACCAATTTAGTAAAGTTAAAAAACTATGACATCACTCTTACGAACGTTATACAAAGATCTGCGGTGTAATTTGCTATGTAATCTTCAGCCAAGAACTGGATGGAATTCATGGTAAGTGGTCTGAATAATTATTCCTATAGTAAGAAATGCTCTTATTGCAATTCCAAATTTTAAGGATAAGCTTAGCAATTATACCAAGAGAGACCAATACGTCATGATTATAGATGATACATTTAATAGCTTTTCGTCAGTCAGACCACAGACAATCACTCGGGCATATTCTTGTCTGGGCACATACCATGCGCTCATACATAACGCCCGTGCTGTAAAGTCGTGGATTGCGAGTCAAAACGCTGAGTTATTACCGAGGCCACCTTATAATCAAAAACGATTTGGGGTAGCTTACTCGCAAAGCTTATAAAGGATTACCTGAATTGAAGCTGCCTGGGCAGACATTTCGTTGGACTACTTAAAATCTTTATATGATTCTCCCATGGACGGGATCTTTGAAGTAATTTTAAAGATATTGGTGTATCAATATATATCCTCTTTTTACGCTATTTGCCGTAGGCACTTGGCGAAACACACTTATACTTAATAAACACATTTTTATTAATCACTTGTTTTTGTTCCGCAGAATATTTTGAATATTTTTCAATAAGTTTAAAAAATCACTCGATCGATTTCGACTTGTTAGGTCATCATCAGGAGTATCTACTGAATTGTATTAGTAAAAATTTTTTGTTATATAGTAGAAAAAAGCAAAATATAAATAAAAAAAAAATAAAAGAAGGAGTATATTATTGCGTACGTGAGAATAGAAAAGGGCGGGGTCTGTAATTGGTGAGAGCCGGATTTCTCTCTGTTCGTTAAGGATATTTTGGTTAAGAAATATTGATTTTCGAATTTCGTAAGATTCTAAGGTATCTAAGGCAGACGTTTAGATACCTTAGAATCTTACGAAATTCGAAAATCAATATTTCTTAACCAAAATATCCTTAACGAACAGAGAGAAATCCGGCTCTCACCAATTACAGACCCCGCCCTTTTCTATTCTCACGTACGCAATAATATACCTTGAATTTTGTTACTCAACCTATGACTCATCGCCTACCTGCGCGATCCGTAGATTAACTTTTATTGCTTATTTTTTTTTTTATTTTTTTTGTTCCCTCCTTCTTTTATTTTTATTTATATTTTGCTTTTTTCTACTATATAACAAAAAATTTTTACTAATACAATTCAGTAGATACTCCTGATGATGACCTAACAAGTCGAAATTGATCGAGTGACTTTTTAAACTTATTGAAAAATATTCAAAATATTCTGCGGAACAAAAACAAGTGATTAATAAAAATGTGTTTATTAAGTATATATCCTCATTGAGAACACACAATAAATTTTAATGAAATTTGAGATTTTGGGTATTGGTCATTGTCCTCACAATGATTTTCGAGTTGTTCTGGTCCTAAATTTTGCAGTGTAAACTAGAAAAATGTCGGTAGTCCTTTAACATTGCTTCAATTGAATTTACTGTTACGAGAACATATTAGAAAGATAGCAATACCTTAACCTCCCGATTTGATTCTCAATAAATCTGTCATGCTGTCAAATTGCTCAATTCAAATTTATGTAATAAAATCTTTCGTTCACTTCACAATTAACATTTAAATTCGACTTCACAATTAACATTATCCTTTATATCGTTTCAGGTAAGTTCATCATGACACATACACACCACCACTATAAAATGCATAGTTAAAAACTCATTTGTAACCGTAAGTAAATTTAAAATCTTAACAATTAATTGTTTACAGTTGATTGCAATTTACTATACACAGACTTATCTACCAAAGAAAGACGTCTACTTACATGTATAGTGCAGAACACATGTTTGCATGATTTGTCTGGTACGTTATAATATTTGTATGTAAAGTAGCATGACCGCGCATATATAGTTAACTGTAAATTAATTATCATTTAGCTTAAGCAAGCAAGTATCAAAGAGTTTAATATTCGCAATACGTTCCTTGTTATTATTGCATATTGGATTAGCAAACCATGTTGCATATCGTTTTTAAATCTATAATTGATTTGTAGCGGCAGAATGTCAAAATGATATGGTAACGGGTTTTAACCAGGTTGTTGTGATTCTATTTTCCCATAGAAATATAATTAGTGTGTCGCCAAGTTCTTTTCGAAAATATCATAAAATTATGCTCATTTGCATGAATCCTAGAACCAAATTCTAAACATGTTTTGTTTATCTCTGTCGTATATACATATAAATGTCGAGTCGGCGAATCATCTCGCGATTTAGTTTTACGATTTCCTAATTACAACACCTTTATCTTAAGCATATTAATTAATGAAATTTTATTATTATTGTTATTTAAGGCACAGCAATAACCACACGAACAACGTAATGATGTTACGACTTGCAAATTTTATTGTTGTTTGGTACTAATTTAGAACTTCCTGTGTTTGTTTCGCGGTTTTTTTCGCGATTGTGAATATTTTTTTTATTTGTTTTCAATAAATTATAATTTTAAAAGTTGTATGTTTAATTTTTAAAATGAGAAAACGTTTTGGTAAACGTGCAATTATAAATTCAGATGTGGTTTTTTAATATTTCGTTTTTTAATAGTGAATGTGATGTGATGAGTTTGCATTTGTATTGTTTCGGCCTTTCTTTTGTAAATACCCGCATGTTTTTTATCTGGTTTAGGCCTCATTTTATAAATATCCAAATATTATATTCGTGAGGTTTTATTATGGTCGTGATTTGGTTATTAAACAAACCATCTCGAAAATTGTGTATTGGCCGTCGTATTCAAGCATTGTTATTCCAGGAAATGGGTAGTAAAAGAAATAAATTTGGATTCCGGGTTTGCAGAGCTTAGAGAAATACCACCTTCGTAGTTTGCTTTTAGTAAAATCCAAGATTCCAAGAGAAAAACAACACGAACAACACTCCTACACACGAATTTTAGATATTGATTGCTTTATAGACGCTCGCTCCTTCAGTTCCCATGGTTTTGTATCACAAATATGATTGTTTTGTAAAATTTTTGCTTGTTGTACTTGATGTGATTGATTGATTGATTGATTGGAATGACCAAACCTAAGTAAGATTCCCGGTTGACGCCGGGCCTATCCGCACACTCTATTACATATAACAAGATGAAGAGATAGGAAACGTTTGTTAATTATTATTAAAATTGACTCGGTTTCAGAACCGGGAAAATCACCAAACATTGTAATACTCGTACCAAAGCAGGAAAGGACGACCTTTTCTTTTTCAACGGATAGAATCTCTATGAAGATGTTGATTTAATGGATTTATTTATAAAAAATAGTTACATAAAAAAATTATATAATGTGTAGGTCACTTGTCCTTGCCATCCCTAATCTAATACAAATATGTATGTTTATTTATAAAAATAAAAAACGACCAAATAAATTTATTAGAAATCCGATAGCCGTTATGATTCCTACTTTGTCTGCTGATCTGACTTTTAAATTAAAATTTTTATTTTTAATTAGAAAATATTACAACTTCAAAGATACTCTGTGATCAAAATTTTTTAATAAGAACTAAATAAATTAGCTTAATCAGGAACTGCATTGAATAATAGTATTAATAATAAACACCTGGTAAACCTCGATAACTCCAAATTGGTCATCAAATTAAAATATAATAATTTAATACTCAAACGCTGAATAATTAGATGAAGGAATATCAGTAATCTCTGAAATCAATTTTAAAATAATCATAGTAAAATGTACCAAAAAAAATATGTAATGTTTATCCAGGAGTACTCGATACCCGCCCCCTCTAGAACAAAAACCAAATACACTGCAACACACAAAGTTTATTTCAGAAACAACCCTAATAGACGGTTCGAATCCTCTCTCCGTGCAACATTGCAAATTTGCATTGTTATACCAACAATTGATAAGCACATCAACTCCCAAATAAAATAAACTAAAATCGCCCAAAATAGCTTACAAATTACAGGTAACGACAGAGCTTGTTATATGAATACAACCCTCCGTAAGTTAAGAAACACAATGTCTAATAAACAACCATCACAAATCGCAGACGCTGACCAACCACTTATCATGAACGAACCCTATTTAAAGCACTCTACCGTAAATATCAAAGAAATTTATTGCAACACAGTTCCACCATATATCCTCGCCGCCTCTGTGCAAATTGATCACACAAATGAAATCAATGAAAAGGCGAAAAAACAAGGAAAACAACAACAAAAATCTATGGTTTTATCGTTTGTTTTTTTGTGTCTTTTCATATACAGAAAAACATTTACACAGGCAGCACAAAAAGTAAATAAAAAATCCCAAGTTTGAGCCTAAGGCTAAATAAAAATGACTTTCGGCACACCAGCGTGTTTTGATTCTCTCGTATTTACTTTATTGTTTTTTTTGTTTCGTAATGCGAAAAATGCAAATTTAAAAAAATGAAAGTTTTGCAAATAATATCTTTTAACTGATGACCTTGAGGACAGGACGTTCACAAATGTGACGTATAGAATCAAAAATGATCTATTCCACTTCCAAAAAGTTGTATGCTAGTTATTTATTTCGTTTACTTTCATTGAACTGAAATAATTAGTCAAATGATTATTTACAAAATGTATTCGATTCTAATCGACATTGAATATCAAAGAAACGATTTTTTTTTCGTTTCCTTGCTCGTTTAGGTTTAATTGCGACTTAAATAAATTTTCGGCGAAATCACACTAACACAAACATAAATGAAATAAAAAATATTTCAAGGCCATTTTTGACTCATATTAGTTTAAATTTTATTTTCGAGAGAGCAAAACAATATACAAAATAAAATACACACATACTAATCGACGTTTACCGTCTGTATTGGCGTCTGAGGGAGACCGACAGCTTTAATTTTCACGAGCCTCAGGTGAATGTGAGGCGTAATAATGTTGCAGTCGGTGAAAGAATAATACAAGCTTTTGACGACGATCCTGTCCAGCACATAACCAACGAACGGTATAAGAGAATACTTGGATGATTTATTACCAAACTCATGGATTGGTAGAGGTGACCCTGTTCCTTGGCCCGCACGGTCCCTACTCCTCACACCTTTGAATTTTTACTTCTGGGTGTGAGCTAAGGAATTTTTGTACGCAACAAAGATACCCACAAGCAAAATTTTAATTGAAATGATAAGCGCGTTATTTGAAAAAATAATAAAATTGAAGTGCAACTTCGCACAATAACCATGGAGAAAAATACCTTGCATGCATATGGAATGGAGGAGGTCATTTTGAACAAAATCTAATGAATGCGAAGTTGATTAAAAATTTATCAATAACTTAAAAGGTATTTTCTTAAACCTGAGCCTGGCAAAATAGTATCTATTATTTCGACCACAAAGTGAGTTATTTCTATGACACGTAGCATAGCATTGGACAGAGCATAAACTAGAGAATTTTTTAATACAAAGATAATTTCAAAATAAATTCTAGTTTAAGAATAAGTCATTTTTCTTAAACCAATTGTATTAAATAATGATTTATTTAGAATAACATCACATTGCAGAATACAATAAAAGTTATTTCGTGCCTTTACGACTACAAGCAAAAATACTTTTTACGCTATTTGCCGTAGGCATTTGGCGAAACACACTTATACTTAATAAACACATTTTTATTAATCACTTGTTTTTTGTTTCGCAGAATATTTTGAATATTTTGCAAAAAGTTTAAAAAATCACTCGATCGATTTCGACTTATTAGGTCATCATCAGGAGTATCTACTCGAGTAGGAGTAGATACTACAAGCAAAAAAGTTATAACCATGAAATTTTGGGTAATTTAAAAAAATATCTTGACACTTAGGATATCAGTACCATTAGATAAGAGCTTCCAAATGACCGCAGTTTTTCTATTATCGAGGTTTATGGCATATAGACTCATAAGCAATGACTCAACTGCTTAATTAGTATTAACTACTTCTCATAACTGATTAAATACAGTGCAATAAGATTTGCAAACTAGAAACTAACTAAATGTGTTTTGCGTAGACGATTGAATCATCGGAGTTTCAATATATTTGTACCCACCTAGTGGATTAAAAACGGCCGAAGTCATTCAACCAGATTCGTTACCTGTGCAGCTCGAACAAATATAGGTAGTTATGGATATAAAGATGATGAAACCATTCCATTCCTCAAGTATAGCAACACACTCAGTAGCTGAAAGAAGATAATGTCAGCTGAATTTTTTATGTTAAATCTTATAATGGAATTTTCACATGGAGTGTGAAGAAAAAGTCATACAAAATTCAGAGTTAATAATTTTAAATTTTAAACTTTATCAATGTTCTTATCGTGCAGAGCCATCCTTTAAATAACCTTCCAAATTTCTTAACTGCTTGCAAATTGCGTGAATATGAGAAGCTAGTGCAGAGTGAGCTCATATGTCGCGCGTCATTATCTTCTTGATCCAACACATTCTAACCATTTCCTCCATCCCTTGCTTCCACATTTCATGGCCGCTTTCCAGTGAGTTTAGCGATTCTTAGAATTCAATCTACTTCAGTTCAGTTCTAGATTTTCGATCTAGTTCAATGATCCGAACTGCCGCCAAAGATCGCATTCTGATTAATCTCACGTATATGCTTAGCAGGTTGGGAACAATTTAAATCCCTGGCAAAACACTGCAAAATCGACCGTTATTCCTTGTATCTTCATTGCAGCTTAGGATTAGTGGATGCTCTTCTCTATAGTTTCATAGCTGAACATTGCGGGAAATTATATTGAGCACGGGTCAATCACTTGGATGCCGTCTCCACCAAAGCCGCCATCAGTGTCGTACGGCAGGGTTTTGCGCAATCCTGGCCAAATGGTTTTAGTGACCCTATCGATGGCTCAATTAACGAGTCCTTACTCGACGGTATAATGTTTGTTATTAGACAAATTTGGTAAATACGAACGCTCTGGGAAGACTCAAATTTCTCTATCTATCAAACTCTACTGTGGATTCTGTGCTGAATTAACTCATAATTTACGTATTCTAAACTTTTGCAATCGCCTTACTGTTGAGTGTTTTCTGTAAGCTCAACAAGTGTAAGAAGCCTCCCAGATGCATAGCCGGCACGAATTTCTGGGGTTAATTGACAACCTGAGCTCCTTTTACTAGTCATTATTGCCTCAAGTTTCCGAAGAGAGTCAGTGGCCTCAATCGAGAGTCGATGATACTTAATATCTCGTATGAGACCATATTTATTTCATCTAAAAGGAGGCGCTATTTCTGTCATAGCTTTGCAGCAACTTAATTTCGTTGCGGAGTAGAACGTATTGGGTGAGCAAGCTACAGAAGTGATTCTCGGGATCTCGCTCTGACGTGAAGTGCGGAGCACGTGCTACATTTCTAATCAGAATCACCATCTTCAAAGATGATTATGGTCATGAGATGTTAAAAAGAAGCTGATCTTCTTCGATTTTTCAAATAGAGAAGGAGGTTTTCTTTAGGTGCATCCTAACTCTTTCACACATGCTGAGATTGTAGAATGCACCCTTTTGTACTCAAAAATCGAGAAGACAATAAATAGATATTCCACAAGCTGAAATCTTGTATCTTGAATAGAATTCTCGACTATAGTAGTATGCCAGTAGTGCGATATAAACCGATCGTGATTAAATTGATTACGACAATCGGAAAAGAGATGATGTCACGCGTAATGACATCTAAATTCCCGAGAAAAAAAAACACTCTCAGGAATCGGCCTTGAGTCTCGTTCAGGACACACATCAGTAAAGGTTCGAACTGTCTGGTAAATCGAATCAACTTCAAACATCTTCATTGCAAAGCATTGCACGTCAGCGAACTCTCTCTCTCTCTCTCTCTCTCTCTAGCTTCACATCCCATGAAGGGATTTTGCCGCCCGCACTATGGTCCTCCAGCCGTCTCGGTCCATCGCTCTCGACCTCCAGTTTCGACATCCTAGTGCCTGTAGATCTTGTTCGACGTCGTCACGCCAGCGCAGTCGGGGTCTTCCTCTACGACGCACACCGGCTGGTTGTTGATGGAACACTTTATTGGTCATCCGTTGTTGTGGGGACCTTGCAACGTGGCCAAGCCATCTCACTCGATTGGATTTGATGAATCCGATAATATCGCAATCTCCAAGTATTTGCTTAATTGGACCAAAGATGGAGCGAATGACCTTCCTTTCGAAAGTTGATAACAATCTACAATCATTAGTGGTCATAGTCCAGCTCTCGCTTCCGAAAGTCAGCACAGGTCTTATTAGTGCTTTATAAAGTGCGAGCTTGCACGACTGCGATAGATTTCTAGATCGCAATAATTTTGATTGGGCGTAGAAAACTCGATGTGCGGCAGCTATTCGGGATTTTATTTCTGCCTGCATGTCATTTGATGATGTTATAACTGACCCGAGGTATTTGAAATTTTCAACGCGATCAAAATTGTGGTCGCCAATTCCGAGATTTGCCATGGGGATGTTCCTGGGTGTTGATACAAATTTTATTTTTGCTACTGTTCACCTTCAAACCAAGTCTTCTTGCGCAGCGATCGAGCGGCACGAAACTGTCTTTGATATCGCTAGGTCTTCGGCCAAGAAGCACGATATCATCTGCATATCCAAGAATTTGGCCTGATTTATTAAATATACAGCGCGAAGTTTCGATGTTGCTTTTCCTCACTACGTACTCAAGCGCCAAATTGAACAGCACAGGCGCGAGTGCATCTCCCTGTCGAACACCAGATGTTATTTCAAAGGAGTCTGACACAGTTCCTTCGATTACAATTCTACATACAGACCCAGACGTTGTTATTTTGCACAGAGAAACGAGTTTCTCTGGAATTCCTAGGCATATGAGCGCGGCCCAAAGGTTATCGCGGTTTATACTGTCATATGCCTGACGGAAGTCTATATATAATTGATGTATGGTTATGTTGTACTCCCAACATTTTTCCAGGATCATCCTCATGGTGAAACTCTGGTCAGTGGTCGATCGGTTGGGACGGAAACCACACTGATAATCGCCAATGATGTTTTCGGCGAAAGGGATGAGTCTGGCAAGTACAACATTAGCCAACACTTTGTAAGCAGCGTTCAATAGAGCTATACCACGATAGTTTTCACATTTGAGACGGTCGCCTTTTTTATGCAACGGACATATGAGCGCGGTCTTCCAATTCTCCGGCAGCTCTTCTTGGTCCCAAATACAGACGATGAGATCGTGTAGACTTGTTGCAAGAGTAGCGCCTCCGAGTTTTATTAATTCTGCGGGGATTCCATCGAGACCGGGTGCCTTGCCGTTTTTCAATCGACTAATAGCTGCGTCTACTTCCTCTACTGTGGGATATTCGACGAAGACCTCATCACCTGGAGGAGCTATTGCTCTAATGGGGGTCACGTCGTCATTCCGATTTAGTAGATTTTGAAAGTAGGTTTGCCATACTGAGAGAACATCAGCCACGTTTGTTCTCAATTCTCCATTCCCGTCTTTGATGGCTGTACTTCTTGGGTGGAAGTCTTTAGTGAGATTCCTGGCATTAGCAAAACAGTCCCTTGAATTTCCCACTTCCGCTTGGAAGCTGATGTTTTCGATGCATAATCTCATATGATCGCGTTTCTTTTGACGAAGGTATTTAGTCGTGGCTTTCCTGGCGCGGAGATATTCTGCATTTGTGCTTCTAGTATTGCGAGCCAACCATTTTTCTCGAAGCTTTTGTTTATTTGCGACGATCAGGCGACATTGATCATCGAACCAATCATTGCGGGGTCTCGGAGGTCTTCTTCCGATAGTGTTTTGCGCCGCGGTGGTAATGGCTGACTGTATTGTGTGCCACTGCTCCTGGATGTTAGAAGGAGCTTCTTCGTTGGGGCTAGGCTGCTCTAGATAGTTAGTGACAGCTGATTGGTAACTCTGCAGTGACGCTTGGTCTTTTAGAGCATCCACATTCCATCGAACGGTTTTTTGTGCTTGTCTGTTGAACGTTGATGACAGTTTGCACTTATATTTAAAGAAGACAAGCATATGATCGCTGTCCATATCTGCACCCCTGTAGGATCTAACGTCAGATATGCTGGTCGAGTGTCTCTTAGACACCATGACGTGATCAATTTGGTTTTCCGTTCTTCCATCATTCGATCTCCACGTTACTTTGTGGATTCTCTTATGCGGGAAAAACGTACTTGATACAACTAAGTTGTACATTAATGCCAGGTCGGTGACGCGTTGGCCGTTGTTGTTACTAGTTAGATGCAGACTGTTAGGACCGATGTGCGATGTATTTTCTGCACTCCTACCGATTTTTGCATTAAAGTCGCCCACGATGATTTTAATGTCGTGGTGCGGTATGTTATTGATGACTTCCTCCAGCTCGACAAAGAATAAATCTTTGATGTCATCCGATTTATCTTCGGTGGGTGCATGCACATTAACGATCGTGATGTTAAATTTCTTAGTGCGAAGTCTGACCGTGCACATCCGCATGTTGATCGGGCGGAAATCGATGATATGGTGCTTCACGCGCCGATGGATGAGGAAACCAACTCCAAATTCTCCTCCGTTCTGATGGCCGCTGTAATGAAGAGTGTAACCATTGGTGGTGTCATGGATCCCACTCCCCGACCATCTAAGCTCTTGTAGTGCAAGTACGTCTAATGTGTAACTCTTTGCTTGGTTCGAAAGGTTCTGGAGATCTCCAGGTCTTAAGAGGCTAAGCACGTTCCATGTTCCCATTTTTAAAGCGTTGTCCGTGTACAATTTCCGAGGTCAGCGAACTCTGGGAACACAAAATTATGCGCATGATTCCAGCTCGCCTATGCACTCTGTTTCTACATTGCATTATGGTCCTGTTCCTGTCTTGCTCATTCACGGGCAGCCTGTACTCTTTCGCGCGATATTGAAAGTTCCCGCATGATGTTTGGAGTCTCGCCATTGTTTCTTGGAAGCATTTTTTGGAGCTTTTCACTGAATTCGATGACATCATTCACGAAGAGTGTAACATGACCTTAAAAACTCCGTTGCCCAACTCTTCCATAGAACATATTTGACGAAATTTATGATGTGCGAGAGGATTGTGTCATGCAAGAATGTACTCTGGAATCATACCTGGGGCGAAGTTACTCCAGTAAACCTTGAGTAGTAATGCAATCTTTCCTCCGGCTCTCAAACTCGTATTGTTTCTCCAGACAAATCTCAATTACAATCTGGGTACAATGGGCATCAATGAAATATTCGTTCAAGTTAGCTAGAGCCCTGGTACCTTACTGTATGATTTGGATAACACTGTTGAACGAGCCGGGCGAGACGGAATGTCTTGAACGAGCCGGGCGAGACGTGATTTGTGAACATTTCATAGTTACCTTACTTTTAATAGGTTGCACTGTACGCTTGAAATCAATGAAGTTAGTCCTATTGCCGATATTGTAAACTTAATGTCCACTTCGAAAAGAGATTTAATCGAAATTGACCCATCATATCGCGTAATATTGCACTACACGTTTGTGAAATTGGTTTTCTTGCGCTATGCTTTACAATGCTGCAACAGGTTGCGTAATGTTTTATCATGTTGTGTCGTGCTTAATAATTTGATTCAAACAAGCGCTTTGATGCCGCGGCTTTTCATACTAATCCACTCTATTGAGGAGCGAAATGTCAATAATTATGCATCTGTAGGCGATACTTGGTCAGTTTTGTTTATTTGTCGATAAGCAAAAGTCTTTTTTGCCACAAAAATCCATTTTGTGATCTCAGTTTGTGTATGTGAATCAAAAATTTTGATTTTTAGCGTATGTCCATCGTTCAAGCCTCCTTCCTTCCTAATACATGTCTTTCCAAAAAACCTGAAATATATATGAGAAAAATGATCAACTTATTACTTACTTCATTTCCATTAACTTAACTCTAGAAAAAGAAAGGACCTTCAAACTCTCCTTCGGCACCAGCGTATCCTGGGAATAATGGTTTATGATCTTAAAAGCAACATAATATTGGTAAAGTCGTATAGTCCACAGTTAAGCCTCTAACATTTGCTAAGTCAAATAAAAAAATAAAACCATAATATTTTGAGAACCGTTCAGCTCGTTTGACTATGAAGGGCTTCCATATTTTTGAATCTGATGAACACCTATCCAAGACTATTGTTAAATTAGTCCTAATAATTGCGGTTAAAAGTTTGGTTAAAGTAACGTGCTTCACAGAACCACCTTAGTGTAAGCCAGTATTAATTGGCAGTGCCTTCCATTTTCGTAGGCTACAGCATGAATATATATAAATGCACCTGATCGATGCACCAAATCAAAAAATATCAAATTATTTCAAATTATATTGTATCAAAAAATATCAAATCATATCAAATCATTTCCAATCATATCAAATCATATCAAATCATATCAAATCATATCAAATCATATCAAATCATATCAAATCATTCAAATCATATCAAATCATATCAAATCATATCAAATCATATCAAATCATATCAAATCATATCAAATCATATCAAACCATATCAAATCATATCAAATCATATCAAATCATATCAAATCATATCAACTCATATCAAATCATATCAAATCATATAAAATCAAATCAAATCATATCAAATCATATCAACTCATATCAAATCATATCAAATCATATAAAATCATATCAAATCATATCAAATCGTATATCAAATCCTATCAAATCCTATCAAATCATATCAAATCATATCAAATCATATCTAATCATATCAAATCATATCAAAACATATCAAATCATATCAAATCATATCAAACCATAACAAATCATATCAATTCATTACAAATCATATCAAATGTTAATAATAAGAAATCATATCAAAACATATCAAGTGATATCTAATCATATCTAATATTATCAAATCATATCAAGTCATATCAAATCATATCGATTCGTATAAACCATATCCAATCATATTAGGTCATATCTAATCATATCAAAGCATATCAATGCATATCAAATCCTATCAAATCATATCAAATCATTTCAAATCATATCAAATCATTTCAAAACATATCAAATAATTTTTAATCATATCGATTCGTATCAAATCTTATAAATCATAACAAATCATATAAAATCATATTAAATCATATCAAATAATATCAAATCATATAAAATAATATCAAATCATATCAAATCATATCAAATCATACCTAAACATGGTTTGATATGGATGACCAAATCATATCAAAGTCGTATCAAATCATATCTGATCATATCAAATCATATCAAGTCATATCAAATCATATTAAATAATATAAAATAATATCAAATTGTTTCATATCGTATCAAATCATATCAACCATACCAGGTTTTTCAATGATTTTCTTGTTTTCTACGTCGCTGTAGTAATGTGATGTGTCTGAATTTGGGGGAGCATTAAATGGTGATACCCCGAAGCAAGACAGTTTGCATTCAATGCTAGATCTCAAGCAATCCTTTTTAAATCCCTATGAAAATGAAACCATTTGACCATAAATTTCTGTTCAAAACCTTTATAGTACAGATTCTTGTAGAAATACCAATGCTTGCACTTTATGCTGCCTCTAATCTTTGCTCAACAAAGTAAACAGTAGTTGTATAGCAAACTGTATTCTCAAACGAAAAAAGTTATGGGCGAGTTGAGAAAGTTAGAGCTAAAATTTTGTAAGATACAGCTCACCAATTAAAAATCACCAATTTTAAACGAAGTTGGGAATGTCCATATAAAGCCATTACGGTGATTAAATTTTATGTTTTCAGATTAAATTAAGGTGTAAGTCGTTCAAGTATCCCATTTGATACGATACGACATTTGAAAGCCAGGATGAATCTTTGAAGCCCACTAATTGTTTGTAGCAAATTCAATATTAGATATGAATTATAATTTTCAAACGATATAGTTGAACAAAAATCGGGTTCGTCACTTACTCTCAAAATTCTTTCGTTTCATATGGATTTAAATATGCGTGCATTCCACAATGAGTTATATCATGTCCATCGATTACACAATATTAAAAATCGTTCTTCGCACAGGGTGACTAATTATATAAAACGAATTGTTTTTGTTTTAAAACACAAATTAGATGACATAAGTGAAAGGTACCACATAATCTATCATTACGAGTATTAAACAAAATAATTTTTGAATTGAAGACAAAACAAAAAAATGTTTTGTATTCAGTCCAATTCTCTTTTCTTACAAATCCACATATAATTAGAATTTTGTAATAATAATAATAATAATTCAATAGATCCATTAACAAAATAATAAAAAAAAATACTAAAATTAAACGGTTCTCGTGATGATTAACTAAATCGATAAAAATAAATTGTTTCTAATTATACGAACATAAATTAGTACAATCCAAAATACATAAAAAAAAAAAATTGTGACTCCTACCTGTCGGGTACAGATGAGCTATTGAAACGTAATTTTTCCCATACATTTCGAAATTTCACAACAATTTTATGCTGTAGCATATCTTGATCAGCATCGACGAATCATAATTTACAAATTATATTATACAATATGTCATAAAAATATAAATGTGGACAGAGACGTACGTGGCTACAGGTAGCATCACGTATGTTGTAAGTAAAATGCATTGTAAATGTACAGTAATTGTTCGTTATGAAATCAAATTAATTTCTTAGAATTCGTATGTAAATTAGTAATTGTAAGTTGAATGCAATAACAATATCGAATATTTTTGGGTGTGTGCGAGGTCACTAAAACTATTTTTTTATATATGTATATATAATATTAAGATGAGATTAGAGATTATTAAGAATTTGTGTTGTTTAGGTTTTTTGACGATCGAAATCGAAAATTTTACTAAAAATTTATATATTTACATGGAAATTGAGAGTTAAAAACATTTTTATTGGAATAGTTTTCGAGTCACTTAAATTCTATAGAAAATATTTGGTAATTTGGTTACATTAGATATTCGTGTGTAGGCAAAATTGGTATATTAAAACTATTTGTGATTTAAAAAAAAATGTTATTTAGTTGTTGTTGTCATCATAAATCTATCAATATTACTCCTTTCATAAATCAATCAATCATAAACTATATAGTTTTGCATAATTAAGTTTGAAGATATGTAATTAAGCTGTATATATGTACAGATAGAAAGCACTTTCATCTTATGTCTAAATAAGTTTATATAGCCTCATGGATAAACTGTAAATTTCACACATCTGCATCATGCAAATAAGATCATTTAACAGAATTTTTCAATAACAATTATATTTTATTTCTGAAATTAACTTTCATTACAAAAAAAAATTAATTTACATAAATTATATTTAAAACAAAAGGATGTTATAACAACTTCTCTAAATAGTTTATAAATTATAAGATGATCGCAAGACACGAGCGAATACATAAAAAAAAAACTGAAGTTGAAAGAAAAATGAAATAATCTTTACTTTCTTATTAAATTTCCGTTTCAATAAAAAAAACTATAAAATAATTGTTTTCTATCTAGCTACTCTCGTACATATATGCATAACATTAACCTAATTTTTATTTAATTTTAGTAAATTACGACCGTCTCTCGTAATAAAGAAGTAATTGGTTCGATGTACTCGTATTATAGAATATCGATCAAGAAAATGCTTGCATTGTCTTTAACCGAGATTTTCATTTGTTATTTATTGTTTGGATCGGTTTATTGATGGGGTTTCCGGTCATTAAAAAATTTCTAATCATTATATAGGGTGTCCCATTAAAACCACCTACTTTGAAATTTGAAAAAAACGAAGCAATAAAGAGTATGGATTTTCATGGTTACGTATGGAACACAAAATTCGATAAATGGTCGCTTCGTTACTAATGGCACTCCCTTGTTCTTTCGACAAAATGTTCGGTGATTATTTGGTATAGTAGCTCAATTCCATCAACGCAGCATCGAATCCCGTCTTTCAACTAAATTATTGGCATACACCTTTTTTAAAATAGAACCGCAAAGAAAGAAATCCTCGTCCTGTTGAAACTATACATGTCCTTGATCCGGGTTTTCAAAATCCCGGTTTGTCAAAATCCCGTTTTTTTATAAATACTGGTTCTCAAAATCACGGTTTTGTATAAAAAAATCCCGAGTTTTAGGAAATCCCGGTTTGAATTTTTAAAATTTGACATGTGGGAAAATGGGACTCTTAAATGATTTTTTGGCAAAATTCAAAAATCAGTTTGCGATAAAGTTCTATAAAATGACTGTTAAGGATGGAATTTGGCCATTTCATAACGGATTTTGTTGAAATTCGATACGTGCTATGGAAATGGGACTAAAATGATTTTTCGATACAGCGGTCAATAGAGATGGAACTAGGCCGTTTCTAAACTGATTTCGTTGAAATTCAACACGTGCGATAGAAATGGATTTCTTAATCGATGTTGAATTTCGTCAAATGCGATGGAAATGGGAATATTAAATGGGGTTTTGATAAAGGTCTGCGTATCTGGACAAAAAGGGCGATATATTTCAGAACTTAGTCAAAAAATCCTTTTAGAACCTTATTTCCATCACACATGTCGAATTTTACCATAATCTGTCAAGAAATACCCAAGTTTTGTTGCTAATGGCAATATTTTAGAGCTTTAGCAAAAATTCACTTTAGAATTTCATTTAGAACTTACTTGTAGAGTTTTAACATAATCAGTACAGAAATGGTCAAATTCCATCCATATCGACCGTATTCCAGAACTGTATCAAAAACTCAGTTTTTGATTCGATTCTTTCATTTAGAATAAAACTAGTAAAACTGCTTCTTTATTCCCGACATGTTTTTGAACCTCGCTCTCCTGGAATTTGTTTATAAAGGCCTTCGAAACGATGCGATTTCCAGCTTGCCTGCTATACTTATTGAAGCATCTACAATTCAGTATAATATCAAAGGGCTGTATCGAAGGGCCGAATATCTTCAAGGGCCGCATGTGTCGAAGAGCCAAATGTGTTAAAGGGGTTCCTTTCGCTTTTGGAAATATAAATTTTTTAATTTGTTTTAAGGAATATTTCGCATTTTTTTTTCACATATTAATGAATTTGCTTGATAAAATTTTCCTTCACCACAATGTATCCCGGACTGGATTCATGGAATTTTGACATTCGGCTTCTGCACCTATAATCAATTATATTCGAAAACAAATAGCAGAGTTACAAAAGTCAAAAAGAAACAAACGTTATTAAAACTGTTAAACAGTATTTCAAAAATCACGTATTAATTCTTTTACTTTCTATTTTATAAGGACGTTGTTCGCCAACTGATTTTTATTTTCTAACCAGGAAGCGAAGCGACGGGGGCGTCACGACCCGACTTATATATCCCGATCCTTTACTTTTTTACTGTGTACGGGTTTTACTGTTTTAGTTTTGATATAGTCGTTTTTTATGTTTCAAGAAATAGGAATTGCAATTTCAATTTTCGAAAACTATCAAAAACTAGGAATTCGACTAATTCTAGAGCGGGTGTCAATATAATATGGCACTGTTGTTGAAATTTAACAAAAAAAAAGTTGGAGTTCAGTTTTTTCCGACTCCAACTCCGATAAAATAGCACCGATCCCCCGCCTCTAACTTCGCAGCCTTGGTTTTTTCTAGTATTAGTTCGGCCGGGCCGAATTAACAAAAAATATTTTTTTTTCAAAATCAATACTTTAGAACTAGAAGAAAATAAAACCGGGATTTTGAGAACCGGGATTTTGAAAACTGGGATTTCGTAGTAGGTACACCCCTTTGATCCGTTATAGTAATTTGAGGCCAGAAGAAGTTGTTTATCATTGCCAGCCGCATTCTCGTAGAATAACAATCCAATCACTCCACTAAACAGTGTCTCGTGGTGAATGCATGGGACAATGAAAGATCTTGAATTCTCAGCTTCCTAAATACGTTAATATTATTTGTCGACATAGCCATATCAAATGAAAGATGCACCTCAACGGAGAAGATGATTATTTTTTAAAAATGACCCTTCACTTGTGTTGCAGGAAGATCCATTCTTAGATTCAATCTCGTCCGTGTAATTCTCCATGACTCAACCTGAACGTTCACAAATAGTAGCTGCAGAACAAACGCTGTGATATCGACACAAAGAAATGGCGCTGCCTCCCGCCCCCCTCACCTCTCACCTCCCGACGAGTTTCAGATTCGTGTAAATACAAATTGGCTATTCTGGTTTTCGGTCAGAGTGAAATGTATGCCAAAATAACAAAATATACGCTGGGGTCCATAAGTATTTTGAATTGACAAACACGCATTGAAAACATGCAACATGTGAGCTTTCATGATAATACGAGTATTAGGAAATTTTTAATAAACGCAAATATTTTAACACTATTATATACAAAAAATTTAATTTAATGATTTTGAGCGAAAGTTATTAAATTCTTTAAAACAAAACACACTATACTAATTGCACATCATAGGTGATCAAAGTGGTTCTGAATAAGTATTTGATGTAAAAAAAATAATCTTACAATCTTACTTAGCTTATCTTCTTATCTTCCGACCGCATGCTTGGAAATATCTAAAATTTTTGTTATATTCGAAAGAGAATATCAAAACTTCAGCGGTTGTAATTATTTAATTGTACGAAACAACAAAAATCTAGGAGATTTCCAAACATACGGCTAGGTATAATACACAAATCTGAAGACTATCCACCTATGTGGCTAAGTAAGATTTGTTAGTTACATCAAATGCTAATTCAGTACCACTTCGGTTAACTCTGTGCGATCTGTAGAGGTCTATAATTTGGAATATTTGGGACTTTTTTTATTACACTCAATGATGTTCTCGCTCAAATAACTGAAATCAGAGATTTTCAGGCAAATGGCTTAGTAAGATATGTTTCTTACACCAAATACTAATACAGAATCATCTCCATCATTTCAATGCGAGCCATACGAATCGAGTTAAATAATTTCAAATGTTTAACAATTTTTGTATTACACTCAATGATATTTTCCCTCCAATAATAAAATCTCAAAGATTTCCGAGAGTCCATATTTCATCAATTGTCACATACCGACCCAAACAATCCTCCTTATTACGGTTAAACAGCTCCAAATAGCGTTCTGCATCATTGTCAGTTTTTTAAAATTCCGGTAAGATTTATTTTCCACTTTAGAATGAAGAGTGGTGTATTCGAGATCTATGTATATTTTTTGTGTGGGTAAAAAACGTCGGGTGTTTGCCACAGTATATTCACAACTGATCCAGAAACTAGAGTGTCTCCTATAAATTATCTGAGATAAAGCACTGGAACGCAAACGGTATAAGACACAGAAATAGATATTATACTAGTTTCTGAAACCCCCTTAACCGATAAACATAATTTCAGAATAAATGGTTACGAAGTTTATAACACAAAACATCCCTTGGGCAGAAGTTGAGGAAGAACTGCTATTATTATAAAAAAAGGGATTTGCCATTATGTTCTAAATGAATATAGCACTGAGGAAATTCATCCATTCATTTCGGCAGATACTTTTTGCAACCCAGGGTCGACGTTTTATGGTCGCCAGCGACCGATTTTAATGCCGAACATGCTTATTGGTGTTCAAGATTGACTACTCTAATGGGACGTATATTAATGAATGTTATTCAAGAAAACTTCTATGATGTCGTGTCGTGTGGCCACCCAACTTATTGGAATACTGATCATCAAAAAATCCCTGACGTCCTTGATTTTGCAGTTACAAGTAAAATAAACCGAGAAATAATCCAAGCTAAACTCATTTTAAAATTATCTTCTGACCACTCTCCGGTTTTACTATATTACTGAGCTGACCAAATGCCATGTTTTACTAACTAACACCATCACTAACTGGTTAAAATTCAAGATGTACATCAGTTCGCAATCCTGATGTCTACACTACAGACGGCTAACAATATTATAAACATTGTTATGGAAAAGTAATGACTTACTGGTCAACGCAGTTATTTCAGTCTCGCCTAAATCAAACAGCAAACATAGATGACAATTTTTGTTTTGAGGTGGTACTTTATCGGGTGCGTATTAACCAAGTAGCCAGTACCTGCCGGATGTTTAAATTTGAGTAACTGACCAAGTTAAATAAAAGTTAAATAGAAGTTAAATAAAAATTCGTATCTCTTAAGAACTTCCTAGGCTGGAAATGGTTCTTTATTTAGTGAGTTTGTAATGATTTGGGGAAAGTTTGGTGAGCTGCTCATTGCCGACCGTATGTTAGGTTTGTCACAATCTGCCAGCCAAAACCTTTCTTAGCCGGAAATAGCGACTGATGTTTTGCAATGGTAATTGAGTGTATGCAGACTAAATTGTCATCAGGTATATCTCTTAAGAGCTTCCTAGGCCGGAAATAGTTCTTTATGATTTGAGTTTGTAATAATAAGGGCAAACTATGGCGGGCTACCAGTGCCAGCCATATGTAAGTATTGGTACAATCTTCCAGCTTCCGCATAGCACCAAATTAATTTATATTAAAATCGTCTATAATTTCCAAAACCTTCCTGTGCCGGAAATAGCCATTAATGTTTTTAGATGGTATGTGATAAAGTGAATGCAAGATGCAACATTAATCGCTATATCCGGCCTAGGAAGGTTTTGAACTTTACAGAGATTTTCATATAAATTTATACCGGCCCATATCGAACCTGGAAAGTTGTGCCAATCCTAACTAACGGCTGGCATTGGGTGGCTCATTGTAGTTTGCCTGTACCTTTACCAACACAGAGCTTAAACAATTCTTCTTTAGAGTTGTTCTTTACAAAGTTTTATTTTACATGGTTTTTTGAGATTTTGAACATGGCCAGTTACCTGTGTTGTGTCGACTTGTCTACACCGCGTAATTAATCGTGTAGAGTGTAGACAAGACCGAAAATTATTGTTTCTGTTGGCTATCA
Source organism: Nephrotoma flavescens (assembly GCA_932526605.1). Classification (NCBI taxonomy): domain Eukaryota; kingdom Metazoa; phylum Arthropoda; class Insecta; order Diptera; family Tipulidae; genus Nephrotoma; species Nephrotoma flavescens. The sequence continues at coordinate 255,403,270 of OW052221.1, forward strand.
GGAAAATTATATGTTTTCTTGTTACTTGTTTTATTTTAAGATAGCCAGCTCCATTCCTTCATCACATTTAAAATAGTTAAACCTACGTTTTATATGGCCATGAAGTACCTATGTATGTATAAAAAAAAGATGCGTAATAATGCTCGGAAAAGTGGACACTTTTTTAGTGTTAACAAATAAAACCTTACGAGTGTTGTTAAATTTTTAAACGAATCACAGCGCTGTCAAATGACCGTACAAATTAATCGGCTTGGAATCCTACCAAATGCCAAAATATGACCGAACATTATCGACCGTCAATTGTCGATTGATATAACTAGGTGAATCACTCGGACACCCGCACGCAAGCTCCATGCCAGCCAATACTGACATGGAGGATGGGTCAGCCCATGAGTTTTGCACTCCGACAGGGGGACATAGATGTGTTAGATTTCACCACAGATCGTAATCTGTGATGAAATTTCACTTTTGTGATGTTTTTATCTGTGATGAAAATTTCCCTATCGGGATTCGAACTCGGTACCTCCCGATCCAAATGCCAAAGCTTTAACCACTGTGCAACTTGGTTGGTGTCTTGATTGTTCTTTGGTCTCTAGTGTTTTTGATGAATCCATGTTTCGTCTACGGTTAAGAAACGGCGCAAAACCTCGTTCGGATTGCGGCTGAACATCGCTAAACACTCCTTCACTCATGTTCAAATATTCAAGTAATGTACTCAGTTGCGATGCCGACAGCTTCAGCCACTTCACGCACATCATTTTTCGATCGTCCAATATCATTTCATAGATTTTATCGAGTATTTCTGGCGTGGCGACCTCTTTTGGGTGACCTGAAAGTTTGGCTTCACTTATGCTGCGGTACGACAACAACGGTTCTCTATAAACCACTTCTTTACCATTGAAATTGATCGTGCAGGGTCCCCATAGTATTAATTAAGCCTTTACTTGGTTTTGGTGATTTTTTACGTGAGAAATGGGCTTCATCAGCACATGAAATTCATTTTTTTACCATTTTCGTTCAAATTCACGAGGCTGTTTGCTTTTAATGGCTGGCTGTCAAACACAAACTAGATAACGCAGTTTGCTCAATATTTGACAGTAGTCATTCAAAAACTCTTCGGAACCATATGTATCGAGTGTGGAATTGGGTGACGGTCTCTTTATCGTAAGCAATTTATCAAGTTTCAATCTAGCGTGAACATTTAACTGCCGAACACAATTTATCATGTATACAAATTATCGAAAGCCAGTTTATCGTAGTTTGTAAAATACAAGAAATTATTTGTGAATAAAAAAACTGTCTTCGGGGATCGTCGGTTTATAAAATTTTATTGAATTCGGCCATTTATTAATCGGTTAAGATGGGGTTGGATATGTTAGACGGAAATAAGAATCGGAAAAGAACGACGATTTTTGGTAGAAGTTCTGGAATATAGCTACCTGGGAAATGGGATTCTTTAATATTCTTTCTAAGAATTTCTGGAATAGGGTCACCCGCGACGGAATTCGGTTATTTCGAAACTGTTTTTAACGGGATTTCGTATGTTGGATGGAAATAAGATTCTTAACTGTTTTTTTTGGAAAATGTTCTGGAATATGGCCACCATAGATGGAACTTGGTAATTTCTTAACTCATTATGTTGGAATTTCGCACGTTGGATGGAAATTGGATTTTTTAATTATTTTTAGAAGAAGTTCTGGAATACGGTCATTTGGGCCGGAACTCGGCCATTTCTTAACTGATATTGATGAGATTTTGCATGTTGAATGTATGTATGCATATATTTTGGGATTGTCGGAACCCGGTAATAAGCAGACGTCTTTCTTGAAGCAAGTGGGTCGTAATGTAAATATGTTATTGGTAAAGCTTTAACATCTATCACCAGAAAAAGAGAACAAAATTTCATTGCTGTTTAAAAATATTTTAACAATAATTCTGAAAAATCTCTGAATACAGTTAACTCTCCTATAACGCGGAAATTTTATAACGCGATTTTCATATAACGCGCAGTGAAAATTGGAACTGTTCTCCTATAGCGCGACGCGATCTCCTTATAACGCGTTTTTAGCGTGCGAATAAAAAAGCGTGAATGACTCAAGACTTATTTAAGGATTGGTTTTATAATTGATTGAAGTGTAAGCTTTATGATTGAAAAAAAATCTTAGTTTCAAAGTTTTGTTGATTGTTGATAATGCCAGTAGTCTTAGTAAGGAGGACCCAAATGTGAAAATTCTTTATTTTCCTCCTAACTGCACTTCATTGATACAGCCGCCGGACCAAGGAATCATCCGAACTTTCAAAATGTATGACATGCGGAAATTTCTTGAAACCATTTTCAACAGATTAGAGGTTCAAGAAGGTAAAACTCTTCTTGAAGTTTTGAAATAATTTTGTATATTTTAGATTGCACCCGAATTGTGTCGGGTACCGAAATTAATGCATGTTTGGAGGCCTTTGTTACCTCAAATGGTTCAAAAGAAAAATGATATTTTAGATCCACTAACTGAAATAGTAAAGATTGCTTCTTCTTTTGGCAACAAAGGATTTGCAGATAAACAAGTAGAAGATATAGAAAACCTACTTTAGGAACAGAGTTTAAATGAGGAAGAATTGACAGAATTAATTGATGAGTCAACCTTCAATGGATTTGTGGAGGAAAACACTAATAACAAATTCGTTTAAAACTTCAGTTATTATTTACAAAAAGGTCTAGATTTGGCTAGAGAATTAGAACGCTAGTTAATCTAAAATGACCCTTCAACCAAACGCAGTGAAAAATTTAAAAGAGAATTTCAAAATTGCTTGACTTCATATAAAAAGGTTTTGGAAGAACTATAAGATAAAACTACATTTGAAAACCAAGAAGAAAATTTGTAAAGTGAGAGGAATTTTCGGCCAATTAGAAAAAAAAAATTTAGACGGCTAATATTTGACAGTGATGTTGAATAATACATAACGCAATATAGTAACATTTTAATTTTTTGTTGGAAATATTTTTTTCTAATTTAGTTATTAATTTTATGAATTATGAATTATGCACTAAATTTAGATTAAAATATTTAAATAAATTATAAAATCTTTGTGATTTTATAAAATTCATTCATGAACCCTATTAATCTCAACCTGATAATATATTTTGAGAATGTTTTTTTTTTATATATAGGTTTATTTGTGCACAATTTATTTATTTCTAAGATTTCATACAACGCGGTACGAATTCATTCAATTTATATTATTTCTCAGTTTCTTATAACGCGTTTCCCATATAACGCGGTACGAATTAATCGCGTTATATCAGAGTTGACTGTAATAGCTTTATTAATGGTTGATCTCTAAATTCATCTTTTTGGCGAAGTTAAATCATATTTAAGACATCGTCGCTCAATCTGGATCTAAATTTTGCTGCAAATAGTCCAGCAGCAGAAAATGCTCGTTCGCAGACCACGCGTGTTGGTTGAATGAACAAAATGTATTTATGAACCATATTTAAATATATTCCCTTTATATGTTGCGCTTCGAAGAACGCCATATCCCTGTTTCCATCTATATTTAACAAACTCGTACTCGTTTTGGAGATAGTAGTTGCGGTTGATCAATTGCTTGGATACAAATCCAATTTTTCTTTAAATGTTAATGCTGCTGTTTCCTGTGATGATGGCAATCTATTTAAAACATTTGGCTCAAATAGATAAGACAATAATGCTTATGCCTAAGCTGCTTTTATTGGCAACAAGGCTGCTGTAATTTTCAAGTTGACAATAATTGTAATTCTGGTTCTGAGAAAGATATCTCAGGCTCGATGTCAATCAAGCGTTTACGCATGTTTTTATTTGATAAAATCGCTCCAAAATCATCAGGAGCCTGTTCCAACGGGTCCCAGTATCTCCAAGAACGCTAAGCTCTTTCTTCGTCGGTTTTGGTATGGTTTTGAAGAATATCGTTTTATAACATAAGAACCTAGTGAGTATTGATTTTCTATTATTATTTATTAGGAATTGATATTGATATTACTATTACTAGAGTCAATCGACCTTTCTCCTTACACAAAATCATCTCTTTTAAATACTTTTAGTATGGCCAGTTTGATGTTCAAAGCACAAGCAATATAAAATTCTGTTAGTTTAGTATTAAAAATGGTAACAAAACAACTGGCAACATTTTTCAGTTGACATTGACGGTTGAATTCGAATTAAACCGAGATTCTAAAATGAATCGAAAATGAAGATTCCGTATTGATGTCCACTCATCGAAAGTTAGAGTAAAAGCCCCGCTTTTAAGTCGGATTTTCGGATGTAAGTCGGATTTTCACTTTATCATTTTATAATTCCCTATTTATCCATCGTGCCGAATCTCATGATCATCGGTTGAATAGTATCTGTGCCCCGTTCTAGGTGGCTACATTAAAAAACCTCTTCTCAAAATAATAAATGAATCCCATTTCCATTAAAGAAATCCAATCCCATCGTAATCGGCTAAAACTGCCTATGAGTTCTTTCCCAGATGACCGACCATATTCCAAAACATCTGCCATAAATCATTTAACAAATTTATTTTTATTCAACGAACCCCAAATCATTATAATCGACTCAAGGTGGCCTTTTTCAAAATTTCTACCAAAAATCATTTTAGAATCCTATTTAAATCTAACATATCCAATTCCATCAAATTGGTTAAAAATTACCTACCTAGTTTCATTCCAGATGGCCATATTTCAGAACTTTTTCCTAAAATTACTTAAGAATCTCATTTCCATCCACACTATCAAATTTCACCATAATCAAATAAAAATTGCCGAGTTCCGGTCCAGGTGGCCATATTCTGGAACTTCGTCCAAAAATCACCCAAGAATTCCATTTCCATCCAACGTACAAAATATCAGCATAATCGGTTACGAGGGGCGCGTATTCTTGAAATTGGTGGATATTTTCGTCGGCGAATTATAATTTGCATTAAAATTCTTTATATTATTCAAATTTTTTGCCGGCAATTAATCGTTTTTTCAAATTTGGTTGCAAGTCTTCTATTATTTATTTCACCAATAAACAAAAATCGGTGGAAATTTCCGTCTGGGTAAATCAATGCGGATTTATTCCCCAAAACAATAGGAAACTTGCAAAGAAATTTGAAAAAACGGTTAAAGTAGAAATATCCACCGAGTACAAGAATAGCTTCCCAGTGGCACTATTCTGACTGTGCCTGGGAATAGGGGCTTAGGAAAAATATTTTCATAGCATTTTTGTCTAAATTATATTTTTCTGGCCTACTGTTGGAATTAGTTGGGTGTAAATATTTTGGAAACAAAGATATATTGGGAATTATTTTTTCCAATAAAAATTTTGTGGAACAAAGTTTCCCAATCAACTTTGTTTTGAAAATATTTACCCAAACTAATTTCAACAGTAGGCCAGAAAAATATAATTTAGACAAAAATGATATGAAAATATTTTTCCTAATTCCTTATTCCCAGGGAAAGCCAGAACAGTGCCACAGGTGGTCATATTGCACAAATTTGTTCAAAAATCATTTTAGAATCACATTTCCATCCAACATTCCCAATTTCATCACGATGGTTAAGAAATGAACGAATCCTTATACGAAATACATATTGGAAAAGTTTGTATGTTTTTAAGATACAGGTAGCCCTCGAAGAGCACGGTATTCGAAGAACACGGTTTCAAACAACAAGATTTTCGTTATTCTTTTTTATTTTGTTTTTTGTATTGACGATCTACGTAGCGGAATTTTTATGAACTATGATAACTACAAATTTTGACATTATCTATATGCCTCAAACATAAACAAACAATCAGCAACATCGCGATATTTTTTTTTTACTGTGCTAGCTATGCTTGGTCTAATTTTGTTTAAATATATTAATTAGAAATGATATAGGTATTGTATAATTAGTGATTTTGTGGCTTATGTAATATAAAAAACATGAATCTATGTATATCCTTGATGTTGACGGCATATCGATCACACATGTTATTTTTTGTAGTTACGTTAGTTTCAATCTGATACATCAGTGACGCTTTTCCAACTTTTATAATCGTAAATACCATAAGAAAAAAAAAATAAAATTTTTGTAGTCTCGAACAACCCGGTTTACAGAGCATGGAACGGGTTAATCGTGTTCTTGAACGGTTTCCTGTACTTCAAATCCAAGTCACTAATTTAGATTATCGTATATCAGATAAACTATCCACACACACGATAAACTGTTCTACGATAAACTGGTTTACGATAAACTGTTCTACGGTAAATTGTCCACGGTAAATTGTTCTCGATAAACTGACAGTAAATCTTTAGAATTTAGTGTTCTCTATTTGGGATAATGTCTAGAATTAGAAAAAAAAAGTTTTATAACAATTTGTTTGATGTGATAGGCGATATGGCCCTACATGTGAAAGCGTTTTAGGTGACCCAACTGACTTAATTATTTTATTAATTCAAAAAACCTGTAGAACAATGAGCGCCGAGTGTAGTATTTAGTGTTCTCTACTTGGGATGGAGTCTGCAATTTGTAAAAAAATCTCAAGGTAATTTGCATGTTGGGATTGGCGTTATGGCCGTACATATGGAATCGTCTGTGGAGCCAAATTTACTTAATTCTATTTTTATGTCAAAAAAAATTTCGGAACCATAAGTTCCGAGTGTAGAATTTAATGTTCTCTACTTGGGATGATCTGACTGAAATTGACTTAATTCTTTTATTAATTAAAAAAATCTTCGGAACCATAAGCGTCGAGTATGGCTATGAATTTGAGTTGTGGCACTAACAGTGAACACCTGTGCCAAAAATCAGGCCATATTTTATGTAGCATCATAGTGAAATAAATTTAAATCTGGTCACATGTTTAGTGGTAATTTGGACTGGGTGAAGTTAAAAATTAATTGATGAATTTCATAACAAACAGCGTCTTTGCCAAACACAAGATCATTTTTGTATGTACTCCGTTGAGTGACAGAAATTTAGTATGCTTCATGCGCACATTTTGAATTGGTTTCTGAAAAAAATCAGATCAGGTTAAAATGATTCCATCAATACAACCGAAATCCCGGCTGAAGCTGTTGACCCGAAATTGTGTGCGCAGTGGTGCCTAAGAATACGATACATGGACCATGTAGTTTTCAACAACGACCCATCCTGTATGATCGATGGAAAGTGTTTCAAGCGATATCCGAGAGACCTGTTTGCGGGCACTGTCACATGCAATGGCGTATATCCATTGAATCGTAGGCGATCAGTAGCGGACAATGGGTGATCTACAGTTGCGAAGGGCAAGATGGGTCGCATCTACACTGTGCATCCAAATATCGATTTATGTTGCTATCTTCGATTGTTGTAAGTGAATGTTCGTGATCCGACGTCGTTTCAACAACTGAGAACTATACCGACCAAATGGCACCGCGGTTAAAGCTTTGTCCAACCAAAATAACCAAATAACAATGGATATCCATTTTTTATATAAAGCTTTGTCGTTTGAATCAGGAGGCACAGGGTTCGAATCTCGATAGAGGCAGGATGAAAAAAGAAAATTTTCATCAATAGATTATGATCTGCGTGATTAAAAGGAACACAACTACGACGTTAATGAGCATCTGTGTGCGACTTACCGTAAGGAGTGTCAACTCTTACAGTTGGTTAACGATTCGAATTAGGACAGTACGCTCAAAAATTCCGTGATATCTTTATAATCTCATCAAACCCGCACCTATTTGGCGATTATAATATCCACGTGTGGTTATTGTATCACCTTCGAATCCAAACAATTTGTATAGGTGAAATATAAGGACAAAAACAGAAATAAACAATGAGGCATAGAAGACATGTTTTGGCGAATAAAGTGTTGTCATATTTGAGCATGATATTACCTAATCGTTCTATGCACGATGATTTAGCTACGAATTACAAAGAGAACAACAATACTACACTAAAGCATTAGCCGAAACAGTTCGTACAAATGTTCCGCAATTAAATAAACAACAAAAGGCTGCTTGCGACTTTTGATAGGAGCTGTGAACAATGGAACTGGTGGCTTTGTGGATGCTCCCGGTGAGACTGGAAAAACGTTTCTAAATTTCATTGCTTTTGACATTGAGGTTGCCCCGGCATTGGCTTCATCTGAAATAGCAGCAATTTTGTATGGATGCAGACGAAGTGCACAGTACACTGAAATTGGCACGGAACATGCGTCAAGCTTGTAATTTATTTCACTATGATGCTACATAAAATATGGCCTGATTTTTGGCACAAGTGTTCACTGTTAGTACCACAATTCAAATTCATAGTCCCCTAACACGACAAGCAGTTTACACCGGAGTGAAATATTTCCTAAACAAATCCTAAGTAAAACATGTGTATTTGTATTAGTGATTATACACTCAAATAGACAACATTTAGGCGACACTTAATTTGTTAATATATATTATTAAATAATAATCAAATAAAAAGTATGATTCATATTATATTTTAAAATTAATAATACGAGCATAACATAAATTTTATAAGTCATCAACTTAAAATTAAAATATGGTTTAAAATTTTTATCGACTTCATCGAAATACTAGTCCAGATTTTGTGAGGTGATCATCGATCTCACTATGGTTTTATGTTAGATCTATCAAATGTCCATATCCATAACGATTTTCAGAATTTTGTCATTGTTGTAGAATTGCCAAACATGGGTCAGCAGCATATCATTGCTGTTTATAGGGTTTTTACGACTTCATCGGAATACTAGTCCAGATTTTGCGGGATGATCATCGATCTCACTATGTTTTTATGTTAGATCTATCAAATGTCAATTTCCATAACGATTTTCAGAATTTTGTCATTGTTGTGGAATGGCCAAACATGGCCCAGAATCCCATATCATTCCACAACAAAGACAAAATACAGAAAATCGTTATGGATATGGGCATTTAGATCTAACAGATCTAACATAAAAACATAGTGAGATCGATGATCACCTCGCAAAATCTGGACTAGTATTCCGATGAATTCGTAAAAACTCTATAAACAGTAATGATATGGTCTTCTGGGCCATGTTTGGCCATTCCACAACAATGACAAAATTCTGAAAATCGTTATGGATATGGGCATTTGATAGATCTAACATAAAAACATAGTGATATCGATGATCACTTCGTAAAATCTGGACTAGTATTCCGATGAAGTCGTAAAAACTCTATAAACAGTAATGATATGGGCTTCTGGGCCATGTTTGGCCATTCCACAACAATGAAAAAATTCTGAAAATCGTTATGGATATGGACATTTGACAGATCTAACATAAAAGCATAGTGATATCGATGATCACCTCGCAAAATCTGGACTAGCATTCCGATGAAGTCGTAAAAACTATATAAACTGTAATGATATGCTTCTAGGCAGAATTTCCTAACCGAAATCTTAGCTACTCAATCAATTTTATCAAGAAAATCTGGATGGTTTGAAGAATGTTTGTTCTTATTTTAAAATAAGTTCGCCTAAATGTTTTCTTTTTCGACGTATATCAACTAAAACATACACAAAATGTTTACTTAGGATTCTTTTAGGAATTATTTCATGCTTCTGTAAAGGAGCGTGAAATTTTTTCTAAACCATTCCTAATTATTTTATTTTACTTAGGATAGAGTTAGGAAGTATTTCACGCGCATCAGTTTACGAATTGGTCTAACTTCACCCAGTACATATTACCCTTAAACATTCGAATTATGTGATATTGATATTTGAAAAAAAAAATCGGTGAAAATTTACTTCTATAACTTCAATTACATGTATTTTTGGGCTCATATCGACAGAATTTTGTACTACCACCTGATACAAAATATATCGATAATGCAGGTTTTTTTCGGGTGAAATTTTCGGCTAACTTCAGTAGCATGTAAAATTGACTGTAACAAAATTATTTGTAATAAAATCGGTTTATAAAATTTTATTGAATTCGGCCATTTATTAATTGGTTAAGATTGGATTGGATATGTTAGATAGAAATAAGATTCGGAACAGAATTAGACCATTTCTTAACCGATTATGATGGGATTGGGTATGCTGGATGGAAATTGGATTGTTACACGATTTTTGGTAGAAGTTCCTTAACCGATATTGTTGGAATTTGTATATTAGGTGGAAATAAGCAGGCGTATTTCTTGAAACAAGTGGGTCGTGATGTAAACATGTTTTGATAAGCCTGGATGCTTTAACATCTTTCACCAATACGTGACCAACACGCATGTAACTAGTGGGTTGGGCGGCAGGCCAACTACTTTTTCACACAAAAAACTCACGTTATGAACCCTAAACAAAAAGCTTGGAAAAATTTCTAGTATTCTTATCAACCAACGACCTCGGAAACTGTACACGGGAATTTAGAATATGCTAAGTCAGAGCCTTGAGGTTATAAATATAAGCCGGATTTTCAGTTTATCATTTTATAATTCCCTATTTATCCAACGTGCCGAATCCCAACATCTTTCAGTCGTCATTTACAGTGGCACGTCTTAAAATCATATTTCCGAGAATTGGTAAGCAGGTTTAAATTACAATAATCTCCACAACAATAAAAAGGTGCACATTAAGTCATTCATTATACCTATCACTTTTATGCAAATTAATTAATTAGATAAAAAAAAATTATGCTGAAAACCAAATAAAAATGTGCAGAAAATCATTTTCACTTACTTACTACACCACAGACAGCATAAGTTATGTAGACGCAGACTCGATGAGGTACAAGAAAATAATACGAGATAGCAGCAAATAATAAATATTCAATGAGTTCTACAATTAAATCCAATTAACTATTAATGTTTCTAATTTTAATTTATTTTTTTTTATAATAATTTCACTTAATACATAAATTTATATTTCTTTTAATTAAATAAAATGCGATTTGACTTCATCTCAAAACGTCTTGATTTAATTCCACTATTTGTAATGTATTGTAGATGGTACACATCTATACGCGAGTATAAGACAAAGATAAGATGTTTTATTACGTTATTATCATATATAATACCAGTCATGTTTAATGATGATGATTAGTTGTTACTTGTCTTGCGAGATGGTATGGAATGCGGTCATTTTTTTTTTCATTTCCAGTCTTCTTGTGTTTTTTCATCATTTTCTTCGTACCAGCGGTTTTTATTTTACTTAGAAGAAAACTTAAACCAGATATTTTATGTTATTTTACATTTTTGAAGTGGTAAATAGCTATAAGAACTATATGTGATAAGATGTTGTGATCTGTTTATAGGGCAAAGTTGTATATGAGATGCTGTGATAAATATTAGTTAACCGTGTTGAATTTTAAGCAGCATTCATAAGAAAAACTTGTTTGGTGTGTGTGGTGGCTCTGTGTGTACGTAATTGTGCGTATTTATGTCATTTCAATTACACGTATAATGTTGAATTTATATTATGTAATAATAAATTATTTTCACACGATTGTTGAGCAATTTGTCTATGTTACACCGCCTCTTTCCCCGTGAGTTTCTTGATACATTACCGATCAAATAAATCGTCCGACATATCAAAGGTATAATACCGATCACTGTAATTTACAAAACAATTGATATAATTCACGATCAAATCGTGTATTTACCATAATGATCAAATTTGCGATCAATTTGTAACATTTTTTTACCTAAATACTAAATCTAATTGACAATCCAATAAAAATATCGCATTTCGAAATGTCAACATATCGAAATCGCGTAATTTGGTAATAACCAGTAAACGATATACGGAAGAATTTCAAATCTTCTTAAAGATCATTAGTCTGTTTACGATACGATCGAACATTTCTATTTGTATTTTCTATACATAGGCGCATAATAAATACAATAAAGTCTATTGATCAAATTTTCTAAACGTTTCTAAAACCCGATTGGAATCTCGCGTATACATAAAATACAAGAAAGGCATGGAAAACCTACAGATTTCCATATATCGTTCGTTATACATACAAAACAAAATTAATTAGGTAAAAAATTTATAGTTATAAAGATCTGTTATATTGTGCTTTATTAATTTACCATCATGTTGAGTGAAATATTTGTGTTAGATTGAAGAATGAATCTTAAAAAAAAATGTTAAGCTTCTACGTCGTAGTGGATCGTCCAGACCAACCCACAATTTTTTTTTTTTTTTATTAGTTTTTCGTTTGGTTTTTGTTCTGTAATTTGAATGAAATGTTAACAACTTCTTAACTACATGAAATCTTATTTATAGATAATGTAACGTGCTTGCCTTTATGGAATTTAAAGCGAGGTAACATAACAAAACAAATATATTGAAGAGGAGTATATTGTGTCAAAATTATTAATTTTGTTAATGGTGCGCTTTTGTAATATACGCGGGATCGCCTAATGTTGGGTTGACACAGACACAACTATTAATGTTATCTAACCTCATTTTATATACAGCAACTTAACAAACTGTTGCACCATCCCAATATGTGTCTTCATTAATTTCACAGTTATGTGGAAGGTTATGAAAGTTGTCCCACCATAAATCCCGTGTACATATACACTCGCCAAAGAAAAGTGTCACAAAAATTCCAGTGCGGGAGTGAATCTCGACTAAAAAGAGAAAAAAAATCAAATTGGAAGTTTAATAAATCCCGCCTATGTATTTATATCGCTCGCTTGGCATCTATCTTAAAAAAATAAATACTGTTAAAGTTAGCCGAAAGTTTCCAGCAGAAAGATAATGCAGATAGTGTCTCTGGTATCCCAGCCGAAACACTAACTAGACAAATGCAATAACTGTAGAGGCTAACGGCTTCGACAACTCTCACGGGCACGCGGGACGTCGCTACGCCCCCACCCCGCTTAGCCCTCTGCGGAGGGTTCAGATTTGAAATTCGGGGGACGTATGAGCCGGGATCAGCAAACATGTCGCACTGCGTGCCGCACGTAGGAGCGGATTATATAGAATCTATTGACCGCTTTATCGAAAAATCATATCGTATATTTTTTGAGCTGGGATAGCAAAGGCACGATCTGCATTATCTTTCGGCTAACTTTAACAAGGTAAAAAATAAACCTATTGGTATTGATAAGAAAATCAATGCTATTAAAGTTAGCCGATATATAAAAAAATCGATAACGCAGATAGTGTCTTCGCTTTCTTAGCCGAAAGTGTATAAATACGTCACCGTTGATCAACATTCTTTAGCCGAAAATTATCAGTCGAAATGTTTTTTCAACAACAAATCAACAGAAACCAATTTGAATATAATAGGCAGGGAATAAAGTTTCTGCCCTTTTCCCCGATAGATGGTTTTACGTTCATATTACTCACACACATCATTGATGACCCGGCAGAAACACCGGACAACATCGGACTACAATTTGTTCCGGTTCGTGCAGGACAAGCCTAATGGGTTTACATTAAATTCAAAAGAGGCCTGCGAAAATGAGTTATCTCGATTTTTCGCTTCTAAACCACAGAGGTTCTACAGTGATGGAATCACGGCTCTATCAAAAAAATGGCGAAAGGTCATCGATCAAAAGTTTTTCACATTTAGTTTAATAAAGTTCATTCGAAATAAAAAAAAAAACTTTTTTCAATGTCACCCAAAAAAGGCCACGAACTTTCGCCTAACCCTTTAAATTCAAATTGGTTTCTGTTGATGTGTTGTTGTAAAAATTTCGGCTGATAACTTTCGGCTAAAGAATGTTGATCAATGGATTTATACACTTTCGGCTGAGAAAGCGAAGACACTATCTGCATTATCGATTCTTTTATCTTTCGGCTGGAAACTTTCGGCTAACTCTAATAAGGTTGATAATCGTCAATATCAAAAGTATACGTCACCTTACTGAAGGTAGCAGAAAATTCACCCATAATCTGCATTATCGACCAATTTTAAGAGGGAAAATAAAATATTTATTTAACAAAATAAATCGAATCGGTAAAATAATATAAATTTATTTAAATTTGCATCTCCTTTTCGCATAAAATGATCCTCATTCAAGAATTCGGGCTACACGAATTTTTGAATGTGGATCATTTTATGAGAAAAGGAGATTTCAGACAAGGTTGGGGATTTTCGGATGTCTAACTATGATCCCTCATAAACTTTGGCCTTAAACTTTGCACAGATATTCTGTTTGTAGGCTTGAGCCTAGAATTTTAACTCGCTTACACGACAAATGAATTATGTGAGCTTCGCAGATTCTCGTAGATATACGTTATAAATTATAATTATACAAAATTTATAATTATACTTAGAAGCTGTTTATTAATTAGGTAGCTTTATCCGATGTACATAATATGTCGCAGAACCGATTTGAATATGATTTTAAAATTTGTTAAAATATTTAGTTTATTTATTTAAAAAAAAATCTTGTTTTCATGTGCCTCTATAATGTTGTCGGTAATGCAGTTTTACAGTGCAATTTCGGCCGAAATGTCGATACTGCTTTTTTGCATACTGTTATTGATCCGCTCGCAATATGACGATAAAGTAGTTTTCCACTGAGAGTTCGGCTAAAATGTCGATGATGCAGTTTTACATATTATTATGAAGTCCCCTCTCAATACCGATAAAGTAATTTTTCTGATGAAATTTCGGCTAAAAGGTTGATTTTGCAGATATTTTCTGCCCAATTTTCTTCTAACTTCACGTCCTGGTAAATTTGTACATGAAGATTGAAATTTAATTTTATTAAACAGGTAATGTTGTTGATCGCAATGACAGCGAAATACGAGCATAATTAGAAAATACTTAAACTTAATAAAATTTTACTTTAATACTTAAAAAAACATTAAAAAAAACACAACATTTAAAAAAAACAAAAAAAGTTTTACAAATAAAAAAAAACGTAACTGAATACATATTTATTCGTCGACGTACGTATCACACGAAAGCGAAACTGAAGATACAAAACAAATCTAATAAAACATAAAAAAAATGCAAATTAGAAAGAGAAAGAAAATTATTTTTACTCAAAATCGGGTCTTTGATAATTTATAGTACGGGATTTGGTGTGGAATTAGAGCTGTTTTTCCATACATTGGACAATTTGCTTACTAGGAGAACGGGTATTAGTAATTACGCTGTGTAACCAAAATTTTGCCGAAATAACTATATTATAATAGAAAGAGATGAAAATAGGCACCATATTTTTTCATATTCGATTTATTTTGCAAAACGGTAGCAATAGAAAGGAACATTATTATAAATTAAGCAATTTGTTATGGACTGACTTCAGCAAACCCGCAGATATCACTAAAGTAACAGAGGCCTCACACGGTAGTTTTGCCAGCTAGAACTCAGGGAGAAATGCTTGAGTCGCGTGGATTTAAGGCTTGCGATGCTTCTGGCCTACACCGTCAAATAACAGACTATTAAAAAAAAACACATATTAAACTGAAACTAAAAATCACTTAAACCCGTCGCATGAAATTTGAGGAACTTGGTAAAAATTTAATTATAACCGGGTGTGCGCATTCGGTACCGACCGTATCTTCCCATTTGACAAGTACCTAATCTGCTGAAAAGACCCCCTCGTATGACCCAACGACCCCGAATGGCCGATGCACAGCTGTAACGAAGCAGCATTGTAGGGTAGGGGCGTCTCTCACTCGAAGAGACTTTCAGCAATTCTCCCACACTACACACTCCAACGACATGCTCCGAATTCAACACTACCGGAGTGCCAGCGGGAGAACGAGTGAGTTTTACGGTCGCTCACGAATGGACGACACATATGCTGGACTGGCTACTCCAACCCTGTGGATGTCCTGCCAAAGGAATGAATAGGAGTGACAAGTCCAGCCTGTAAATATGGCACCGACACAGAATGAGAGTCCCCCTCTCATCATACCGAACCCGTAAAAATTTAATAGTTCATTTTATTATTTAATAGTGCCAAACGGAAGAAAAAATCAAAAACAAACAACTAACAAATGCCTTTTCCAAGCGGAGAGACGTAGTATCCTTTTTCGTTCTTGTAAATCCTATCGATTTTATTGGTTTGAGTAGTTTTAATTTAGATAGATTCTGTTTATCATAGAGTTTCTCGGAAAACTACACAATGTGCGAAGGTTAACGTGGGTTACTCAAAAGTTGCAGAACAAATCATTAAGTTTCGAAAAATTCGGATTTTCTGGTACATTATACTAAATTACACCCCCTATATCCCCTTCAGACTTGCTTCAAATTTCGCGTGGGCCTACCTAGGTCTATGACCTTTCTAATAAGCATAGTGGGATTGATGGTAAGGTGGGTTACTCAAAAGTTACGGAACATTTCATTAATTTAGTTTCGAAAAATTCGGACTTTCTGGTACATTATACCAAATTACACCCCCATCCACTTCAGATTTGCCCCAAATTTCGGGGATTAGGATTATGACGTAATCAATAGGCATCTTTCGTATCTTTTGGTTATAATTTATTGTTTTGGCTGGGATAGCAAAAACAATAGTGCAGGTGCAACCTGATGCATCATCCTACAACATAATGCAACATCCCGCATCGTAGTGCAACATAACGCAACATGGTCTAACATCATGAAACATGATGCAACATCATGCAACATGACGCAACATGTAGGCCCAACCAAAGAACTCCTAAACGAATTATCCAGAAATCAGAACCGTTGAAGACAAATAAAATGTTAATGGCCCAATCTACCATGACGCAACATAGTGAAACATCACACAACATCCCTCATCAAAATGCATCATTAATCAACATGATGCAACATCCCACAACGTAGTGCAGCATCCCAAAACTTGGTGCAACTTAATGCAACATAGTGTAACAATATGCAATAAAGCGCAACATGTGCGGTACATCATGACGGGCTATCCGGTTAATCCTAACGGAATTATTCAGAAATAAAAACTTCTTTTAATCAAAGAGTATCTAATGTTATAAAAAGTAACGAAATCGACTGCTCAATAAAGAGGTGTAAGTGCAATGTTGCCCCATTAAATTGCATAACCCACTATATGTCCCGCTAAATTTGATCAAAATTGCAAAGCCAAATAAAATGTTAACATAAGGCTCCAAGCTTCCCGGCCTATTACCAGATTACCAAAATCGTGGAAGTAAAAAAAATTAAAAATCGAGACCCGGGCCTCACCGGATCACATTCTAAACGAATTTGTCCAAAATCAGAACCCATGCAATCAATTTCTGGTACTCAAGAAATCACTTTTAGCAATAAATTATTGCTCGTGTAAGCGAGTACATTGTTTGCTTAGAATGACCAGGAAAGTTTTCAAGGGGCCTCTATCATAACTTAAAAGTACCTGAATCATTTTCCGATCGTTGAGTTCAATAAAATCTTAGATTAACGATATGTGCGGTAGTGGTCCCGAATGTGCTTCCCAATTGTCATATGCCATCGATGTACTGAACTCATTAGATTCCATGAAAGTGGCCGTCGTGCCCTTTTTTCTCGGGCTCCCCATTTTCATGGATGCACCAACAGAGCACCAACAAATGCATAATTTGATTTTATTTGCCGATCCGACAAGTCTTGAGTAAACATGGTTGGAATCAAGGATCTTTAGAGCGCCCTTGCTACCTGATGCGTTATATAGTGAGCGACCTTTACGGTCGGTTTCTTTTCCATAGGCCATTGATCTATGTATTGAAATAATTACTGTTCGAACTTCTGAAAGGCCATGGCGTCCTGTCCAAGGAAACATGATAAATTCACCTCACGTATACGTAGTCTGGCACCAGCCACCACTAACTAATCCATTGGTGAACATGATCAAGACCCAAGATCCTAATCCAAAGATCGAAAGGTGATTCAAGACAATTTCGAATGTAGCATCAAACCATTCTGTGCAACTAAGAAAGTGGTTCCGTACCAGACGAAGTTTCAACTCTACCATAGCAAGGTAGCTCCATAATTTACCAACTGTATTTTGACGTGAATACGTCTTTAAATTTACTTTCATAGGAAGGCAATTGAAAAAACTGATGATAACGAAATCGGTAGATACAGTTTGCTGCTGCAGCTTATCATCCACATCCAAAATTTAATTACACCGCTCGATAGCTAAAGGATCAAAGAATTCGTCACGTTGAGTGGAGACTGTAACGCATCACATGCGGTGGAAATCGGATCCAAAAATCGAAAGAAGTTCTGAAATATGGCCATCTGCGGAGGAACTCGGCCATTTCCTAACCGATTATGACAGGCTTGGGTATGTTGCATGGAAATAGGATTGTTATTTTATTTTTGGAAGAAGCTCTGGAATATGGACATCTGGGGTGGAACTCTATTTTTTCTTCTCCGATTATGATGGGATTGGGTATGTTGAATGGAAATGAGATTCTTAAATGATTTTGGGAAGATGTTCTGGAATAGGGCCATCTGGAGCGGAACTCGGCCATTTTCTAAACGATTATAATGAGATTGGATGGTATCTTAGTTGGAAGTGAGATTCTTAAATGATTTTTGGAAGAAGTTGTAGAATATGGCCACCTGCAAAGGAACTCGGCCATTTCCTAACACATCCTCACTTCACGGGAAGTGAGTGTCCATCAAGAGATTAAGAGTCTCTTCACTAGAAACCATCCATTCGCCATCCGGTTTTAACAGATAGCCTGAAACAGCGGGATTAATAGACAGAATTTTCCGTAAGCGCGAGGTTTCCGAGACCCCTTCCATTCTGTCACAGAAGCGCCTCCATGAATTTCCTTGCGCTTGCCTTAATTCTTTTTTGTATACTCTGAGGCATTCCTTATAGAATTCCCAGTCATGACTGTCTCTAGATCTTTTCGCTCTATTAAAGGCAGACCCATAGACTTTCCGGCACTCCGCAAGTGCCGGGTTCCACCAAACAGGTATCCCCCCTCAGCTTTGTTAAAGGGCAGGCTACCCTCATAGAGGTTATGCAATCCCTAGCCAGAGTAGTTCATCGTTGAATCCAGTTCACTGCTCGTGTCGGGAAGTCCTGAAACTCTAGATGGAATGATGTCCTCCAATACCTCCCCATATACATGCCATACTGTTGTCCTGGGATTTCTGAACACTTACTGATCCGTAATATTGAGGTTAAGTTTAAACGTTAAGTAACGATGGTCGGAGAAGAAAAAAGGCGAGGAAGCGTGGCCCATTCCCTGGTAAAATAAATTCGGAGACCAGAGTAATATCCAGAACCTCTTGTCTATTACTAATAATAAAGGTGAGTTCCTGGCCCATATTACTAATAGTGAGGTTTCTTAATAGAAAATCAAAAAGTAAGTCACCCCCTGTCATCTATATCCGAACGGGTGTGATGTAAATTTATCTGCACAAACCTAATCATTGATAACAGTCTTCACTTACCTTAATTGCGAGAGCAGTGCTGCGTCGGTTAGTTGGACCCGATGGAGTCGTATCCTCAGTCCCTAAAATTAGGAGGTCCACCTATCCCCCCTCGAAATCCGATGTATCCCCCATCACCCTGTCAAGGGATAGTCGCTCACTAAGGTCACTAGTCAACCCCTTACTCGGGTTTGCCACTAGCTGCAGTATCTCCCCTGGAGAACTACCACTCCTCGCGCCTTCTTCCTCCTCCTTCTCAGACTCACAGTACTTGGTTTCACTCCAACCTCGTTCTTCCTGAACACTTTAAGTGTAACAGAGCCGAAGCCGAGATTAATAACCCCTTTGGTTTTTGACAGGGGAGCCAGGGATTCATTATTTATCACCATAATTGATGATCTGAAATTGACCTTAGGTTCCTCCTGCTTAATAATCTAACATTTCCCTGTCGGAAGATCCGGATTGGAAACCTGAATAATCCTCAGGGATTTATCCAATTTAGCCGGCTCTGTGGGGACCCGGACCATTGCCCTCGGTCTACTATTTATTTCCTCTTTGGGAATTGCCTTTAGTTGAGCTCGCGGCCATAACTCGCCTACCTCCTCGATCACCTTCCTGTACAAGAAGGTCGATCGTTGATCAACGCACGCGGTCAGCTTCAGCCATCGCTGATACCAACCCGCATCCCTGCATATTGGTGGTACTCCCGAATGTTGCCAAAGGACTCTGAGGGAAAACAGGGCCTTTACCATTGTTTTCGATCGCCTTAATTTTGCGTTCGTTTTTCTATGTTTGTACTATTATTTTCGATAGAGTCGAAAATGAACGACTGTAGGCGAAAATTTACAACGCAAATTTCATCGTTGTTCATTTTCGATTGTCTATAAACATACAATGGGCCTATTTTTTAATTCATCCCGAGCAGGCAGTGCGCCGTCAAAAAATAACTCGTATTTTTTTATTCAACCTGGGTAATTTTACCCGGTACACTGCGTTTTTATTTGTGAACTGTGCTTACACAGTGCATACTCGGTTCTTCAAATTTTACTCTGAAATTAATGTCAGTGTACGAAGAGTAAGCAAAATAAAAAAACAATTTATTACTCTATGCACACCGGATAATTTTACCCAGTACAACCTTTGCTCGGTGTACACTACCCAGGGTAAGCCTGCTTGCTCGGGTTGAATTAAAAATAGACCCAATATAATATTAAAACACAAATGTCATCCGGATGACATTACGATGTAAAAACTGTACTAAAACATAAATTTTGTGCTGGCAATACTTTAAATAATTTGTACTAAAATATTGCTACTGATCGAAAGCAAAAGTACGAATATTTTTCTCAATCGTTCAGAGACAAGCGATAAAAACGAAAACGTTAACGCGAAAGACGAAAACAATAGTAAGGGCTAAGGTTAAGTGCATTAAACCCCGATGATGAATCCCATTTTCATGGCTCTCGTCCACGATAGCTAGTACTACCTCCACCTCCTTCATAACGTCGAGGAAGAGCTTAGGCCCCTTCCTCGACTGTGCCACCTAAAGCTAGGCCTGTTTCCTTTCGACATCTAAACCCTCCTGCTCCTCTTATCCAGACCTCTGCTTTTTGACCCAAGATCCTTCTTCTGAGTTTTGTTAACATCGGCATACAGTTTTTCGCCCACTTAACCTTTTGCCTCTGTTCCTCCGTCCACTACTCCTCCGGGACTGTGGCCAGTCTATGCAAGGCACGGAAGGCCAAACTCCCAGTCCTATACCTTCGAACCGAAGCAGCAATGTCATTCTCCTTCTTACCACTACCACTAGTTCCTCGCTTGGAAGCCTCGGAACCAGTTCTAGCAACACTGGCGGCTGGAGTCGATCATCAGCACGGGTTGCATAACACCTTAATCCAGCTCATTGGCTCTCCGAGCACTCCCGCCCTAAGCGCCCCCGTCTCCCGCTAAAATTCATGCACCCATTCAGCCATTCATATGGATATCCCAAACCAATGGGACCCATTCCAAGGGATAACCCGTTTATAGGGGTTCCCAACTCACTCTTTGGAGACCCGGGAGCGCAGGAAGACATGGTGCTCAGTTCGCTATGGTTGATTGTCGATGGTTTCATGGCCCCATTAGTTCGCACTTCCATGCTGATAGGTATCATAGGCACTCAGAATTTAGTGAACTGTGGTTAACCACACCCCAGTTCCCTGACACTCTCCTCCCAGCACAGCTGTGGTTGGGGGCGACTTATTTAATTTACCGGTAGCCTACCTATCGAGAAGGTCTTACACTATCCACCACCTGTGAAGAAGCACGATGTCATATTTATATTCAAGAAATTATCCATTGAATGTGCTACGCGAATTTCAATACCACTTTTCCTTATTACGTAGTCGAGCGCCAAATTCAACAACATATGCGCTTGTGCATCTGCTTGCCGTACACCAAATGTTATTTAGAACGGGTTACATGCTGCTCTTTCTAATATGATAATACTTATAGTTATAGAGCTATGTCTTATGCATATTAAAAGTCTATGAAGCGTTGCTGGACGGTAATTTTATATTCCCTTGGCTTAAAGATATTCTGTCTGAGCGCTACTAATATTTTGAGCCAACCATTTTTCACGTAGCTTTTGTTTATTTTTGATATTATAATGCAGCATGCACCGGTCAACGAGACAGCCAACTCCAAATTCTCTTCCTTTGTAGAGAGTGTAACCATTAGTGGTAACACGGATCACACTCCTGATCGTGTGTAAATTTGCATCTAGTTTGAAAGGTTCTGGCTAAGCATGTTCCATGTTCACATTTTTATATCGTTGTTCATGTACATTTTGCAAGATCGTTGTTGTGATGAATTCGATAAATTAATCTGAGGCCTTTGTTTCGAGTTCAACTCACTTTGTTCAACTCACTTTTCGTAAGTATGGGTTACGTATGCTTGTGACAGATATTAAGGTACTCAGTCGTAGCGGACTTTATATATATGGCTGCTTGCGGCTGGTATCGTTTTTGCGGTGCCTACAACTCACCGTGTCACATAGTGTCTTTGACTGTATAAGTATAATTTCCTCTGCGTACCTCAACTACATCGCCGGACTCAATAAAAATTTCCCTGAACATTCAAATGTCTTCCAATTTGACTACTCTGACGAAGTTTATTTGATGCTCCTTTTTCTGCTTTCTTCAATATAATCGGGTAAAGAACGTTAGAAATAATTGGCCTCCAGGGAGCCGACAATTTCGTCAGTTTAACTCAGTATTCCCTTACCATTATTAATATTGGAATTACATTGAAAGCGGCCCTGTTTTGTGAATACGACCAGTATTACATGTCATATTCATGATAATGGGCTGCACATCCTACTAGCGATTTGTTAGACTGGCTTCGACCATATATTTCAGATTTCAGCTTACTGTGGATAAATACGCTGTTTGCTTCATTTTTCGTTTGGTTTACAGTTTCTGGGACTTTTGAGCGATGTTTGCGTAATGTCTCCACAACTATTGACCCTTCTGCTTGTTTTCGGCTAGAGACAATCTTTATTAGCACAAAGGTAGCCCAACTTTTTGGTTGCTCATCTTGGAAAGTTCAGGCCTTTCATTTGAGTAAAACAGATTAAACATATTTTTTTTAAATATAGTTACACAGGTGTAAAACTTATGCGGCGTGAATTTATCAACAATTTTTTGTCAGGTTTCATCATGAACGCTTTCCAGTTCTAAAAATATCTTCATTGGTCATCGTGCAATCTTCAATTATCAATCTCTAATTAGATGTAAATCGTTAATTAGTGTTACTTCATAGTAAAAGTTTATTTCATTCTTGATACTTTACAAAGCAATTTAAAACCAACAAAAACAATCAATTTTTATGGTTTCGCTATACGCTGGTGTGGTTTCGTCTCAAGTATTAAATCTTAAATTATTATTTCCGTAAATTAAGACATATCCAAGTACATATCATGATTATAACATGATCTTATGTAAGATATTTGAGTTTGTCGGTTAGTCGACGATTAAATGTTTGATTGATTGGTTGGTTGGAAAAGTAAGAGATTCTGAAATTTAAGATCTCAATGTCAAAATTATTAAAGTATATATTGATTGTTTTGTCGGTATATTCGTATCTCAAGTAGTGCACCCGGTTGTTTAAGATCTGTCAAAATATTCTTACCGGCGAATTGATTTTTGAATGGCCTTGAAAATAAAAAAATAAGCTAAAAACGTGATGAGATGCGGCATACGTTTCGAATGAAGTACGGTTCACCGGATTGTCACAATAATTACTCTGTGCATGTTTTGTACATTGTATTCTGTATATAGAAGAACGATTTGTTCGAATGACTTAACGATTTTTTGTTGTTGTTGTTGTACGATTTGTCGTCGTATGTTGCGTGTTTAAGTCGCATTATTATTAGCAAAATGAAAATTATAGACTTTAGTTACTTACTCGACGTATTAATTAATTTACAGTTTTATATTAATAATTTTTTTTGTTGTTGTCTTGTGTTTTGCAGATGGTGGGCATAAAGTTAGACAATGGATGGGACCACAACCAGATCACTTATCAACATTATCCAGGTATACATAAATAGATAATTCGATTCGTTACTGTTTGACCTATTTTTGGACCTGCCGTAATCAGTAAAATATAGAATGCCTAAATATGAATTATTTGTGGTTGGTTGCATTTTAATATCGAAGTGAAATTGGTCGGGCGCACTGATTAAAATCATGCTGAGAGATAAGAATTTATATAATTGTTACAAATACTGCACCTCCTAAGCTTCTGGCAAAGATAACGGATGAATAGTTATTTTGTAACAAATTTGTCCTGTGTGATCATAATGTTTTAGGGAAGGCTATGAAATAGTGGCATGCGTTTAATGAATTTAGAAAATATTTCTTCTGCAATTTTTAGATACAGCTGCTTTCTTACATGTTAAGGATGTTCTCATTGGTTGCTCCTAAATTTTATGTAGAGTTGGCTCTTCCTTGCGCTAACTTAAACTGTTTAATTTTTTATGGTCATCTTATTATTTCTCGTCGATATATCCGTTGGCTGGCTTCGACGTTTGGGTGATTCTGGAGCCTCTCGTTGGCGACTATTTCCACTGCAAGTAACTAGGTTTTGTACAACCCCATAGCTGGGCACCATTTGTACATATATGGGCTTTAATATCTCGCTTATATAGCACCAGTCCAGTATGTGTTGGTAATTGGGAGTTCCTTCCCAAAACCCAGTACAGTTTTCTATAGTTGAGTCTGAGCTCTTCATATTTCGTTTTGACAAGCTACTTCCTTCGCAGTTTACGCATCTTCCAACACAGGAATTTGGTTTACTTTTCTGTTGGTGTAGTCAACGCGAACGGATTTTGTTACGCTCAACCTGAGTGTCATCGCTTCGTTCATACGTTGATCCTGGCAATCGCTCTTTGAAGCTTATTTATTAGAAGCTTCCTGTATGATGTGTTCTACTGATATTATAGCAATGTCGTGAGCAAATTTACCCATTGTTGTATTATCAGTTAGTGGAATAACCCTGGTGAATAAAAGGTATAGGATTGTCCCTAAGACAAGTCCTAAAAGGTAATCAATTTTTCAATGTCGATTTTGGGAAGGGATTTTCCTTTTCATAGATTTTTTTTTATTACTTTAATCGCTTCCGCAATAGAGATCAGGGTAATTTTTTGATCTTCAGTTTCTTCTAAAAAAACTTCCATTCCATTCGTTTTGTTGTTTTCCACAATAAATAGTCAGTATCTTTTCACATTTTAATGATCGTAGATACAAGTTTGTGTCAATTTTTTTTTACTTTTTTTATTTCTCTGCTTATTCACTGAGTCAAATTGTTCAGTATATTTTTAACCGTGGGCATCCTCGTACGTAAAAGGCAATTTGTACCTTTTAATACTCATGCTGGTGGTTGTATATCTATTACGAACGTTCCAATTTCTTCAGACAATTACGTTCCTTCTTTTTAAGAGGCATGTTCATCTTTGTACTATTACATAGTTCTTCTTTGAACCCTTCCCAATCTGTTCATGTATTTATCAGGGTAGGATTGTTTGGTTTGGATATTAATTTGTCGCTGAGAGTGAGCATTATAGAAGAGGAGTGCGAGCTCGACTCAAAACCTTTTTCGATTCTAACGAACGATGGATGAATGCGTACCATTACCCTTCTCATTAACAGAAGTAGTAAGTTTTCTGTAGTTATCTACACCTGGAACACTTACTATTATCTACAAATAATGGTGACGATTTTGTTTGTGGTGCATTTTTACTTTCATCGGTATTTACGTGAGTTTTATTCCTGAATTCCTAGAATTTGCACATTTTAAAAATGTGACAAAATATTAAAACGTCAGACGCTTGTTATAAAAAGTATACCTTTAAACAATCTTGTTTATAAACTAGATACAGAGCTGTTGAACCGAAAATGTACTATAATGACCAATGCCAGAACTATACATAATAAAATGTAAAAACATCTTAGCCTAATATCCACGAAATGTTGACAAAAGGCTTGCAGAATATTTCAGCTAATATAATATAAGTGAATAAAATGGAAATGGTGAATCTCAGTCAAATGTAAATTTTAGTTGGCCAGGACAAAATGAATATCGCCGTTATTTAAAAGGGCACACCTTGTATACCCTAACACACAATGCAGTAATTTTAACCAGAGTGCACCTAGATATTAATGACCTTAGCGCTTTAAAAAGTTTGCTATCTGACATCAGTTTATGTCGACGGTTCCAATCTTTGGCTGTAGATGGCAGTATGATCAAATAAATGATATAATTGCTGCGAAAAAAACAAATTCTATTTAATTAAAAATTATATTACGGGCTATGGGCCTGCAATACTGCCCGGTACCCTAGGAGCATTGGGTAAAAAGTCACAAGAACTTTATAAATATTGGAGAATTTGTGTGGTTGAAGCGTAAAGTTCAATTTACATTGGGCAAAGCCAAATCCATTGTACACAACATTCACCTATTTCCGCTATATTTGTCTACCGCCCGTGATAGATGATAGAGTATTTGTTTCGAAGATATAAAAGGTTTTCCAATAAGAGGTTTCATTTTGATATTAAAAAATCGAGTGTATTTTTTAAGTGAAATTAATGAATGTTTATTTCATTGCAAAGAGGAAGGTATGTCATTAACATTTGAAAACGATATCAGCCAAACGGCCGCCACGGCTTGGACCACCATATCCTTTTCATGAAATTTTCCATGACTAATACGCACATTTGCGGCTGTATGTTCTCAATAACTTCACGAATTCCATCTTTAAGGTCTTGAATCGATTGTGGAGCATTGGCATAGACCTTATCTTTCACGTGGCCTCAAAGAAAAAAATAGAATTTAATTTGAATATAGATGGAAGATTTGCAAGAATCGCAACAATCAGTTTGGCATCAGTAATAGTGTAGTTTTTACTTGTCAAATGTCAAAAGATAACAGCTGCAAAATTGATAGCTGCCCAAATAGCATGCTATTCAAAACGAAACGTTTTATTGGAAAACCCTGTATTAGGTGTATGATTTAAATTTTACAGATTTTTGACCAAATTTCTTTTATAGAAAAATAAACAACAACGAATTTGATCTTGGAAATATTGTCCACCGTTTTGGGTGACCTCGCACCATCTCTCAGGTGACATACGAATGCTATCGGCATGCTGCATTGGCCGAAACAAATGGCAGTTAAATGGGTCCAAATCTGGTGAATATGGCGCGTGCGAGAGAACATCTTATCCCAAGTTCAAGAGGGTCTTCTGAGTTACGCGAGCAACGTGAGGTTTCAGCAATATGACTTGCCTGCTTCCTTGCCCAGTAAATGGCTTTTTCTGATAAAGGTCTTCGCTCAATTTTTCAATTCTCGCGGCTGTAGCATTCTGCACTCACCGTCTGATCTGCTTCCAGGAGTTCGTAATAAAGCACATTCTTCATGTACCACCAGATACATAGGAGAACCTTCTTTAAGTGGATGTTTTGTTTCGGCGTCGATGTACTGAGTTGCCCGAGATCCACGACTTTTCATATTTGGAATTCCCGTAAAAAATATACTTTTCATCACACGTCACAATTTTCCACAAGAAGTCCTTTCTTTGTTGCGGCGGGCAAGCAGTGAAAGCCACGTGTTCATACATTGACCTAGGTTGTGTTCGATCAACATATGTGGGACGCACCGTTTTTGAATTTTTCCCATTTGTTGCAAACGCTTGAAAATAACTGTTCGGGTGACTCCTATAGCTGAGATGTGAGCTCTTGTTGCGTTTGCTTTGAGTCTTCATCCAGGAGAGCAAACCTTTAAACTTTCGAGGCTGTCCAAAGCGTGGCTGGTCACTAAGACCAAAATTACCACTTCTAAAACGTTTATACCAATAATTACACGTTTCATAAAACACAACGTCAGCACCAAGAACACTACAAATTGTTTCTCGTGCCTTAGAAGCATTTTTTCTTAGTTCGAAATCGTATAGAATTCCGTGCCGAATGTGTTGTTTATCAGTTGCCATAGTAAACTATTCTAGGAGGTTATGTAACTCACGTCTGATCCTGTAAAAACGACAAAATACCGTGAAAATATTTCTATTTAAAATATAATTTTAATCTCCAAAAAAAATCTGTTAAAAGTCATACATACCTAACACATGGCATATTGAGCAGAGAATTTTTAGTCTCGTTTAATTATACTAGCGGACCCGACAAACGTTGTCCAGCCCGTACGTGGCGCACTTAAGAACATTGCACATGATTTTTTTTATGAATAATCGTGTAGTGACATTCCTAGTAAATCCAGTGAATTCAAGAATTCAACATGTTGACTGTCTCGTCAGCGGATATTTTTTGTAGCCAAAATCGCTGGTTGAGGTAACCACGCATGATTAATGTAATTAGCGTGCAAAACGGTGAATATGCTTTCAATGAAAGCATTTTTCATGGCTGCCATGTTGCAAAAACTGTCTGGCAATTTCTTGCATTATTTTTGTATTTCCATGCAATCGAAATTTTGGGGTTGTATGTTTGATATGGAAAAAATCGTAAAAAGTTAAAAAAATTTCCTAGAACCCAATCACAGCGCCAACTACCGGGTAAAATTTTGCAATCCTACAAAAAAAATCCTACAAGTCGATCGTGGCCACCTACCGGGCCCAATTGTGACTCAAAACCATGAAGGGACAGAGGGCGGGTGAGAGTGGTGGGGGTGACATTTTAGGGTTATATGTACTGATATGCGAATCTTAAAAATATTAAAAAAAACAACAAAATTCTTAGAACCCGTTCGCAGCGCCACCTATCGAGTTCAATTGTAAATGTAAACCATCCAAGGATCCACTCAAACACACACAAAAAATTGTATCACAATCGGTCCAGCTGTTTAGGAGGAGTCAGGAGAAAATTGCAGCCACATACATGTATTTGGGCTGAAGAGAAACCCAAAGAGGTTCAATAGCTACCATTATATCCAGACAAAAAAATGTCTCTTCAAGGTGATTTGCAAACAAATCTGCTTTTTGTTTAGCATTTCGAGCCCAATTTTCTTTATTTTTGGTGTGGTTTATGGGCTGGTGGAATTACCGGTCCATATTTTTTCAAAAAGGAGACTGGCCGGAACATAACTGTGAATGGCGCACATTATCGCGATTCGATGAAGGATTATTTCCTGCCTGAAATTGAAGCCCATAATCTGAACGACATTTGGGTTCTACTTTAAAATCATTATATATATATATATATATATATATATATATATATATATATATATATATATATATATATATATATATATATATATATATATATATATATATATATATATATATATATATATATATATATATATATATATATATATATATATATATATATATATATATATATATATATATATATATATATATATATATATATATATATATATATATATATATATATATATATATATATATATTTATTATTCCTGGCGAAGGAGAAGTTTATTAATTTATCTGGATACAATTTTAATCAGTGCTCATTTTAGCTTGTTGCAGTTGCACGTCCAATGAGCAGGAACAAATTTTAGTACACAGTTCATTAACAAAATCTTATACAATCCTTAGCGGGTTTTATTGGCGTAAGCAAAGTACTCGCAGGTAATTCTATAGCAACACATAACTAATCAATCAAAAAATTTATTTTCTTAAGGTACCGATACACCTACATGCAAGCATGCTTGACCCACATACATCACAGTCTTGAACTGCAAGCCTTATTTCTGTTTGACATCGTCAAGCATAACGTGTAAAAAATCCGAAAAAAAAATTCTGTGTGGCTCTAATTTTAATTTTGATAACTGCGCCATCATAAAAACGTAAACCAAGAAAAATATGGGTAAACGACCTGTTTTCCTGTAAAAACCTCTTCAAGGAGCTACAGTTATCTTAGCCTTACGTAAAATTTTCAGAGCTTTTATAAATGGTTACCCCGATAATAGTGAAGCGAGATTCCATTTTAAGAGCTGCGATATATAAATTTATCGCCCTGGAAAACTGTGGGATGACATGTTCTAAGTGGAAAAACAATGGAAAAACAACAATAATACGCTATAATCTACATTGTCTACGAATATTCTACATACTCTACAAATTGTCAACATTGTCTACGGTAAAATAAATTTTCTACAGATGTCTCGACACAAACATGTCGAAAATATCAGATTACGCGTAGACGCACAACACTGCATCTGAGGCAAAAATTTGAATCTGACGAATCACAAGCGTGAACCACTTGTTTTGTAAAAAATGAATTTAAAACTCGGAAAACCCCATTTTGGACTGGAAAACTAGAAGAATCTAACCTCCAGAAATCAATTGTATACAATATTTTCGACATCGACATGTCGACAATTGCGAAATACGAGTAGACGCTCAACACTGCTGGAACTGACCGTAACTAAGATTTTATTCTTTCCAATTCTTTCTCTAAATTTTAAATTCTCAAAATTTGATTTACGATTAATTCCAATTTCAAAAGTTTAATGGAAAATCTCTTGGTGTATGTAGCAATTTAAAGATTACACTGTGCTAGTTGAAAAAAGTGACAAGCACGGCACCCAGGGGTAAACCTAATTCGAGTACGCTGAATTTAATGGTGCTAGTCTCATTTCAAAGTAAGTCCCCACTTTTGAGATATCGCGTTCGACATGTTTTGGCGCTGAGTCAAAAAAATTTCAAAATATACACTCATTTTCACGTTGACAGCTCTAAGAGAGTTTTCGTTTAGCTTTCTTCAGCGAAGTTGTTCTTATTATTTCGGCCAAATAATTGCACTCAGTGGGTTTCTTTTATACAAAAAACAGTGTTTTTTTCGTTTTTCAACATAAAAGTATTTGAAGCATTAAGATTTTCGTTATGCTTTCTTCAGCAAAGTTGTTGCGCAAGTCAAGACAAACAACTTTGCTGAACATATCAAGATCGAAAAACCACATCCACTGAGTGTTTTACTTAGGCCAAGGTTAGGTTAGGTTAGGTTGGAGCAGCTGCTTCCGCACACTTAGACCAGTAGTGGCCCGTTGTGATACCAGCTGAATCCGATGAGCACGGCCAGCGTTTTCACCAAGTGACGGCAGTTCTCGGACATTGGTGCAGCGGCAAAACTCTACATGCACTGTTGGGTGACATTTATTGGACTTTTCAAGAGGACACGAACGAATCAGAAAATTAAAATTAAAAAAGTTAAGAAAAATGTTAAATTTTAGGGAGAAATTAAGAAAAATCACCATAAAATCAACTGAATCGATTTAATTTTCTTTTAAATAGTTTTTATTGTACCTATCTATATTTGTCGTTGCGATGTTATTAGATCGATTTCAATCGATTTAGATTCAATAAATGGGCATAAAATGATAAAAAAAAACGTTTTTCGTCGGAATGAAAAAAAAATAACACAAAAATGTGAATGTAGGGTGTGGTTTTTCGACCTTGATATGTTCGGCAAAGCTGTTTGTCTTGGCTTGCGCAACATCTTTGCTGAAAAAAAACAAAACGAAACTCTTAATGGTTCAAGAGCTATCAACGTGAGAATGAGCGTATATTTTGACAAATTTTTGACTTAGCGCCAATACATGTCGAAAGCGATATCTCAAAAATGGGGACTAACTTTGAAATGGGATTAGCACCATTAAATTCAGCATACTTGAATTAGGTTTACTCCTGGGTGCCCAGCTTATCACAAAAAAAAGTTTGTGATTCAAGCACAGTGTTATCTTCAGTAGTTTCCTTTGTTTTGCATAGCGTTCAAAAATTACACAAAAACTGCTCGCTCCATGATAATCACTTTGTTATCATCGAATTATTGTCTATAGGTTTGCTACAAGCGGTATCGATTAGTATAGGCCTAATTCAGGAGTACAGTTTTAGATACTTCTCAACTTGGTACATTGAATATTGTGTAAAATTT
This sequence comes from Nephrotoma flavescens, assembly GCA_932526605.1. Lineage (NCBI taxonomy): Eukaryota > Metazoa > Arthropoda > Insecta > Diptera > Tipulidae > Nephrotoma > Nephrotoma flavescens. The sequence goes on from OW052221.1 coordinate 255,435,010, forward strand.
GTTTAAGGGTTATGCTCTAATAATTATTTTATTAGTTTTGGTGCTAAATCATATTTGGAACTAGTCATTCTAAATGTATCTATCAAATTGACCTAAACACTATCTTTGAATAAAACGTGAACATCAGCAGAATTAAAATTGGCAATCAATACAGTAGGCCATTACCACAAATTAATTGACCTTCATCCGAAATTGGATTAATTTCATCCATATATATAAATTAATGATCTTTAGCAAAATTTTGATGAGTTGTGATTTTTGGAATTTCCCACACTAAGAATGATTTAAAATCATCTCAGAAATTAAATAACTTGATTTACGAATAAATTTGGAAGCTCATTAAAAGACCATATAATAATAATATTACTAAATCGGAACTTAAATTACCCATAATTTATCTCTCTATTATTAATTACAATTTCAGACCTCGCTCAGCCGAAGTAATAAATTCGAATGGTGGCCTAACGAGCAACGGCCACAGTAACGGACACAATGGATTAAATGGACATAACGGTATAAATGGGCGCAGCGGTTTAAACGGCGGCATTGTGAATGGTATGAACGGAATGAATGGTGGTATAAATAGTATGATCACACGTGGTCCGGGAGGACTACATGAAGATCTAGAATTTCCATTAGCCACGCGTACGCTGTCACGGCGTAAAATAATAACATGGATGCGACCTCATGTAAGTAGTATACATAACACAATTGTTTTTGCCTACATATAAATCTTGTTTGTTGAAGAAGATGTGTTAACATTTTCGCAATACATATAAGGCCGCGAATACATTTTGCTAATAAATAAAAAAAAAACATGAGAAAATTAATCATATATAAAAATAGTATGAGACATGTTTTATCTTAATATACCTTACCATATGTCTTATGAGGTGTGTAAAGAGTTTTTTTTTTTTGTATAAACTCATATTGGAAAGTGAACATTAAGTTCTCATGGAAATATATACATATTGCAATCAGTTGAGTCCACCTACATAACACCACCATACCTATCTAAACACAATACATTAAAATGTCTACAAAAAATTGTTGCTGGATTTTTCCTCATTTCCGTCAAACTGTCAAAATGTGTATATACTTTTAAGACAAATCTACTTAACATACATACTTTTTATAAAATATTAATATTTTATTTTTGTTACGTACCTACCTTTACATATTAAACCTGAGACTATGAGTTGTGTGATTTCGTGAGGAGTACGTCTTACAGCAATGATTTTACTTTGCTTTGTTTCGTTATTATTTTTCTCTGGTAAATTGAGTTCTTAAGTATTTTTTTTTATATGGCCTACATCCTAAATGTTTCATAATTTTGATATAAATAATTGAATGAGAATTTATTGTTTGGAATAATGTGTGGCCCATTTACGATTGAACAAGTTTTGGGTTCGGTAATTATAAATCGACCAAAAATGTACACTGTACACAATTTATTAAAGTTTTTTTTAAATTCTAAAGAAGGCTATTTTAAACAATGTTTCTACTTTTATATCTTCGATCCTAGAGATGTTCACCTATATATGGCCGAAATTGCTAATTACGATGATTTGAACTTGTCCAGCGTATTTTAAACAATTGTGGTTTTTGATTCCAATCTATTTTCAAATTTTATTTCACCGATCCTATGATCTATCTGACCATCCCCTATCTCAAAAATATTTACGATATCTCCGTCATATATTCGAATAGGTCAGAAAATGTTCTACCAATATTTTGAAAACATATCACTATGTTTTCCAAAATTTTAAACTTCTTCATTTCAATTTTATTCTGAATTGGAAATTTTGGCCTTTTCACCAATTTTACCCAGTTGACATCCCCAAATACCATACGAGGCCCCAAAAAAACTTTACTAAATTGTGTGACAATTTTCTTGTATTTATCTCAAATTTTTGCAAAAATTATTTGATTTTTACCTCGACACTCGACAAATTTAAGTTAAAGATTATCTAAAAATGTTTCAATTTCACTACAAAATAAATCCAAGTGGAATATTTTGAAATTTAACAGTGTACATTTTTGGTATTATGTGAAGCACAACACTGCAAGGCTATAGGTGTCAGTCAGATCCAAGTTGATACTTGAAGTGCTGCTATGCTAATAAAAAAAAAGATAACGATCAGCAAAGTAAAAAGGAACCAAACACTCAGGAAGATTCAGGTTTAAATGGAAGGAAGACTGGACGCAAGCGAGTGGTGCCATGACACCAGAGGATTTAGCTGCAATCACAACTGTCCATCCATATGAAACATAGACTCAAAGGAATCAATTCTTCCGAAGCAGCATCACCAGCAGCTGAACATGTTCTGGAATCCTGCATAAAATTTCGTGACTGCATTACGGAAAATAAAAATAAACAGACTACTCTGCCGGAAGCGGAAAGACTACTTCAAGAAATATTTATTAAAATTAATAAACGACAACAATTCAGATCGCGAAGTTGGTGACACCAAAGGCCAAATGATCAAGCAGATTGTAAAGCATACAAATAATGAAAATAAAACTATTGCCGGAACTTCGCGCGATGTCAAGGCTAGCATTCCTATTTCTGGTACACCTAACATGGCATGATCAGCTAAATTTGTTGGCCGAAGTATTATTAAAGAAACAGAAGGAGAACCTTTACCATAATTTTAAAGTGCCTAATTAAAATGAAGGCAATGACTCATTTCATTGATACGCAGGAATTGGATCCCCGATACCAAAATTTCCAATCTCAGCATTCAATTCAGGAGAACCTCCACCAATGATCTTAAAGTCGATAACACCAAGAAATTATATAATTTTAAGAAAGGCCGCCTTCATATTCACAAATTGAAAGTTTTGTTTTCTGAAGAACCAGGAGAAAATTTGATTATGGTTCACCGTTTTCAGAATAGGCCGTCGGATGAGGACATTAAAGAAACACAAGAATGCAGAAAACAAAAATGTAGAGAACCATCTTTGGATTTTTACAGCGATATTCTGTTACTATCATTACCGCTGCAATATCCGATATCCGATACAGAGATTGTAAATCTGCTAAGTCGAATCTTGTAAGTCTGCTCTTCTTAATCATTGCGTAGCTGTAGAAGATGCGTGGTCTCGAATTGGGTGGATTCCAGAAATTATATATTAAGGTAGAACACAAAGAAACGAGATTCTATCAGGATGCTTTGGCTCTATAGCTGCCGTATTCTGGTCTAAAGATGGAACCCGTTGAGTGTAATCCAAATAACAACATTTCAAGTAGAAATATTTGTTGGAACTGCACATAAGTTTTGCTTTGGTTGTGAAGCAAACGATATTGTTAAAATCCCAATGTAAAACTTGTCAGCAAGGACAGATTAGGGGGAACACCCAACGGGTTTCAGAAATCATGGATGCCTAAGACTCCAAAATCCGAATCCTATTACTCCCAAAGTATGTGTTGAAGATGTCGCAACCAATCGAGGACTCAGAGTTTTACCGAATCATGAAAAAAGAATAGCGCTTGATTATACATTACCTGTAATAATAACTTTTAAATCCATCCCAAATCAAACTCGTAATAATTCGTCGCGTTTAAACTGGCCCCTTAAGTACTTCAAACTCCGTCGAGAAATTAAAAAAGTAGTCCCGGAATCAACTATTTCGAAAGTGGAAGGATCCGAACCTTACGCTAATATTTAGATAAATGGAATGCCATGGGTCCCATTTGAAACGCGATATTTCAAAACGTAATATACATTCTGGAAAAGAGAAATTTTGTTTTCAGTTTATAGGAATTTAAAAAACGATAGGAGCGGGAGTATATAGGATCGGGTTATATCAGTGGCTCGAGTATTTCTGTAGTTAGACGTGGCTCACAACAGTTTCTCGAAATGACACATGTAAAAATATTCTGTCTTCTTTCTACTTTAGCTACAGCCAGTGGAGAGCAACAACAAATATTTGGCCATATGATCTTGGGCATATATCTTACCAACGTTTTCTACGCAGGAAAACAACGAACAATGAATGAGGTTTCATATCGCTCCAAATTTAAGTCAGCCACTTTATTTAAAGACCGATTTCTTTACTTAAAGACCGCCTTTATGAAAGACACTTATGTATTGTGGATTACTGATTTGGTGAGGGATATTTTAGAGTGGACCCTTCAAGGGTTCAAGCCATAGACGAATCTCCCGTTCCCAAAACTGGGAAGCAAATACGACGACTTCTGGGGATTATCGGTTAGTACCACCGCTTCATTTACTCTTCCGTTGGAGCACTCATACCGATCTTCTAAAAAAAGGATCGAAACTTTTGGAATCCAAGTGCTCAATAAGCTTTTCCGAAGTTAATTTTTTTTTTACTTACATATTACTTATTTCGGTTCCAGCTCTGATAAACGCCAGCTTTACGAAACCGTTTTTCATCCAATATGACTCATCTACCACTGGCACCGGAGTGTCCTGTTTCAAAAGACCAATGGCGTCGAAGAACACCAAAGCTGGAAGGAATTACTGCGTCACTGAGCTAGAATGTCTAGCGGCAGTGTGACCTGATTCATTACTGGCCATTCCAGTTTGCGATTATGAAGCAAACGGAGCTAGACGGACGATTGGCAATATGGTCAATGAAACTGCAGGCTATCAATTTTAAAATAGAACACTAGAACGAATGAATGTTGATGATGTGGAACAGTTGGATGATACAATTTCTCATTTGGACTTAGATTCGGATGCATTTTATGATGCCGAATATACTGATAGAATAAAAGCGCTTTACGAAAACAAGGCTGCTCAAAGTTATTATGCAAAGTTATGGATGGTTCCTGAATACTGAACAACATCGCTAATCGAATGAGCTCACAACCCACCGGCCAGCCGTGCATCAGAGAGTTGCGAAAACAACTGAATTGTTGAGGCGTTATTACTATTGGCCTTTGATGATAATCTCAGATCATTTACGGCCCTTTCAGCGCCGTTTTATCGATTTTCTGAGTAGAGACCAAAGAACCGAAAATTAATTCAGACCACTTTTTATAGTTTGAAAAATAAGGCATTTCATCTTTTTGTGGTGTCTGAGTCCGTTCTTGCCGAAAATGGTGTATCCACTGTTCATTCGGCTATCGGGTTCTCTTCACATTCGATCAACCTATTTTCGTCTGAGAGACCTGAATACCATCGTTGTATTACCGATAATACTGACCGTTTGTCCTTAGTACAGGGCTTGTTCTACGCCATCTGCGAAAAACGCACGGACAAAGTTAATTGATATATAACGGAAACCTTCGGGCACGAGAAAGAAGTTTTTTGCCAGGACAACGAGTATTCATTCTGAACTTCATCCAAAGTGACGCTTCAAAACATTTTTCGGGAATTTTTCGGGTACCACTCCAACCTCGATATAGGGATTTACCTTTTTCGGTACCTACTTTTGATACTTACTACATTTGGCAACATAATAGCAGAGTAAGGCGGATAAAATATTCAAATGTTTGGTCAATACTTGTTTCCTAATATATTCATTATTTTTACTAACAAGGCTTCATTTGGCCTTGTTAAAGGCCTGCGATATTTAATTAAGAGCTCGTTAACAAATATCAGCCACAGGAAAGGAAAACACCGTCTGTAGACCTAAGCCCAAATTTTTTCCTTCTAGCTTGGTTACAGCTAAATTTTGAATAGGCATTTGAGTTATCAACAATAAACTTTTTGTTGCCACGATCTTCAATTCTGCGGGAAAGTTTAAATGAAGAACAGTTTCATAAGATTTTCCAGCTTTGTATGGAAAATTGCACTGGCTCGGGAGATGGATAAATAATTGTTTCTAATAAATGTTTCAAAATCAACGGCCTTAAGAAAGTGTTGCTATACTGTTACAACAAGTGGTATTGGATAAAAGGAGCTTTAGCTCAGCGAAGAAATGTTATTAGAGCTCCTCACTTCACTTGATTGTATACATAATGAAAAACATTGCATATTTGCATATAAAATTTGAATAAGAATTTTAGCTAAGCATCCAAAATGTTTGGTTAAATTGGAGTCTGCTCTGAAATATCGTAGTTCAAGTTCGCAATGCCTGAACCAGATATACGAACAACTAAAAGTACCTCACTCATTTTTGTTGTAGCCATCCTGCCGACAGACTCTGACTAAGTCATGAGGTGCAGCCTTATTCTGCAATCTACTAGAATTTATTCCTTTTATTTGCAATTTGATTCTTTTATTTGCATTTTGATTTAGTGATTCACTTATGGTCAGATGTAAGAAAAAGTTTTGTCATCCGGTAGATAAACAGTAGATACAATAACACGTTTCAGGGTAATGCACGCTGCTGCTGAAACCAGACTGGAGGCGTCTAAAAGTAGTACCTTCATAGATATGGTGTCGCTTGAATCAAAGGGATTGATGTAAAGTAGTATTTTCCAAGTTTGTCTGGAACAAACATATTTAAAATTTTAAAATGATGATCGATGTATCATAAGGCCATAATCAGGCTTTACTCCTTCCATATTCCATATCTGTGCGATCTTGTCTTTGGCCTTGACTTATAAAATATATTAAACTTTCGACTAATAAAAAAAAAAAAATTTATTGAAAATGGCAAAGGAGTGGTGTTGTGTTATAGATTTCATCTTGAATTAAAATTATAAAAAATATTTAAATCCGCTACAGTAATTTGTGCAGACAGAACAAAAATTATCACAATGTACCACACACATCTTCCATATCGAAATGAACAATTCGCGCGATACGATCATTTTTATAATGAACACCACCTCCAACACTATTTTTTCAGTTATAATGATAATCAAGTTCCTAGATTTATGCAAATTGCATCATCATCATTTTGATCATCATAACACAGCCGGTACGTATATACAGTTCAGATAATGAAAATTTTTCCAATTTTCTTTGCGATCGTGATTATCATTAATTTGAAATGCGATAAAGTTCATTTCATCTCAATCCGTAATAACAACAACAAATAATATAAAATACATCGATCGTGATGATTTGCCTACCTGTTCCTATATACAAAATAAAATCTATGATCTTGATCTCTTTATAGGCTTTATCCGAATACCACAAAACAGAAATCAAATGCTGACTGACATTTTGTGAGATGAAAAAAATTCAATTTAATATAAAAATACAATAAATTGATTACTAGAATATATAATGATCGATCGGGAATTTGATCGATTTCGCTTTTCTGCTGCGGAATTTCAATTGAGTTGTCGACTGTTTTACTCTCTGCACGCTATATAGAAAAAATTTACCTGTGGCATTATTATTGTACGTCTGATTGAAAATTATGGTGGAAAATTTGAATGATCGTGCACACACATGATCGGCACTCGATCATGATGATAATTTGTTTTCAATTTTTATTTTTTTTGATTTTTTGTTTAGTTGAAATTTTTGGTAATTACGTAACTTCATCAGGTGAATGTTCGCGCTATTGTTAATCAATTATAATTTTTCGGAATTTTAATTTGGCGATGAATGAATATATAATTGTTGATGATTACGAAAGGTCGTTTGTTGTTTTTTCACGGTCAGTGTTGTTTTGAATTTTTTATTGTTCGGTTTATAGTAGACAATGAATAACTTATTCCAGCCATGCTATGCAACAACGATCTCAAAAATATTTTTTCTAATTGCTGTAGATCGAGTTTAATTCATTAGTGGCTTAGGTTTCAAATCTCAATAATTCGAAATTTTCTTTTGCCGTGGACGATTTAACGATTTCTTTAGAACGTTCGACTGGTAAATTAATAGCTGGAAACTGAAAAATGATGTATCAAAACTGTGCAGTGATCTACATTAAAACGAAGGCGAGGATCATATCAATATGTCTTTTTGGACACGCCTATATTTAAACCTGATACGGTAATCATTCTGTATCATCAGCACTGAATTGAAGTATATAAAAAACTGGTTTGGCATATGAAATCGCTAAACATTTACTAGAAATGCTAAACTATTACAATGTTTAAACGACTTACGGAACAAACAAATGTCCATGTCAGATGCCGAAAATTCGTTAAAACATTTAATGACCATAACTATCGAGAACCGTGAAGAATGCGAATTTTGGAGGTAGCAACCTTTCATCGGTGGACAATGTCAACAACATCAAAATAGTTGTCAAGCCCTGAGTGCCCCAATCTGTAAATCATACCAATAAAATAAAACAAACCTCCGCGTCAAGTAGCAATGAACGCACTGGATAGCAATTCTCTGAATCAACAGCGGATAAATTTCATTGTTAATGCTCTCATTACAAAACGATGATCAATCAATTGTTAACGATTTTTAATGAGCGAATTGTATACTCCTCGTTCATTGCTCCAAGCGCTTATTCATATCGCATACTCCACCACGTTCGATTGATTGCGCCGGCATTGTAACAGCATCGTTCAAAACTAATTCTGACTCGAAAATCCGCAAATGATCGATTTTCGCTTTTTTACCGTTCTATAATGGATACGGTAATTTCTCAGGCTCTGTGCTCGTTCTCGTTCGATTTAGTACATGCACCAATAAATTGGTAGTTTTCCTAAATATTCGTCCATAGGAACGATTTTCCCATAATTCTTTCGACTTCTCTTTACGAAGATTATAACTTCTAAGTAGATGTGTTCCGTAAATGCATGCTTCGCACGCAACATCCTTGTCCACGAAAACGATTTCAATATATGGTAAACAAAAAATGGCGCGAGCGACTTTCTGATGTCCGAGTCGTTTCAGCCATGCGTGCATAGTAAAATTTTCTTGATCACCAAGAGGCGGCGTTTGAGCCGCCTGTCGATTCGAACTCCCACTCCATTACTCCCACTACATTACTCCCACTGCGTTTCCATTCTTCAGTAATTCACAAAGCTTGCACAGATTTGTCACAGAGCACAGATTGAGCAACAAAAAAAGTTGAATGAGTTTACTCGATTTTCAATAATTTCTGTTCAACTTGTTGTTGAATTACACTGTTAAAATATTGAATGCACACTCGCGTAAATTTTAAAATAACAAATTTTTTTTAAGTTCCTCACACCGGTCATAGCTTGGTGTTCATTTCTCGTTGATTCCCACGCACTACGAAAATGGTTATAGTCAGCTGGTAAATACATTATTCGTCATAACTAACAAATAGAAAACCACTTCACCTTGATCCTTATATTGTTGCACATTTTCTTTGAATTTTGACATACTCATTGTAATATCCAGATTACTTGCGAAACTGTGACTGGTTTCTGCACGTCGCTTTTTACATGCCGTTTGTTTGTTTTTAATCTTTGCAATTGGTTGACAGTTGGTTCAAATCCGTGAATATGGTATTGAATTCGTTATGTGTTGAAATTTTATTGGTGGTTCTCTGGTACGTTTCATTTTCCGCTTGAATGAGTAGGCTGAAAAGATTTATCGTTGGTTGATAGAATGTCCCTGTGTTGCAGTTTCGGATGGAATGTATTTGTTATGGCAACCCGAAAATTATGCGCAACATAATTTAACACAACCACAAAAGTGCGACAAACAATTGTTTGAAATGAATTCAGAGAAGGATAATTGTACTACAAACAATTTTACACGGAAACAATTCTACACTGAACATTTCATCGAAAAGACTCGTAATTAAAAAATATTGATCAATTTTCTCTTAATTGTTCAATTGTGTGGTACGGAAAGCAAACTAGGACATCTCCATTAATGACACTTCATTAATTGTATAAATTCTAGAAAAGATGGGGTTTGCGGCAGCCCCCATCCTCTAAGGTGTACAACGAATTGAAATTACATTAAAAAATAGTTTATATTTACAAAAGTTGATTTTTTAACGTTTGTGGCACTATCAGAAGAAGCGATAAGAGCGTTAAAAACTCTTTGATCTGTGTCTGCAAGGTTGACGAAGCAATTATTATTAATAAAAATAAAAAAAAAGATGGCAAAAAATTAGCTGAAAAATAAATTATGCACAATAATCCGGTGCATTACAGTGAAAAATTTTGTTTCGATGAATTGTTGTTTGCACAATTGATTTACGCACACTTGGTTATTGTAAAGTTGTAGTTTTCATTGTACTTTTCATTCATTCATTTCATTTCATTTGTTTTTCGATGAATTGTTCGTTGCATAATTGTTTGTGGCATAATTGTTTGTCGCAGAATATTCGGGGAACCATTTGTTATTCCGTGATTAACTGTGCAGGATTTGTGTACCGTTATGGTTCCGGTTCTCTTATAGTTGAGGTTGTTGGGTTCAGATATAAAAATGCATGCGTCGATCATGGGTCCACACATTTCATGGTAATCCAAATTCACAATCATCTGCGTATGGTTGCTTGTCAATAATTAAATTAATCTCACATGATAGTGTTACTTTATTTTGAGAGTTATGAATCATGTTGTGGATCATGCCTTCAGCGCACTTTATGGATTTGCATGTAAAAAGTTCATCTTCTGGAATAGCGTAGTAGGATTCCATATTTAAGCTTACCAGTGGCACTATTCTAGTAATCCGCCGGAAATAGGGAATTGGGGAAAGAATTTTCATGTAATTACTGTTCAAATATTTTTTTCCGGAAAAAATTAAATTTTGTTTTCCAAAAAGTTAGCACTAGCATTTTACCTTAGTACGTCAGAAAAAAGTGTTTGAGCAGTAATTATTATGGTCTTACTTTGGGAAATATTATTAATATTCGAATAGGAATGAAATTTATGCCCAAAGTCATTTTTTTTACAGCCAAGTGATTTTTTTATACTTTTATCGGTTGGTACAACAATTTAATAACGAAGCATGCGATTTACTTTTATGTCATAACAAATATTTATGAAAAAAAGCGTCTTATTTTTATGGATTGGTTGTTTAAGCCGACTGCAGTAGTGCGGGCGAAAATTTTATAATTTTTGTTTCGCATAAAAACGCTTGAAAATATTACTTCATCATTTTTTCCATATAAAAATTCCACTGCAAGTTAATATATATAAAAAAAAAAACTTAGAAACAGAACAAGAGCGAAGACGACGAGCGTCGACGAATAAATAAAAAATATCGTAAGATAATGCAGATAGTGTCTCTGCTATTCCAGCCGAAACACTAACTAGACAAATGCAATACGACAAATGCAATAATTGTGGAGGCTAACGGCTTCGAAAACTCTCACAGGCACGCGGGACGTCGCTGCACTCCTCCCCCCTCCCGCTTAGCCCTCCGAGGGGCTTTAGATTTGAACTTCGGGCGACGTAGGAGCCGGGATCAGCAAACATGTCGCACTGCATGCCGCACGTAGGAGCGGATTATATAGAATCTATTGACAGCTTTATCGAAAAATCAACTCGTATATTTTTTCGGCTGGGATAGCAAAGACACTATCTGCATTATCTTTCGGCTGGAATCTTTCGGCTAACTTTAACAAGGTACTATATCGGCTAAATTCGGGCTGGCTATTTTATGTCATCTTATCCTAAAACATATATTTTTGTTCTACAAAATGTTGATGCTGTTTTATTTGCATATAAATGTTGGTCATATCTGTGTGTGAATAAATTATGCCTGAATCAAAACTGACAAATAGAAGTTCATCGTTCAATAAAAATATTCTAAAAATACACTAATCCACCTTCAGTGACGGTAGTTAATAGTTGGTTTATTAAAAATGATTGACAGTCAATTAAATTAATCACACCACAAAATATTTTTTTAATTCCGAAACAATTAAATTTACAATCAACCGTGGATGGATTTAGTCCATTTCGCATAAACAGTAAACACTCGTGTATATATGGCGAGCGTGGGCCATGATTTATTTAACATATTTTACAAAACACATAAGCTCGATCTGTTTAGTAGTAAAATTTATCGGTTATTTAGGATTAGTGTAACAATTAGATCTATTGCATTGGAATACATTAGAGGTGTGCAATTCATAACAAAATAATTATTAAGCGCAAAATAAAAATCGTAGAATGACATTCGTGAGAAATTCTGCACACTTACAATAATAAACCACCCCCGCAAGATATTTACGCGATACGATACATTTTTGTACCACAAACATGTAGTACATAAGAGTTGAGATCGGTGCGAGATGTCGGGTGAGACTACAAAATTAACAAATAATTATGATAAATTATATTCACACACACATACAAAGCGCACATTTTCCAATCGCACTCCCATAACATTAAGAACCGCGTATACATAGAATGCGGCACTCCATGCAATGCAATTAAATGTGGTGCTCATGCAACAAAGAACAATTACATTGCATACATCGTACATCGAACACACAAATGAATGAAAAATCATAAATCAAATGTCTCGTTGCCCATATTGAGCGCATAGATCTTATGTGCACCCACATATAAACCACAATTCAATTAAACATTTATATTTTCTGTAATAAATAGAAAAATTGTGTGCCCAAGTACTGCATATGTGTAATTGAAATATAATGCATAATATTATAGCGATAATGTAATTATGTGGAAAATATATTGATCGTTTCGATTAGATACGGTTCGATGGAGGTTTACTTGCGCAAATGCATATTGTGCAAAAGATAATGATTTTAGACCGCGCCGCATATGCGAGCGTACAATGCAAATGGGTTATGACTGTGTCAAGAATATTAATGATCTTGTAATTTATCATCGCCTATATAAACACCTGTCATTTAAATTAATTAACAAATTTCGTACGGATGTGATTTATTCGAGACATTCTATAGACGTTATGTTTGTATGAGTATTGCACGTGGGATTATTGTAGCAGGGGAACTTTCGAATTTCTATATGAAACTTTGCATGGAAAACTTAGTGTTAGTTCAGGAGCCGGAAAGCCCGGAAAAAAAATTTCGAATTTCGCCTGAAAGACGAACTAAATAAAACCCGATAAATTTAAAACTTACCAGCGGCGCCGAAATTAACGAAGTTTGTGCTTATCATAGAAATATAATTTTCATAAATTTTCATTTAAATTGAGGAAAAATAAACTAGCCCCTTAAAGATACTATAAAAAAAAAATAAGTGATATATCGTTCAATAATATTTGTGTTGAACAATAAATTAAACAATAGAAATAAAATGTTCTAAAAACCAATGAAGTTGGCACTTCTGATTGCAAAGTTTCATGAAAGTTTCCCTGTGGCAGTTACCAACGCATATTACACTGTTACACCAAATTCAATTTTTTTTTAGAAAATTTAAATGAAAATTTTCGGCAAAAATTACGGCAAATAGTGTTAAAATTCGTTGGGTAATCGTTAGGTGAGGATTGGTCAACACATTTTGGCGTTTGGTCACGATTGGGTCAGTTTTTATTGCGAAAAAACAAAATCAAATTTGTATTAATTCCATAAAATCAGGTTCGTCGCTTATTTGTGAATTTCATTTTGCAAAATTAATAAAAAAGCCAATTGGAATATACCATTCTGATAAAAATATTTCTTTTCTCAAAGGTATGTATTTAAAGGGGAAAACTTGAGATATAAGCAATTCAATTTTTTGATTCTTCATAACGTTGTTCATAAACGATGAGTTTTAACCAATTTTCGTAATGAATCATTAAGTAGGGATGATTAAACGAAATCACCTAGTGACCAATTCTCAACAAGCTATGAAGAACTGAAAAATTGGATTAATTATATCTTAGGTTTTCCACTATAGATACAATTCTTTGGAAAAAAAATATTTGTATCTAAATGGTATACTCCAATTGGATTTTTGATTTATTTTGTAAAATGAATTTTACTAATAGCGACGAACCTGATTTTATTGAATTATTACTATTTTTTTTTGCTATAAAAACTGACCCAATCGTGACTAAAGGCCAAAATTTGATGACCAATCCTGACCTAATGATTATCTAACAAAATTTGATGAAGAAATAATTTTCTTGCAATTAGGCTACCCATGACTATTTTTTTTTAATTTTTCAAATTTTATTTATTTAACCGCTTAATCGTAACCAATCCTGACAAAACGATGACCAAACGAATTCAAACCGCCAACGGCGGAGCCGACGTAAATATCAAAAAATGCTCATTGAAAATTTCCGTGTTGGGCAGAATAAATTCCGTGTTGGGCAGAATAAAAAAGTTATTATTCAAGAGTTGACGGAATACATAAAGTGTGAGAGGTGTGTTTGTAAAGCAAAGTGTTTTGATTGGTTTAATTTTCTCCCTTTCGGTAATTTATCTCAGTCGAATGTGTCTGAAAAAATTTGACACCGGTTACAGTAGGGATTTGTCGGAACTTTGTCCTAAAGCAAAAACAAATGTTAGGACAAATTTAAGACAAACTTCATACGATTATATGATCAAGTGAAGTTTGTCCTAACTTTTATTAAACATAAAATTTTCGTAACTTATCAGTGTAAATTATTATTAAATTTTGAATATTATCAGTTTCATTTAGAACAGGATGTTCTGTATCAATAAGATTTCATTTTAAATAATCAAGTGGTGTTAAATCCGAGCTTCTTGGTTAAGGAACTTCACAATTTCATCTGCTGCGATCAGCAAATTTTGTTGACACGCGTGAAAACGAAAGGTCGTTGACACGCAATCGATTCAAGCTGGGCCACTAGTTAAAATGTTACGGTAATGTTCCCTATTCACTGTTAGGGCATTTTCCTGTTCGTTTTTAAATAAAACCGGCCCAATGATGCCACCAGCCTATAAATCACACCAAACAGTGACTCATGGAGGATAAACTTCTGCTTCGTGAATAACATGAGGACTCTCCGCTCCATAAATTCCACAATTTTGCTTATTGACGTGTTCATTAAGGGGACATAGCACCTTCAAATTTTCAAAAAATCGAATTTTTTTTATGATAGAGTATGTTAGAATGAACGTTTCAAAACATGATTTTAATGATATAAACATGAAAATCTCGAAAAAATAAATTTATTTATATTTTTATTTTATTTATTGCGAAGCGCGCCTAATTTAAACCGCGATAATTTAAACGCGATTATCTCGAAATAACGTTTTTCAAGTTGGCGTGCAAGATTGAGAAAAAACTACTTATCCAATCGTTCTAAAATTTTAACACGTTGATCTACAGATATTTCTGCTCAGAATGAACTACGGAAGGAATAATCGGCTTTCAATTTTTTGAGTTACAACTAATTGGGGGGGGGGGGGGGCACAAAAAAGCTGCATTTTCGAAAAAAGCCACCATTTTTTTATTTTTCAACCAATTTGTTTCCTTTTAGTTCATTCCAAGGGCGATTTAATGCAGAATAAAACCCCGTTATTTTTTTTTTAGACGTTTCTGAGAGCAGTTATGATGCACGCCGCGAATTTTCAGTGTTTTTGGAAAACCCTTGTAGCAGACGACAGTGGGCTAAAAAAATCTGAAAAAAAAATTGTTTCTATACTTTCAGATAAATAAAATGTCAATCGAAAGTTTCAATAAAATATCTGTTTTTATTAAAAAAAAATCTTTGAAATTTTTTTTTTTCAATTTTGAAGGTGCTATGTCCCCTTAAGGTGAAAATGATTTTCATCGCTAAAGAAAATTTTTGAGGAGTTCATGAAATTTTTAGTTCTTGTGAACGATGCCTAGATTCATTACGAACACTTTTACTAGCAGCTGCCACTGCATCAGGAGAACGAACTGGATGAACATATTGATACGGTCTACGACCTTCCACTGAACCAGTTTCTTCAAAATGATCAATAGTTATGCCAATCGCACGCTCAGTGGGACGTCCATGTTGCCCAAAACTATCACGTAATTTATGAAATGTGGTTGTGTTTGTACGATTATTTTCATAATAAGTTTGGACAATCAAAATGCGTTGTTGTGTTGTTAGTGACTCCATGATGATAAATGGCATATTCTTGACTTTTCAAGTGTTTTTTTTTAGAACAGATAACATTGTACTAAAATTCAGCGATTCAAAAAAAGGCCCAGCAGATGGCCCACCCGTTACTAGACCTAGTCCAACTAAAAACATGATTTTTTCGGAAAATCTAGGGGAACACCCAATTCATCTAACTCACACCTATAATACTGGCCCAAAATGACTCACTCCAAAACAACTTCGTTGACACTATAATCTGCTTACAACAGCTGTATAGAACTATCTATAACGCTACTACTTTAACCTAGATGTCACTAGTTTCACAAAAATATTATTAATGTTCGAAACAATAAGCAATTTTTGTTGAATAAATTTCTCGCCCATGCTGAACTAGTTCACCATAAAACCAATAGGCAAGTTCGTAACACTGCCTCCAACACAAACCTGGGTCCCGAACAGGATTCAAACTACAGCCTCTGTACTTTAGGTCGTGTAGAGCAAATCAATTCAATCTTGCTGTAATCCTGTATGGCCCATTCCATCTCTATTTCATCCCCAATGACAATCCACTTAGTCATTGCTCGTAACTCAGCCATTGCCAACGCTTTTTCTAACCAACATTTCGAAAGACACCTTTCCGAACTCCGGCTGTGCCTCTACATAGAACTTAAGCAACCAAATGTTCAGCTCATTCCACTTGGTATTGCTGTCACTCTCATGCCGCTGCCATGTCAATAGCTCGCCCATAATTTGCAGCAGTTCTTACAACTACTTTGGGATATATGTTCCATACATTTCTCTTTCATTCATGGGGAATTGCAAACCACCACCATTAAATAGTTTTTATTAAATTCAATTTACAAAATTAAATATAAAAGTAAAAAGATAGATAAATTGAATAAATCATATTTGAGTTGGTGTGTACATCCCAGTTGCTGCTGTCAATTTTGGCGCTATCCTATAAAGTAAAAATTTGTGATTATTAAATTAACATTATAGTGCTATTAAAATATCATTTACCTTGGATTTTTCCGGAAATGTCGCAAATACGTGCTTTAATTGCGCCAAAAAAATTACTGGATCGGCTCATGTAACAAATACTTTCATCTCAAGTGTATTAATATTGCCGGTAATCTTGGCGAGTCATAGGAAAGTGGGCTAATTATTTGGGCGTGTCCATCCTGCAAAATGAATAATCAAACTACAATAGATGTTGGAAATGCCATCTCAACAAAACATAACCTTTGCTCTAGATTCGATGGCGTGGAAAACTCACAACGTTTTATCTCAGATGCGGTGGATGTTTTGCGAAATGATCTTAAAATCGCATTAGAAGAGGTTAAAAATCTAAAACTGCAGATTAAAAAGAGTGATGATGGATATACTTCACTTCATCAAAATTAACCTCAAATATAGTGATAACTGGAATTCCACTCAACAAGCTCGACAATAAGGAAGTGATATTAAGAGTATTGTCGTTTGGTCAACTTGAGATCAGTTCAAATGGTGTTCTCGATGGAAGTAAAGTTGATACTACAAAATCTAAAACAAAAGCACCAACTGAGATTTACATAGTCAAACTACCATCTGTGGAAATCAAAACTGGAATACTTAACAAAATGAAAAACTTCAACAATTGCTCTGCTGATGATTTGGGCATTCAATCCACAAATCATGTAAGGAACAGAATATTTATCATACATCACTTATCACCACTTCAATCCAAATTGTACAAAGCGGCCAACGTCATCAAACGGGGGAAAAAAATTCGATTCTTGTGGATTCGGAATGGGTTCATCATGCTATGACAAAATCAAACATCGCAAGTATTTTATATTCGATCACATAATAACATTGATCAAATTAAAAACTCTCTACTATAACAAAAAACTAATTAATTATTACTTATTGACTTTTATTTGTGTATATATCATTTTTCTTATTTGTCAAAATTATAATGTCAATTTTTTGAAAAGGATTAAAACATTTTCTTTTTTATGTATAGCAAGTAATTTTATGGTTATTTCTATTGTAGTAGAATAATTACAAATTCTAGTTTTTTTTTTGCTGAACTGTAAGGTAACAGCAGGTATAACACCTGCATGTAATTCTATTACCAATTATTATTATCTAATTTTATTTATTTATTTTTATTATCGTAGAAAAATTAAAAATGTCATTCTTTTATTGCTTGTAATGTAGTAATGTAGTAGCATATTTAACACATTCATTCCCTTACAAACATAAAAGGCAAAATGGTTTAAATAATGCAAGGGCTGAATTGTTTATAATAAATTATAGTACGCCCAAACGTAACTTTTTGTGAAAGCACAAATACTTTTCGCATTAAAGTCGTTATATCGTTTATCAAACATAGAGTGCATCTCGGTTTAAACTTTAACTTAATCAATTTATGGTTTTTAATCAATTTAAGTTATTTTAATTCAAATTTTATGTTATGGCAAATAAGATTGTAAATTTTAATTTTATTTTGCAAAACATCCGCAGCCTACGACAAAATTTCGATATGTTCTTAACAAATTTAAATCAACTTTAGGCCCTTTTCCAATTACCGACTTATTTCAGACTTATTGACTTATTTGACGTCATCTTGAATAAGTCAGTCAATTTGTTCCAATTCATTGTACCGACTTATTTGTGACGTAATAACAAAAAAACAAAACGCAATTTCTATTAAATGGAAGAAAAAAATTTCTTGACATATTGGTCGTTGCTACTAGATTTGGAAAAAACTGCATGTATTACATTTAGTCAAGACACATTTTTGGAGACATTTCTGTGTAGAAAACTTATTAAAATAAGTCTCCTCGCGAGGTAACTTATTTGAATAAGTCTGTGTCCACAAATAAGCCGGTAATCGGTAAAGAGCATTAATGATGATTTCTATATTATATTTGTTATGGGCTAGCTATATAGACGAAAAAGAAACGGACTGAAATGAAACGGAAAGGCGAAGGAGGCATGGTTATATAGACGAATTAGTGAAAACGGGTTTGACGTTTTCATATTTGTTTCTAATTTTATATTATTTGAAATTTACTTCTCGTGTGTATGAAAACTAACTCGGCAAATTTATTTTTGATAAACTAAATACTCTGCTTTGAATCCAATTAAAATGTAAAATATTTTGACAATTTGACATGTGCTTGTAAGGATAACAAAAAACTCATAACCGATATTGTATAACCGCAAAGACGGAACGAAAGCAAATTGAATTGAATCAATTTATCTGTCCGGTTTCGTTTCGTTTCTTCTATATAATTATTTTAGTATGTTTTCATGTATTCAATTCTTTGGTTTTGTTTCGGTCCGTTTCATTTTCGTCTATATAACTAGCCCATTACAGAAATTTAGATTTCAAGTTCTGAAATCAGTAACTATAATCTGAAGGCTTTTCCTTTTTTGCTAACTGTAATGATGAATATAGATCTGGTGGTGTTGCTGTACTTATAAAATCCACATTAAATTATCGGGTGTATTCCTTAAATTACAAATCTGCTGATATTATGAAGATAACTGTAGTGCTAGATAATATTAAATATTGTTTTATTTTGATTTACAGATTACATTCCTCATCGCCCGTTTTGTTTTTAATTGAATTAAACCAACTTTTAAGTACAGATAAATCAAACTAAAATTATTTTAGTTGACCAGAATATTGATCGTCTAAAAAATTCACAAATCAGGGATGACAACTTCTCGTTATGTGCTTCATATGGTTTGGAATAATTAATGAATAGTATAACGAGGCCAATCACTAATTCCTGCATTGATCATGTACTTTCTGAAATCCTTCAACATTGTGAACTCGAGCTGAAAAATTTACATCTTTATGTAACTGATCATACCATACGGAATAATGTTAAACTGAAACCTTGGCTGACTAACGCATTGTTAAAACTCATTAATGATCGAAACAGTTTAGCTAAAAAAATTTCTAAACACAGTAATAATTTATTGTTAACGAATAAACTGGTAGACTAAACGCCAAAATTAAAACTTCATTTCCATTGGCAGAAGAAATATAATTTAAAAATAAGTTTGAAGCCGCTACAGATCTGAAGGCTAAATGGAAAGTGGTCAATAGTGTGCTGAAAGGCACCTCTAATAAGAATACGATAAATTCAAGTGATATTGGTTATAACGTAATACAATCGGATCCTTTAATTATTGCCAATACTTTCAATGAACATTTTATTAAAATTCCATACATTATATTAAATGAAAATCGCAAAAATGTATTTTTTGATAGCGCAATTTCAGATAATTTGATTCTTTCTCGGTCTGTAAATTTAAATTTTTTCTTTTTCCTATAAGCAAAGCGGAAATTATATCGCTAGTCAGTGAACTGAAACCCAGTTATTCTTGTGGATTTGATGGAATATCCAGTATTATGGTCATACAAATAGTTTATATTTAATTTGTGTGTCACGAAAGGAGTGTTTCCAGAAAAATTGAAAAAAGGCATTGTTAAGCCTTTTCATAAAAAGGGTTCACAAGTAGGCACTAACAACTACCGACCTATAACTATTTTAAATACTTTTTCTAAAATATTTGAGAAAATTATAAAATCTAGGTTGTTTGATTATTTAAACAAGGTTGGTTTTCTTGATAAAAGACAGTTTGGTTTTATAAAAAAGTCATCAACAGAAAAAGCCCTTCTTTCATTTTAACACCCGTTCATGACTATCTAAATGACAATCTGAAAGTTTCCGCTATATTTATTGATATAGCTAAAGCATTTGATACTGTTGATCATAAATTATTACTAGCAAAACTGTCCCACATCGGTGTTAGAGGCCCTGCGCTGAATTTATTTAAAACATATTTACGAGATCGGTATCAATGTGTCTGTATTAATCAAATTTATAGTGATGAAAAAGTTATCAGTGTAGGAGTTCCACAAGGATCGGTGTCAGGCCCATTGCTCTTTCTGATTTATTGTCATCCAGATGTCCAAATACTTTTACGTCTGCCGCTAAATGCAGCAAGCTGTGCACGTTGTACGATACATTTTCTTCACCATACAACTTAGAATACTGTTGAACAAATTCTAGAACAACTCATCGGCGCATTGGTTATTTGTAAAGCAATCCTCAGGATGACTTAGTATTCGGATTGCAGAAAACAACAATAAAAACAGTTTATAATATTTTTTTCCGATGATCTTTTTGAATGCCACAAATCCCGTATAGCAGAGGAACATTCGGAATTCTGTTGCTTTCCAAAACTCAAGTTCTCCTTACGTTTCCTGGAAAATTTCGAGGGCACACATTTTTTAAGTTTCATTAGGCGGCCGTTTATTGCGATGATTTCCAGTTTCTTAAGAGAAAAATTCTGGTTCCGTTGTTTTATTAGAATATTTAGCATCTGTCTCAGCACACCTAGTAAGACATAATGCATATAGTCTATAGGAAATCCACTAACACAGCCAATAAATACTTAATTCAAGAAATGTATCAAAAAATTACACATCAATTTTATAATTATTAAACCACGGAAAGAAAATATATCAATTCGCACTATACGTAATATCATAATTGAATATCCAAAATGGCTACTCAAAAAATGAAACAAAATATACATATAGTAATTGTATATGTAATACAATCTTTACACTAGTGTGCGTGCGGCATTTTCAATTACGTATAAAAAAGTATTTCGTTGTTACTTCGTTTGGGTAACGCATAGGCGAGACTTCGCAAATTTATTTATTAAGGGTATTTACGGAATCTACGCCACTATTGAAATATTCCGACTGTGATTTTCCCACTGTTATTTTACCGACACTAACTTATAACAACAAATAATTTTCATAATTATTTATTAATTAATTCATTTACAATTTTTATTTTCACATTACACCACTTATTAATTTCCTGCTCCTCTCTTTCGCTTTTAATCTTTCGCGTACCGAGTGTCCAGAATGGCTCTTAATGCTATAATTGATATACAATATTTTCAGTTATTTTCCAGTTTTATCGTTTTTTACATAATTTGTGTAAATAACACAAATTTTTATGTAGGTAATATACGTTATTTTCATAAAAATGTAATTAACCTTGTAATCAAAATTTGCACGTATTCGTAAGTGGACAGAGTTATAGGTCCTCTGAGTACACTCTGTTCTGACCATATCCATTGACGTTTCCATCCATTGATCCGTTTTCGATCCAGAAGAGGAGTGATGTGGCGGCCAAAATTTAAAATGCGCTTTTCACTTCTCGACATTCCTCGTTAGGACCTCGAAATTGATCGAATATCGATAAATATCGAAAATTCAAAAACCGTAGATCCCGTTATGAAGAAAAATTTAAAATCATTACAGTTGGGTTTTAAAAGCGCGGGAGACACAATAAAATATAGTGAGTATTTAATTAATCATTAAACCCATTATCCTCGCTATAACTTTTATTCGTGAGCACTAATTATGTAAATCGTGCTGCAGTTATCCACACTTTACTCGTCTTTTATTTTCATTTGTGTTTCGATTAAAAAATAAAATATAATTTATTTTTAACAAATGTGTAAACCAAAATCAATTTATTTTGGACAAAAACATATTCAACTAAAACATAATAAATTTAATTTGATTTATTGATTATGTTCCTTGCCAAATTAAATTATTAATTTAATAATCGCATAAATGGTATTGTGACATTTTTAGAATTTTGGAATTCATAAAATTGTGTTGCCCACGTTTAAATATTTAGATGTAACTCAAATTTATCGAATTCAAGTTGACTGGTCGGGGTCATTATCTAGCCATAAATGGAACTTTGCCAAAAATAAATTCATGTTTTATCTTTAAAACGATTTGAAAGTATTGATAAGCTAATTTTTCGAAATATTTCGGACCTGTATTCATAAAGTCTTTAGAGCAACAACTGCTATAAATTATTAAATTGTAAATGCATGTCAAATTGGTTTATAGCCCAATTTAGCCCCAACTCACTCAACAAGATAAAATTTTGTTAATCGAGAAATTGGAACCATCAATGTCAAAATGTATTTACAGTGTCCATATATTTTGCAAATATATAAATCTTAAACATCGTCGACTTCTTTAAAATGGTATTAAGATAATGGTGTTAAATAATTGATGGCTGACATCGACCAATAAATATTAAATTTTTATGTCTTCTCCGTACACCATTCTTGTTTTAAATGTGAATACTTTGTACATGTTTAGTTTTGATTGTTACCGATTGGTAATTTAAGATCAAATGATTTATTTGTTTATATTGTTAGTTTGTTGCATTTATAGTTATTGACTATAACACTAAATTATAAAGGTCTGTTAATAAAAATGAGAGGTTGAGGAAATGGATATAACGGGTGGTTGTAAAGCAAGCTCGGTTCCTTTACAAGATAGGTTTACTGAATTGACACCCTGTGTACACTGAATGTAGTAAAAATCCACATATATGATATTATTATGCAATGATGGAATTATAAGATGTACTGCCGTAAGGTAAGAAATATTTTTTTATTTTACCTTAATAAATTCTGTGTAAATCTGTTATAATTATTTATTTGCATACACGATGTACTCGTTTATGCAGAGTTTTCTGGTGTACTTTTATTGTTTGGATTATGCAAATACGAGTAATAATATATGTATGTTAAACCATTGATCGTGTGAATTTGACTTAAAATGATATTTAACGGATTATGTGCAAGTCATATTTGTGTCGAGAATTTGGGTGTGTGTTCTTGAACAGTAAATTTATGTATAACATATTTCTGATTGGGCTTGAAGGTTTTCGAAATTATGTAGTTAGGTACTATACATAATATATAATTCATACGAAATATGAGGTCAAAAGTGAACTAAAATATCATTAGTTATTTAGCCGTATGTGAAAAATATATTTAACGTTAAGAATATTTGTTGATTATCTTGAAAACGGTGTTGAAATTCATGCTGTATAAGATAGTAGAAATTTGACAGCGAAAAATAAGAGATTGCGCTACTCGCCGCAAGTGGCAGCACTATCATTAAAAAGAATTTTTTGTTATGTAATTAAATACCAGCTGAAATTTTTTATTCATTATGTATCACTTTTACACCAAATAAAACATCTCAGCGGAATAAAATATTAAAAGTGATTCTTAAAATGACCAATTGATGTATCTCCTAAGTAAAAGGACTCGGTATATGAAATCTTGAAATTTAACAATATTCCGTCTTTCCACCTTTTCTTCATGAACTACGATGAAATTTGAATGGTAGTAATGATCAGGGATTTTATAGTAAGTTTTGGACAAAATTCTAGGGTCTGTTCGTGCTGGACTAAACTAGCCATTTCATAACCAGTCCTCATGAAAAATGGTATCGCGATATAAATAAATTTTAAAATGGCGGAAACTCCCGCTATTTCATAATTAAATTTTGTAAAATTTGCATAGCATACAGGGACAATTCGTTAACATTTATGGATTACAATTTTCACTAGAATCTAATTGATTTTCTGCAGCCATATACGTTATTTTCAGTTTTTAGCCAATATCTCAAAAACTTCCACTAGTAACCACAACTTTCGGTTGTTTTTTTATTAGCTAAGGTTATGCTAAGACTATGTGGCAAGTTTGTGAACAAATTATTTACTAGAATTTTCACTCGAATTTTTTGATTTTCCGCGGCCATATTTTCAGTTTTTAACCAATATCTCGAAAACTTGCATTAATAACCAATACTTTTACTTTTTTTTTCAAATAACTTGTGATGCATAATGAATAAAAAAATTCCACTGGTAATTACATAACAAAAAAATCTCTTTACTGATAGTGCTGCCACTTGTGGTGAGTAGCGTAACCTTTTATATTCCGCTGTCAAATTTCCGTTATCATTTGAGATTCGGGTTAGTTATTGCTAAGGGTTAATTATTGTTAAGACAAAGTTTACTTTGTCTTAACAATAACTAACTGAAATCCTTGTTAAAGCGGAAGTTTGCTAGCTGAAAGTGAATGTAATCGATAATGCAGATAGTGTCTCGACTAATTCAGGCGAGAGCCAAAGTAAATGTCGGTTTAATTTAAAACTTTTGTGAAAATTCACGTATAAAGTGGTACATCTGGAGAAGGTCTTATTTGAAGTGGTGCGTCTAAAATTATCGCCGAAAAATTTTACAAATTTGATGTTGGAAGATGTTGAAAGATGTTGGAAGTTTGATAAAATTGAAAGGAGTGACATAAGTTTGGGTGAGTCTTATGAGGTTATTGAATTAAATTATATATGTGTGAATTTGAAATGGTTACAGAATATATTTCTGAATGTACCGATATTTTAACAATGAAATGTCTTTTATAATTTAAGATTTTCTAAACCATGACCATTCTAAAAATTTTAATAGATGTTTAAATTTAACTAAGCAGAAGTTGGAAGGTATCTATGAGTTGAATATATAAAGGTTTGTAATTGTCGTTCAAATGGTTTGCAATTATGTCAGACACACACCAACAGTTCCATGACCATATGAAGATATTTATTATTGGTTCGGAATGAGTTTGACGAGGTAATAGAGATATGTGGTGAATGTTGATTTCACCATGTTCTGTCGATAAAATTATCCAGATAGGCACCAACCTGAACCTGACTATGTGGATTCGATGACTCATGACTATAGGTAAATTTTTATTATAAACCGTCATTCGAGATTTTTCCAGATAGACACCAGTTTACGTCAATTTGATAGCCCATAACCATGGGTAGATTTTGATTATAGATTACCGTTGGATCTCTTGAGATTATAGGGTTGAACTTTTTATTTTTTTTTGTTTTCCATGTTTTGTCGATACAATTATTCGTCATTCGAGATTTTGCCAGATAACGATTTTAACCACAAAAGATCAGGAAAATCAAAATTTTAAAAACAAAATCTTTGGCCATGGGCCATCGAATTGAACAAGTCAAACTAGAGTCCAACTGACGAAATCTCGAATGAAGAACGATTCTATCGATTGCGAACGATTTTATCGTTTGAGGAACGATTTATCTACGAAAAATGGGCAAAATAAAAATTTCACTTCTATAACCTCACCCTAAACATTATTATATAATTAAAATCCACCAACGGCCATGTGCCATCGAATTGACATAGTTAGATTGGTATCTGTCTGGCAAAATCTCGAATGGCGAACGATTTTATCAAATGTGTATTGTTTTTTCCACAAAACATGGGCAAAATAAAAATTTCATCGCTATAACCTCATCAGACCAGACCCACCCCAAAGCTACAATCTGAATCTATATACTTTATGCAGCATCGGCCATCGAATTGGCATATTCACATTGGTGCGTTTGTGTCAACATTTCAAACGTAGAATTAAAATCTACCTAAAGGGTCATAAGCTATAGAATTGTCATATAGCCAGACAGATACCGATCTTTTGACAAAATTTCGAATGGCAGACAATTTTATCGACAAAACGACGAAAAATGGAACATTTCACCCCTATAACCTAACCTCCCTATACATATAAAAACAATTCTATTTAGGATCTTGGTCCATCGAATTGGTACATTCAGATCGGTGTTCATCTGGCAAAATCTTGATATACAACTCTTTTATAAGTTACTAGTTGTTTCGGGGCGGCTAAGCCGCCCGTCAAAATTAAAGTACTCTTGGAAAAAAAAATAATAATAGTGGATAGTGAAGAGTAAACAGTTTAGGTGGTTGTGGTTAGGTGGGTGAATGCTGGGTAAATGGGTGGTACATTTGTGATAAGTAAGTCTAAAGTGACTGAAAGGTAAGTGGCTAGTTTTCACACCTTATCATCTTATAACCCTCAACAAACCTCACAAAAAATCATTTGATAGCCCCACAACAACTCCCAAAAAATCTCGTCAACAATCATCCAAATAACTCCTAACAATCGCCCCAAATTGCCTCCCAACAATTCCCCAAACATTTAAGAAAACAAAAAATTACAACAATTGAACGGGTTTGGAAATTTTTTCGAACAGTGGGCATCTATTATGCATGGAGCGTTAGGATAATTAATGCCGCATGCCATCACTACAAACAAACTGATCGATTCATTCAGGTGTTGTAAGTTTTTTTTCAGCTCGCAGTGCAACGAGAATATGCGCATGTGGTAAACCGCGCTTTTAAAACTCGATGGTGTAGACAAAAGCTTTACGTTGACCGAAGATACCATTACGTTGACCGAAGAGGTCGTCCATCAGCACCTTTAGCTTCAGTTTAAACACGCGAGCTAAAAAATCAGGATGGTCGATTGTTTGCTCGCCTGTTCGCAAGCTATTTTTGATTTCAGACCAGTTCGGATTAGCCGTGAATGTAATGAACAGATCAGGAGCATCTCACTTTGCAAAAATGGACATTGTGCCATTACACCGTTCTCGCATGTTCCGCGGAGATCCTTCAAAACTTGATGGTAGAATGGCTGAAACTCCTGCAGTGATGTTTGTGTTGTTTGTCAAGTTCGCTACATGATCTACAAGTCCTTGAAAGGTTTCAGCTCTAACTACTTTTTGAAGTGTAGAGATATAATTGAGGTTGTTGGCTCCAACTTGTAGGTAAGAGCCAACCAACCACTTCTGCGTGAGTTTTCCTGCGATCATAATGGGATTGAAATAGTCGCGAACTGCTCTTTGGGCCACTTTGTATTGTGCATAGTGACTTTATTACGAATACCTGTTTTGATGCGCTCCCTCCAAGGGAGTCCAATTTGGCTGCCATCCGGGCTCGCCATACGGGAAAGAATGGCATATGTCATGGGATCCAGGTTCGGACTCAAAATGTTTATGTTCATCAACTCCTTTGTGGGATCTTCGGGATTTTGTGGGTATGCTCGAATGTCGCGTTCAAATGGGGGCATACCATCTTCGTTGATAAACACCATGGCAACCTCGTTGGATGCTGGAGCGTTGTAACGACGCTTGTCTGATTGACGATCTCCATTTGGCAATTCTGTTGTTCATTTCATTTTGCGAATTCATTTTATGGCTCTAACTCAAATAAGTCAAAACAAGAATAGATAGATAACCAAATAAAAACTAGAACTAGATCATGGGGAGGGAGAATAGAAAGAAAAAAGATAAAACCAAATGCTAGGAATCGCCGTGCTATTTTATTAGTGATTCAACAAAAAGGAAACTTTAAAGTGAAATGGGTGAGACGATCAAGAAAGAAAGAAAAAAAGAAAACTAAAATTATGAAAATGGAGGACCCGCAAAGCAAATCTAGAACGGAAATGCTTGAAAAATTTAAAAATCAAGAAAAATTTAAAACTTTGAAAAATAAAAATAAAAAAAACTTGAATTTACGTTAATAGAAAATTAAAAAAAAATAAAAAACAAAATTTGAATAACGGAAAAGAAAAAAAAATGTACATTTTCTCTTCTGAAAGGTGATCCTGTAGGGTTGCGACGTCCCTGCCAGCCAACTATTGCGGTGTATCTTGTAACGGCGCCCGCGGCAGTCGTCGTTACGAATACTGAACTATGTAAATTTCCCAGTTTTTATTTTTTTTGTGGGACTTAATTATTGTAATAAAGAAAAAAAAATTCCACCGATCGGACAATCCCCAAACAAAAAAAGCAATAAATAGCCGACCGATGATGGACTCGGTCTCTTGTTTCGTTTTGGTTAACCTCGGGTGAACCAACTCAAACTTAGAAAAAAAAATTATTAGTTGACTTTTAATCAGTGCTGTTATAAGGTGATTTACAGAATTAAGAATCCCTGTAAAAGAAAAAAAATAATAAATTTATAACGGCGGGTGGGGATCCCGTCTTGAATTTCTGAATCGCCGCATAGTTATATCGTGTATTCTATATATTAAAATCAATAGTGTTTTGTTCGGTGAAAGAAATGCATAAGTCTGTATGCTAGTCCAATAAAATGAAACCCATGTGACATTTATGATTCATTGTCTAGTATAAAAAAAAAAAACAAAAAAACCAAAAAAAAAACAATTAAGTTTTCTTTTTTTTTAAAAAATTTATCTCGAGGCTGTGTATGAATAACAAGCCAAATTAGTGGCTATGTCGGAAATTACGATTCAAATCTGTGTACTAGCAAGTTCCAGAAAAAAAACATTAAAATTATAGTTAAACTGTTAATATAAATGTAATGAAAACGGTGTAAAATAGTAATATAAGATAACCACAAGCTTATGTATCTATGGCGTACTGGTAAAATGTAATACGTGTAATCTTTAATAATATTTAACATTTACCAAAACTGTAACAAAAGAAAAAAAAACATTCAGTTATTTATAAAGTTAAAGCAATTCGCTCAGGCGCACTGGTAAAGGCCATTTCGGTTTCATGCACATAAGTCAACGCGTACATGAACTTACCAGTTACCCCATATCAAACAGTATTGGCGGATGGAGCGGATCAAATAACCTTGGATATTGTTGGATAACTACCGAATAAGGTTTTTTTTTATACTATTATCTACTATATTATCTACTATAAGTACTATTAAATATATTGTTAAGTCGTATTACTAGATTAATAAATTTTCAAGTAATCATAAAATTAATTTGAGCTAAAGGGCGTTTGAATTCAAAAAAAAAAAAATGAGAATCTGTTCATGCTAGTTAAACTAAAATCTTGGCCATGTTATTAATATTTTTTTTTTAAATTATTTAAATTCAATAAAAATATATAGTTTAATTTAAGTTTTTATTCTCAAATTGATTAACTTTGATAAGAAATTTTGTTTTTCGTCCTCATTAGAATCCATTATCTATAATAATAAAATTAGGTTAAAATTAATTTTAGATACAAGGTGGTCCGGACACCAAAAATTTATATCTATTAATATAGTTTCTATATTTGTACGAATACCATTAAGATATTTGCATATAATTTTAATGTTTGCAATTTATTGATGTCATATTATTTGCTAGTAATAATTTTTGAAATATATTATCTAATTCGTGGTATATTTATCCAAAAAGAAAATTTAATTCTGGGTTCATTATTTGAATTGGGTTTCTTTTCACTCTGCATACAGAAAATTTTGAAATGAAATAAGTATCACCTGGGGTGGGGATGATGCAGTCATGGTAAGTAGACTCCCGCGTTGAAGATTCGTCACAACTCCTATTTAATTCCTTCGGATGCGGTGTATTAAAGGATCTTGTAAGCCTCTACTAACCCCACGACCAACCCTAAGCTTAGCCGGCTACAAATCACCGCGTAGAGGTCCTTACATGATTAATTCTGTTAACGGTGGTTGAAGAAACATTTTCAAATTCCGTTACAATCTTACCACCGAAAATTGCTGTTGGGCGTCTTCCAGCCTTTGGAAAATTTTACAAATGGCCGGTTGGCCACCTGTATTGTTGAGCGTCCTTCGCCGTAACCGTAAACAACACGTTGGGCTTAAGCTCGCCTTAAACCGGCCAATGCCTTCAACTGGCCACTCGTGGCTGAAGTGTTGGGCGTTGGCTTGTCTCGATGGGCCGTCGTTAGAAGTAGGGCGTTTTCCCGCCAACACAAAAATATGTACAGTTGGGCCGATTGGCCACCTTTGTAAATGTTCGTACACAAAGTTATTTCCCGACTATATCCGGTAACTTTTAGAACAGCAAACCAACGAATTGACCAACAGATTTACGGTGTACCTTTGTCGGTACAATCTAGAGTGAACTACTCAGTTATGACGGAATGAAATGTATTCAATGTTATACAAGAAAACGGTGTATGGCATGCGGTATGCCTTCCCTTGCAACTAAGTTTGTTAACAATGCAGCCACAATATAATTATATCGTCATAACTAGAATAATTGGCACAAGCTCTTTAATACAACCGCAAAGAAAATTTCAATCGATTTTGAAAAAAAAAATAAAAAACTATCGTATAAACTTTATGTGCACGTACTCGTGTAACAGGTTGCACTACCACTTAACTATATTTCGACATACAGATTCAATTATTATTTAACATTGCAAAATAATGTATTTACATTTTTAATCCTGATCGATATTTAAACTTCATTTATCTAAAAGCTATACAATATTATTATTAAAATATTATCATATTTTATCACAAGCATTTAGTATCCAATTTAATTCACAATTTTTAATTTTAATTTTTCCAACCGACTCCACTTTTTCCAAATACCAAAAAAAACTGCACTTTTTAACATCATAAACTAGACTGTACCAAAAAAAACTCTCGCACCAAAAAACATTCTAGAAGAATATTTTTGTGTGCGCGTCACTTGCCCACCCTTTCCTACCGCGCATCAATTGTACGTAGCAAAACAAGACAACGCAGCAAAAACATTCTTCTATATCTTCGCTATTGCACAACCGCACACGGTGTGGTGTGTATATTGATCTCCCTCTAAAATTATCTAACGTTTACGCAATAAAAATCAAGAAAAGGGAGTGGGTAAAACATAAAACAGAATTTTTTGGCCTATTCGAATGAAACTTTAATGTGAATGCCGCGGGGTAGATGGCACCAACTATTCGATTATAACGATTTTTTTTAATGAAAAATTCAAAAAAACAAATTAAATAATGTTGTGACCCTCAAGGTGTCGTTACATTTTTCCGACAAATTGACAAAATACCTAACAAAAATGCAGAACAATTGATCGTTAATGATGTTTGTTTACCAGTCAACATTTTCGCTATAGTAAAAAGTGTAGTGCCGCCTATTCGATGGTCCATTACAAGGCACGGAAGAGATGATTACGCTAACCGTAAATAAAATCGTGATATTCAGAATCTTTTTCGTGTTTTATAGCAGCCTACATAATTATGCTGGGGAGCAGTTTAGTTTTACTATTACAAAATTTAAAAATGAAAATGTCTTTAAGCCAGCATATTTATGCCACCGCCTAAATATGTTATTTTCTAGAAAACATTAAGAAAGGTTATACATGGTTATATCGCTAAATTATCTTGCCATTTAGAATTTTTTTAATAATTTGCTGATTTACTGCGTTTTACCAATTAAGTTTTTTAAAAGTGATGATTTACAATTTTTAGGCTGTTGTAAAGTTTTTGTCATTTTTAGTTTGGCGGAAACTTCACTATAGTTGACTTTGTTAAAACCAACAAAAAAATTTAAGCATAAGTAATGATTTTTGATCATAAAACATAGATTTTGCCAAACGTCCAGTATATGCAGATGTAAATTCGTTTCTACGATTACAAACCGGCTGGCCGATGGTTACGAAATGTTTTTAACATCCCTCCATAAATTCCCATAATTTAATTTATTCCCCATTAGAGGGCCGCTAGTGCCTACTGTTCCAAATTCCAATTTGCAGTAATACTATAGAAAATACTCTGTGGGCGAAGGGTGAACCATTTCGAGAATATAGGACCCTCATTTGGAAAATTTCGAAGCAATAAATGAATTTTTTTAATTTTTATTCAGAAATTTACCGATTTCGGATGCTGGCTGCAACAAATTTTCCCCTCCATTTGTTATATCATAGTTATTGTGTTATGTTAACACTACTTCTATTTAATCTAACTTTGTCTTTGTCCTCGTGCGAATGAATGTTTTTTAAACAATTAAAAATATCACGAGGTAAAACGGGAAGTTAAGGCGTCGGAAAACAAAAACTCTTTAAAAAAAATATGGATCTAATTATTTTATATGCGCACATCATTTTCATGAATTTGACGCAAAATCAATATTACCACTTTTAGGAAATGCACAAGTTTATAATTAAGCCGAATTAAGAATAACCGGAAAAATAAAGTTCCCTCTTATACAAACTAGAGCGCCAAGCCAGTAGTCTAAGAGGCAAAAAACTCATATTTGAATTTTTATAAAAATTTATAATTCTCCGGAAAGGTTCGAAAACTGTATATTGATTTTAAGTTGTTTTATGTAAAACAATTAAATTACGTATTTTCCTTTTTTTTTATTTCAGGATATGTGCACACGGCCACAATTTCGGATATCGCCATCGGGTTCACCTCTAATAGCGCGAGAACTACCTGAGCCAGTGGGCCCCGGTGACCCAAATTTATTAGCCGCAATCGGATGCCTGTCACAATTCCCTCGACTTTTAGAACGTGTTGCACCGCCCGAACAAACATTCGACGCAGGAAATGGATACTGCGGAATGTTCAAGTAAGTCATTAAAATTATTTTATAAAATACCAATTTATTTTTGTTGTTGTCAATAATTTCACTTTCAACGTTGAAATTACATATTTATCATCCGGCTATATCATTAAAATATTTGTAATTCATTTGTTGTTTTAAAATTATCTCAGATGCGTGAAGAATGTCATTTCACTTTTAAACGAAATAATAATTGTAATTATTATTTTCTCGCTTCGCGTTTATACAAACAAATAAATACAAAACGTCAAGATGCCTGATTTGTATCTAATTAATATTTGTATGTGATTTAAAATATTAATTAGCTTTCTATATAAGGTGGAAATTAATCTCACCTTATGTTGAATTTTTTTGTTTTTGGCTATTTTCTCAGCATTATGACGATGTTTTGGTATAATATGTAATCACCTCTGTTCGTCAGATAACTATCTCTTGTATTTCCTTTTGGAAGAAACAATCATGCAAACCAGGTTGCATATTTAGGGAAATTATAATTAATTTAATGACAATTCTTTAACTTATTAATTAGCTTTTTAATTGAAGATAAGTACGTTGTTGAAATAGTAAATTACGTACTTCATATGTACCTCGTGTAACAAGCAGCACTAATAATAAAATACATATTTGTCCCAACAATCTATCCCTCTCTGGTATTTGCATCCCATGAAGGGATTTTGCCGTCTGCACTATGGTCCTCCATCCGTCTCGATCCATTTCTCTTGTCCTCCAGTTTCCACATACTATTATGTGCAGGTCTACTTCCTCAACTGCGGGGTATTCAACAAAGACCTCTTCACCTGAAGGAGCTATTGCTCTAATGCGGATCATATCGTCATTCCGGTTTAGCAGATTTTGAAAGTATGTTTGCCATACCGAAAGAACATCAGCCACGTTTCTTCTCAGTTCTCCATTCCCGAGTTTGATGGCTGTTCTTCTTGGGTGGAAGTCTTTAGTGTTGGTCCGCTTATAAGCTGACGTTTTCGATGCATGATCTCATATAATCGCGCTTCCTAGCACGGAGGTATCCTGCTAGAGTGGCACTATTCTGGCTTTCGTTGGGAATAAGGAAATGGGAAAAATATTTTCATAGAATTTTTGTCTAAATTGTATTTTTCTGACCTACTATATTACTATTTTTCTGACCTACTATACTTACTTACTTTCATAATAAATAAATAAATGGGAAAATATTTTTCCTTATAAAAATTATGTGGAACAAACGATTCCCAATTAAGTTTGTTTTGAAAAATTTTGCACTATACTTATTTCTTCTGTAGGCCAGAAAAATACAATTTAGACAAAAATTCTGTGAAAGTATTTTCCCCATTTCCCCATTCACAGTGAAAGTCAGAATAGTGCCACAGGCGGCATTGATCATCGAACCAATCACTGCGGGACCTCGGAGGTCGTTTTCCGATGATATTTTGCGCCGCTGTGGTTGTGGCTGACTACCACTGCTTCTGGATGTTAAAAGGGACTTCTTCGATGTTAATGTACCGGTCTAAATAGTTAATGATAGCTGATGGTAACGTCGAATATGCTGGTGGAATGTCTCTTAGACACTATGACGTCATGCATTTGGTACCAGCAATGATATTTCAATAAAGCCGCTTGCATTATTAGATACTAGCCCCTAAAAATTGATGCCATCCTTATATTCACCTTTTTCACATAGATTTCCTTTTAAACTTAAGCCCCCTTAAACACATAATTCTCTTTCAATGACGTTTCGTATTGACAAACGTTCCTTCCAGTTTTCACGGTTCACTCTCATACGTTTTACCATTAGCATCGTTCTATAGTATCTCCTTTGAGTATCTTAAAGAAAACTTGACTCAAAGAACAAATAACCAACTCAAAGTACTTGCCTACAAGTTACAACCTGCCTTTCACCTGACATTTTTCAACAAATTCCCTCTTTCATTTTCTCCACAGATTTACATGAAACATTCAAAGTAGATCTCTTGCACTTTGCAAACAAATCGGCTTATTCATTACCTTCAATCTGTAGTTGAGAATTTGTCCATTGAAAAATAGCATCAATCCCACTAGGAGATCTAATGTGCTCAACTCTTTCAAAAGGAACGCTCGAAATTCTTGTAGCGTAAAGCAACACATAAAATTTTACTGTAAAAATCAGTGCTCCATTCTAGAAACGTTCCGCGCATTACATGATTTTTATCATCGCAACAACCGCCCTGCCGAGCCGACTATTCAAAGTTTCATCTTTCAATCGAAGTCGTAATAAAACTGTAACGAAACACATAAAGTTCTTCATTAGCCGACACGACGATCGACAAATCCACCACGCTTAAGTCGCCAAAACGCACGCTCTACTGAAAAGATCTCCGCGGTGCGTGCGAGAGTGTACGGGAAACCCCCAATTCAGTCAATTACTCGTCGTGTACAAGAACTTGGCATTTGTGCGATTTCAAATTAGCGAATTTTCGTCGAGACTTGGGTCTGCATCTGCATTTCCAAAACGAAAATGGCATTGACATAACCGTCAACAACTCCTTGTGGCCTTACTTTTATGATATGGATACCGCCAACATGTGGTTCCAACAGGACGGCGCTACATGGCACGTGAACTAGCCACCAAAGTAGTGCGATCTAACACATTTATACCTCTTCCTTTAGGGCTCTCTTAAATCACAGATCTATGCGAGCAAACCGCAAAGAGTTGATGCTCTCAAGTCATCGAAAATTGGACCTCCCGAATAAGTGCCTCCAAACAAAGCAGCAGCAGAGATTTGAACAACATTGTATTCCATACCTAATGCCAAATAAAAAAATTTAGTGGATATCACACACCCAACTTATTTTTATTTACATTTAAAAATCGATTGTTCATAAGGGTTTTTCACCATTACAACATTTCTACATACAGATTGCCATGAGTTCTCCTTAATTAATTTCAACCCACTCCGAGAATTAGAGAATAGCGCTACTCCCCTCCTCGTTTGCGTCATTGCCAACTTGATCCTTTCCATAATAACTATCAACTCTACGTTCATTATACAGATTAGGTCATGTACCATGTTCTATTTTCATTGAAGGAATAAAATGCCTACACCCACTCGATCCTCATTTACATACAACTCCCATGTGCAAACTAATTCATTCGCATTTTACTAAAGTCGCTCTAAACCAATCACTCATTCATCACCGCTTTTGTTGTGTGGTTAGACCTTCGATATAAGGTCTAAATTTTTTCACGCTTACCATGACCGCCAGGCATTCTAATTCTGATACGCTATACCCTTTTTGAGACTCGTTTAACTTTTTTGATGCGTAGGCGATTGGTCGTTCTTCATCGTCGTTGTCCTTTTAAAATAGTACTCCTCCTACGCCGGATGTATACTTGCATTACAACGTATAAAGAAAGGTTTCTTATAGTCGGGATTAATGAAAGCAGGAGCTGCAGGTAAAAGATGTTTAAGTTTTCAAATGCTGATTCTGCTTCCTCCGTCCAGATAAAGTTTGTACTTTTCTTCAAGGTATCAGTGATTGGGGCAGCGATATCAGCGTAATTAGGTATAAACCGCTGATACTAGCCTACCATCCCTAGTAGCCTTCTCGTCCGCTTTATAGTGGTTGGGGCTGGATATTCTTCTATTTGGCTCTTATTGTTTCAGGATCGGTACGTAAACCCCCTTCACCCACGATAAACCCAAGGTACTTTACTTCCAGTCGGACAAATTTACTTTTATTCAGGTTAATCGTAAGGTTAGCTTCAGTCAATCTTTCAACAACCAATTTAAGTAAGGAAAAATGTTCCTCATCGTGGCTGATATTATTAGTAAATCGTCCAAATAGACGAAAATACGATCATGATATGTATGCGGAATAACTTTGTCCATAAGACGACACATCATTTGGAGAGAGTTGCAGAGACCGAACGGCACATACAAAACTGATACAATGCTCTCCCAGGAACTGTGAATGCCGTTTTGTCTCTGGAACCCTCCTCCAACGGAATTTGCCAGAAGGCATCCGTAAGATCTATACTTGAAATATAGTTAGTTTCAGTAAACCGACCTATTAGACCATCAATAAGCGGGAGTGGGTAGCCGTCTTTTTTAGTCAGATCATTAACTTTCCTCGAGTCTAGTGATAGTCTTATTTTACCAGGCTTACGAACTAGAAGTACTGGTAAATTCCAGGAACTCGTACTCTCTTCGATAACTCCCCATACTCTACATACGGTCAAGCTCTTGGTAATCAAGGTCAAGGATAGGTGATGCCGAATAATATCGTTGCTCCAAATAATATCGGGGTACTATCACCAACATCTATCGTATGCTTAATAACTAAAGTCCTTATTTATCGAACGAAGGGAAAGAACTTTTTATTGTTTCGAGTTCTCTCGCTTGTTCGGGACTAAGTTCGTGAAATTCATCAGTGCATTTGTTGATAGATATTTCAGAAATACTGGCTGGTCAAAGCTTAAACGCCTTCCAAAAATCGATTCCAAAGTACATTTTGTTTTGAAGGGTTGGGGACAATTAAAATCTAATAACATGTTCATTATAATTTACAGGATAATCAACGTAGCCTGAGACATGGTTTTTCATACCATCTGCAATTTTTACCCTAGAGGACATTTTATGGTAAGGCATGCCAGCTTCAGAAAATATTTTCTCACAACCCTTTCCTAAAATGCTAATGGAGGCACCACTGCCTAACAGGCCAGTGAGGCAGACGTTAAAGAGGTTGAGCTTAAGATACGGTCTTGGATCGTGTTGCTTGAGTAGGATGGTTAATTCACACATTTTCTTGTGGCTTTTTCTACGTTTCCAATAGGTTAGAATTCTTAATATGCGTTTAGGAATCTTAAAAGAAATCTTAATTTGTGTTTCATCGATATCATGGACGTCATAGTTTGAGTATAAACATTTTGATAACCATTTGCTTTACTAACATTATAAGGAGCGTATTTATGCGTTGTCGGTTCGGATTTGTGCTGATTGTTTAGCCTTTTTTAGCATTTTCGATTAGTTTGACGATTTTGTATTTTGATTTGACTTCGGGTGCTGGAGAATCTGTACCGGGCGTGTCGTACCCGGATTGGTCACGGCCGGTGTCGAGTTTCCCGGTCGCTTAGATTGACACTGATTGCATTCAGGTTTGATTATATGGGCATGGCCACAGCCATAACAGAAAATGCCTTGTGGTGGAGGACAACAATCCTGGTACCGGTGACCTAGGTCACGGCAATTCCAGCAAATCAACTGCGAACCATCTATCTTCTGAGTATCACTTTTCTGGCTAGCAGATTTTGCAATAGTTTCTACACACGGAATGTTTATAGATTATTGTTGACAGAGCGGCTGTGCAGCTTGCTCAGTCGACTCCCCGGAAACAATTTCATTGACTGAAATATTCCTTCGGTGGCGGTTTTCGTTGAACGCTCGAGGATCATAACCAGATCTCGACCACAGATGCTCGAAACGTTCACACATTACCCTCAAGTCTTCGGTAGCTCCGATAACTATCGTTAGGGTCACAGTCTGCAAGGCAGGATTCATATTTTCCCGAACGATTTCTAAGAGTTCTGACTGTGCAAATATATTTGCCAATCGTTCGTTTAACTTTCCTATCCCCAACAGAAAGCCATTGAATGACTCTGTGTATTTTTGCTTGCGAGTTTCAATAAGTTTACACGTTTCGCGTTCCCACTCAGTACTGCTAAATCGCATCAATAAGGCGTTCTTTATTTGGGGATACACTGCCGTAGGATATTTTCTAGAAAATTGTGTCTAACTCTTGAGGTGGGATATTATCACGTTTTGCGTATGACTCAAATCGAAAAATCATTAATATCCTACTTTCTTGGCTTACTCGAGAACGATGATTTCCATTTTAAGTCGCGTCGTTTATTGGGATAGTTTTGAAGCATATTAAAAGGTGAGATATGGTTCGGCGGTTGTTGTGTGGAATACATAGGTGGCGGATTACCTGTCTATATACCCATAACACAGTGCACATCAGTCTGAATATAGTTCGAAACAAGTGGTAAGCTATAGTTATATACGATTGAGAGACCAACGGGCTGGTATATGTCGCCGTGTTTAGATTTACCATCTGATATTGCGGTATGTTCGAATAAGTTGGTGGAAAAATTGCCGGGATTGTTGTCCAATGTGGTGTTCTTAATTTATTATCACTCGCGATCGCTGTTTCAGTGAGTGGTTCTCGTACTTTACTGCTGGGAACCGGGCTTGTTTTGCAATCTGCATGTGTGACTAATGACCGACTTGTACCCGGAAGCGCCGTCTTGATGGAATTTACCGTTTAATTTTACCGTTCTAGTATTCCAATGCCGAATCTTGATTTCAAGTTTTCTGAGGGCATCTAGATTACTTGTGATATTAGGGTCCTCACTGCTTTTACTTAGTAATTTAATTTGCTCGCGACATTGCCTAAGCTCTTCATCATAATCAGTAGTATGGCGCTCGATTGGTTTTAATGTAACATTTCCATTTTCTTCTTCGGTAATTTTCAATA
The DNA here is from genome assembly GCA_932526605.1 of Nephrotoma flavescens. Classification (NCBI taxonomy): domain Eukaryota; kingdom Metazoa; phylum Arthropoda; class Insecta; order Diptera; family Tipulidae; genus Nephrotoma; species Nephrotoma flavescens. Next base: position 255,474,407 of record OW052221.1, read on the forward strand.
AAGTTAAAGGCCATTGTTTGTCTACCTTACAGTCTATATTCCGTAATTTGCATTCGACTTCCAATTCACTGTTGGACAATCCACGAAAATCGACCAATTTTTCTTTAAGTTCTTCCATAGTAATTTTAGAAAATGAAAGGCAATAATCAGCTTACGTAATAACGTATTCAAGAAGATTTGTATTATTCTGTATGACCCTCAATTATAAGGCTAAAGTCGTTAAACTTAATGGGGTTGCAAAAATTGAAAATTAAATGTACGCAATGGTGATCAATTCACCCAGATAATCAAACTCAATAGAAAATTTACGTGTTTCACCAATACGTGTTTCACGTATTTTCACTTAAGAGATATCAGAATCTCTGTAAGTCGATCCTAAGTTGTATAAAAATGCTTGAACTTGCCTTTAATCTAGTATAATTGTTTCGTGAGATATGAGAAGGGTTACTTCGAGAAATTTAAATCATCAAATAGTCAATCTAATTAACACCAGTCAATGTCAATCACTGTACACCATACTAAGCCTATTTGAATCACCTGCACTTACGTAAAGTAGATTTTCTAGAAATTAAAATCAAAAATCAAAGTTAACGGTCTTTAACATGTCCAATTACCGCTAATGTATCGACATATTAAATTCAAATTATGACCTAGTATTTCAGATCCCTGCTCGGGCGCCATTTTTGTAATGGAAGGTCGCGGTATAGCAGCCAGGCCGGACATGGTATTTGTTCGGGTATGTTCGTCGGTTGTGAACAAATCACAAATCCTCAATCCTCCTCACACCTTTTTTTGTTAGAAAAATAATTATCGTAAACATAAATAAAGATTTATTTTTCTTTGTGTATTTTTGTTTTATTTTTTTTGTGTATTTTTTTTCAATGAAATTATAGTTTTAATTTGTTCAAAAACTTACGGTTATTATGCAGGTGGAATTCTCCAAAGAGCGCTCTGGTGGTGTACCTGTGTATTTGTACCTATACGATACGACACGACAGAAAACCTATAAATCATTTTGAATTTTTTTTTTGGATTTTTGGATTTTCGCTTTCTTTTGCAAAATTTTATTTTTCTTATTTCCACTAAAACTTAACAAACAAAACACCTAATGGCTATCCATCCACGAGCGGGTAAGTGCATACTAAGCCTATCATAAAAAACGATTACTATATATGGGACTTTTGACTTCTGTAGAACAAAATCTTTCATTGAATTTTCATGCAACAACGGATTAGCAACATCGTGTCCAATCACACCAGTATTAGTTTTGCTTTTTATAATAATAACACAATAAAGAAAATGATTTTTAACAATAAACCTAGAGTAGATCGCCTTTCCAAGTCTGGTGTTTATATGATTAATTGCAATGATTACAGTTTCTCCTATATTGTCCAGACTGGGCGCAATTTTGGAGTTCGAGCTAAAAAACATTTATCTGGTTGCAATCAATCCACTTTCCATAACCATTAAACTTCAGAAAATCATACAGCTAGCTTGAACAATTTAGACAATTACATATACAACCTAAAGGCGGACCATAGAGTCTTTCGAAATCAGAAAATCAATATTTCTTAACCAAAATATCCTTAGCGAACAGAGAGAAATTCGTTTCTCACCAATTACAGACCCCTCCCTTTTCTTTAATTTGACTAACACGTCGGGTACTTAAAATTAAATGTACTACGATATACCTTGAATTTTGTTACTCAGTCGATGACTAATCGCACACCTGCGTGATCAATAGATTAATTTTTATTGCTTTTTATTGCTTATTTTTTTGTCCCTTCTTCTTTTGTTTATTTTTTTTATTTTTTCTGCTATATATAACAAATTTTTACTTTTACAAATTCAGTAGATCCTGATGATGACCTAACAAGTCGGAATAGATCGAGTGATTTTTAAAACTTTTTGAACAACTTTTTTAATTAAAATATTCAAAAAATCTAATTTTGCGAAATAAAAAACAAGTGTTTAATAAAATGTGTTTATTAAGTATACTATTTGTATATTCGCACACATGTATAGGTTTCGTTATTTGGTAGAAATTTGACTTCGGTACAATTTTATAAATAATTTCGCTCCTTGAACTAATTATAACGATAATTAGCTAAATCCAACATAATGGATTTTTTTTAAAAGATTTTGATCTGTTGTACCTAATCGAGTGCAATAATTAAATATACCGAATTTTAATTTTTTGTTTGATTGTGCTATTGCAAAGGGTATGTACGTTTAACCGGTCTGGAATATAGTGTGGTCTCACTCATACCAATATTCGTTGTCCGAGAGTGGTGTACTGCAATGCAACACCGTTGTTCTAACCAAATGACATCTTGTTGTTATGGCTATTTGTTAAGTTAATGAGGTCAATAAACTCAAGTAAAAATTTATTTATTTATTAATTTATTTGATAAATTAAAATAAATAACGAAATATGCCAACTGATCTAAGTGTTATATTCCGAACAACAGGGTGGTCGTTTCATGTTCTTTTGTAATTCGTCCATCTTCACAATCTCTCTTTAATTTCATTCATCAATTTATTGTCCTTTGTCAACATTTGCACGGCCTCTTGGTTTCTATAGCGATATCTACATAAAAATATGGAATGGAAGAAACAGTTAGAATTTTTATTTTTTTTCTTACATCTGTCATTAAAATGACTTTCAATTTAAAGTTACGATGTTTTAGAAATCTTCCATTGGAAGTTTAAATATACCGAAGAACGTGTTAAAAATGTGCAAACAACTGTGATTAAAGAGAATAATGAAGCATATCCAGATTCTTTGAGAAATGTCATGTATTGTGTAAAGTCAGCCTTATTTGAAAATTTCACATTTGACCCCAATGTAATGTTAAAATATTCGATAATTTAGTGTAGTTTTCTCATGTTAAATTAGTTCATCTAAAGAAAAAATTCATCAACTGCCTTAGAAATACCAACTGACAGGAAACTAAATTGGTCGCTGCCACCCACCCCCCAGTGATAGTTTAGCTTATCCAGTAATAATTCGTTCAGTATGCTGGATGTAACGAAATTTACTTACGCACAACCATATAACCAAACAAAAAAATTATATACTTCTGAGGTCAGGTGAGGACAGCCAAAATACAGAATAAAAATTCTTTAATTAATATCCCCTCGAAGTTGTTAGTCAGATACTGATTCTAAACGAAGGGTGATCACATAGAACTCTATTCCTACGCTTTTTTGAAGGGTTTCGCCAAATAATTTTGTATAGTTTCAACAATTGTTGATTTATGTAATCTGCTGACAAACATCGATTTAATAATTATAGTGAGCGAATCTTGAGATGCACCCGGTCGAAATATAATAGAGATTCGTTCGATCAACTCGAGTAAATCATCAGTGGCGATAAACAGTGGATTTCTATTTTCAGTATCAAGCTTTTCTTATATTTCACAATTACTCATGGGTAGTTGAGGGTTGGTTGATGGTGCTAATTTTTTTGTTGCGTTGCTGAGCATATCATCTCATATATATCTGGGCTCAACATATATCTGTCATTTCTTATGTAAACCAGTAGGTCTATAAAAATAAATTCTCAAGATGTTCCTTTTTACGAGTCATCTGACTAAGCAGAAAACTAAATACCAATAATTCTTATTTTAATATTCGATTAACCTAATGACCAAGCCTATTAAAATTAATTTTCATTGCAATATACTTTACGTATATTTCGAAATAAAATCCCGCGTAAGATTATACAAGATAAAATAAGTGCTGATGCCACCCATAAATAATAAAAATTAATCTCGTCGTAAAGATGTGATACTCTTATAATACATCTTAGGTGAGATTCTAATTTAGATTTTAATTAGAGATGGTATATGTAGACGCAGGCGCACGCTGAATCACTTTCATTTGATAATAATGGATTTTGGTTTTGTTTTGTGCGCGGTGAATTGGCCCACCCGGGACGGTTTATTATATTCTCGAGCTATTATAATTGGTATATACTCGTAACACCCAGGAAGATTTACGAGTATGATAAGAATTTATTGTTGTGTATAAACGGTTCGATTAAAAATCGTATGCATCTTTTTATGAGATTTTTAAATTTTTTTATAGTCGGATATTCTGTAAATCCCAGTGCATACGAGAATATAATCTTAATGGTTTCTAAATCAATAAACCTGTATATTGTGGTGGATATGATGTGAATCATCTTTTGTACATGTATGACATGTCAATACACCATTATTCATTTAATCTATTACAAAAAACTCCCACGCATAAAAATTGGAAAATTATTTATTTAATGGCCATTGATGGATTTATCGATTTAACAACGTCTGCATACATCGAAATTTTGTTGATGATTTGGTGATGTCATACACCTTTTTTAACTGACCCCATTTCTTGCAAGAATAATCGCATAGTTTACTGCGTAAGATAGTACCGCAGCATCATGATTCTTCTGGAACTGAACCAAAAAATTTGTGGTAATTTGGCCGGAACAACCATCCGTAAAAGACTTTTTTTGTGGTATATTGCATCATACTGGGAGCAATCATGATCAATTTTTTTGTTGTTATTTTTTAATTAGGGATAGTTTGTTACATTTATAGCAAGTCCATAACCTATTACGAGAAATATTGTTTTAAAGAGCTTCACTCTTGAGGGGCAGATTTTGAGAAACTATACCTCAATATATCGTAATATATTTTGTAAAAACTCCAGTATTACCCCCCGTACGATACAATGATTTTAAACGGTTACTTCCGTTTGTGGTAGTTTTCTAGGGGTTCAACTATGACATTTCATTGTAATTAATTTGTAATAAAAAAATCCAGTATCACTCCCAGCACTATACAACAAAAATTAACATAAATGCAAAAAGCGTGGTATGATGCAAAATATGGTTTTTAATAAATTAATAATAGTTCTTGGAACCCTCCAAGCATATTACAGTTCATTAAAAGCCAATGCAATATACAACATGGACGCTTTTCGAAACAACATAAAAATTTGAATGTCTGTCCAGTCAATATTAAAATTTGGGAATAAGCCATTGGTTTTTAGGCTGCAGTAAAATATTTCTGATTTGTGGTATATCGGAGCTTTATTCCTTTTAATCACATCCAATCATACAGGACACCGCCTTTCGATACGAATCGGTGTTGAGTTTCGGATTTGGCATTTACATCGAATTTTAATTTGCATTTCATGTTTTGAATTATTGTGTCGGTCTGGCCTAGTAAGACAAATAGGTTGGCATGCCCGAACTCATTAAATTCGTAGATACGGTGATACATCAAGCATGTAGCGCATAATCTTCCAAATTTCATTAAGTTTGATATTCTGATGCAACTTGGCAAATTTCTGCATCAAATTGGGCCGTAATTCCGCTTCTTCCTACACCAGTTTATAGTAATTCCGCATTGCCACAAAGGCATATGCAACTAGGGCATATGCCACTTCTTGCTCGCATAAGCACGATTTACGATTAAAGTTGCAATCGTTCTGTATAGTCCCTTCGGACGCCAATCGTGTTGAAATAAGTTATAGACATTTTAAATTATTTGTTGAAGTGAAGTAGGCGTTGTGCTTTGCATTTATTTTATGTGTTCTCCTTTGTTTTTATGCTTTACGTCGAAAAGAGGTGGACGGCAACGTAAATACAGATTCGGCATTAAAAACTACGGCGAAATTGAAAGATAAAATTAAGTGTTTGTTTTTTTTTTGTAAAACGATCTGGTCATGTAAAGAGTGAGTGCGGTAAATATAAGTCGTGGAAAGGAAAACAAACAATAAAAGAAAGTACATCGACCAGTGACAAGGCAAATAAAGTTGAGTTCATCGAAAAAGGATTGTGATGGATGGATTCTAGATTTGGGTGCTACGAAACATATTTCGAGTAACAATAGTTTTTTCGTTTAACTAGATCAAGCGGAATGCAAAAGTTTGAACGTCGCAAATGATGAAAGCGTAGATGTCAAGAGAAAAGAGGTATGTCGCATTGAAATGGACGTGTCGAATATTCAAGAAAATTTGTTGTCGGTAAAAAAGTTGATAGAAAAAGGTTATGCAGTTAATTTCATTCCGAATGCTGAAATGTGGGAAATTAAATTCGTAGATAGACAATAGTGGCAGAAGCAGACACGCAATCGAATTTGTTTAAATTGCGCCAGCCATAACTGGCATCGCATTTTTGGAAATCGCGATCCAGTTGCAGTCAAGCAGATGTATTCGAAATGATTAGTTGATGGCATGAAAATTGTCGATTGCGGCATCAAGGTTAAATGCGAAGTGTGTCTCAAAGGAAAAACAACACGTTTGCCGTTTCCGGAACAATCATTGAAAAAATCTACAGCTCCACTTGATCTTATACACACTGACGTATGGGGACTACGTGTACGATAAAATAATAGAGTATGTAGCATTGGTAAAAAATAAATTTTCTATGAAACCAAAAGATATACGGCCGGATCGAGGAGGAGAGTACACCGGAAAGTACGTCGTCAATTTTTTTAAACATGGAGAAAATCAAATTCAGTACACAACACCCTACTCACCGCAGCAGAATGGTGTTGCTGAGAGAAGAAATCGTACGCTCATTGAGATGGCGAAAACATTTTGGGCAGAAGCGGTAATTACGGCAAATTATGTTCGAAACCGTTTGCCATGCAGGGCGATCGAAAAGACACCATATAAGGCGAGGAATTAGCGGAAACCAGGTATTAAACATTTTGCATATTTTGGTGTTAAATGTTTTGTTCATGTGCCATCAGAAAAACGACACAAATTCGATGATACTAGTGCACCAATGATTTTTGTTGGTTATGACAAAAACTCAAAGGGATTCAGATGCTTAGATCCAGTCAATACTAAATTAGTTATTAGTCGTGACGTACGTTTTACGGAAAAATCTGCGAGTGACATCAGCGTTGATTTATCATCAAGTGATGCAAATGTCAAATCAAGTACAATCGGCATCGATATGAATAGGTCAACTGACATCAATCCAAATACGAGCGGACAATGGGGATGCAGGGTTGAATATTGAATTCGAATCTTCTTCTACATCGCATTTCACAGCGTGAAAAACGGGTATGCTATCGCAACGATTAATCGAGGAATTAATGAACAATGGATTCGTACAAACATGTCAATTGTGCGAATTACTGATGCGTAAAAACTGATGAGGAAGGAAAAATAGATCGATACAAAGCGCGTTTAGTCGCACAGGGTTTCTCACAAAAATATGGAACGGATTATAATCTAGTGTTTGCTCCTGTTGCTCGACCAACAACATTCAGAAAGCTCGGGAAATTGAACGAAGCGATCACATGAAACAGCCACCGGGATTCTCGAGGAAAATAGTGAACTCATTTGTTTGTTGAAAAAAGTCTATATGGTCTAAAACGACCGGCGAATGCTCATTTCTTCTGATTTATGTAGACGATATGATTGTGGCAGCGAAATCAATAAAAACAGCTAGCGAAATAAAAGAAATCATCGCAACGAAATTTGAATTGCAAGATCTGGGTGAAATTAAATTTTACCCCGGAATAGAAATCATCAAGGACGTGAAAAACATTTATTATTTGAGTCAATAAAAATATGTACAATCAAAAAATTACTGTAGAGCAGTTCCACTGAATGTGAAATATGATAAACGCGATGCGGACGCCAGTTGGGCCGAAAATAAAAAGGACCGAAAATCAAACACATGGTTATAAATTTATCATTAATGGTGGCATCGTAAGTTGGACATGTCGAAAGCAGACTTGCGTCGCATTGTCATCTACAGAAGCAGAGTGCATCGCATTGTCTGAAGCGTGTCAAAAAGCATTTTGGTTGTGGCGGCTGCTGAACGATTTGCAACAGCCAGTTGAAACAGCGACGAAAATCTACGAAGACAACCAAAACTGTCTGTAGCTCATCGAAGAGGAAAAATTGTCGAATCGAACAAAATATGTAGATACGCGATATCATTTTGTTAAAGATTACGTGCAACGAAAATTCGTATCATGCGTGTATTGTTGATCAGTAGATATGTTGGCCGATTTACTAACAAAACCATTGCCGGCAAAGCGGCATATCATGCTACGCGTACGATGCGGATTAAATTAAGTTAAACAAATAATTAGAATGAGGAGAAGTTCTGAAATAAGTTATAGACATTTTAAATTATTTGTTGAAGTGAAGTAAGCGTTTTGCTTTGCATTTATTTTATGTATTCTCCTTTGTTTTTATGTATGTCTTTCTGAAAATATCAAATGTATATGGTCTCTCATAAGACAAAATTTGTTACTTGTGTTTTATTACAGTAGTTTGCTTCGTTCTACATTTTTGGTTACTCTGGTTTGCGTGGATGAACATAGGGACTCTCGTGTAATCCAACAAATCCGATATTATGAGTTCCCATTTTTGAAAGAATGTCGGCCTTTTTCATATTTTAGAAAACTTTTAATTCCGTCTCTGCGTCCAAGTCGAATGATTCCAATATTTTACTGGCGTTTACGGATCCTGGTAACTGGAGTAAATTTACCCCATGCTTTTGCACATTCGTTTCCCTGAAGTTTTAGATGTGTTAGAGGTTTATGCCTTGACAGCATTTTGCAGCATGTTTTTCCATTTTTATGCGTGGATGGAACGCAGATTCCTACGTAATTCCTACCTAATTTAGATCGATTCCTACGTAATTCCTACCTAATTTACTCAAAATTTCATAACTGTTTAAACTAAATATTTTAATCAAAACCCAAAATCGCTTCATATCTTCTAGAAATTGATAGGCTCATGTCAAACCAGTATTTACTTTTATATTTTAACAAATAAACTACTCAGTTAAATTTAGTTCGAACTTCATTCTTGCCCTATTGTAAAAACTTTGGTATACACAATTTTATAAGGCACTGTCTTATTTTGATACTTTATATATGCTGTTAGTATCCGAGCCATGATGAATATTATTAAGAAAAGAGATCCGCAGTGAAATCACACTTTATCATATACGGTACTCTCAAACAGCTTCGCAATGCAGGACAACTTTGCATTCGGTTCATAGAGTTAGTAATATCAGACTTGCAGCCTTTCTTATGAATGAAGATTATGAATGAATCTTTCCACATGTTAGGAAAAATTCCGAAATAGAATTAACTGGCCAGCGTATCTTTTTGCAACCACTGCCGGCAAACCATCTAACGGAAAGAACAAGTTTGAAAAATTGTGCAAACACTTTCGCAATAATTTTTGGGTCATTAGAACGACGATCCTAATATTTTAAAGTTGACGGATACCCATCTAATTTATTTTTAGATTAACAAATTGCCAGGACCGTTTAGCGTTCACGATGATTTCTACTTGGCCATCGAATAATGGAAATCGAATAATTAGAATAGTCAAATTCGGACTGAGCATTTAAAAATTTCTACCATCGTTTGCTTTGGAGATTTTGGAGAACGCGTAGTTCGCTACTACATATACCATGCTGGCAATGACAAACTGTTTTTCTGGGCAATGTCACTTAAAACTTTGAGACAAAAATACTATTTAAGGGGGATGATTTTACAATAGGATCCAGTAGATTGTTGAGTTTGTTAAAGTCAGCTTTGCAATTCCTCAATTATTTAATAAAACTTATGGATTCTAAAATCCAGTTCCCAATAAGTACTAGAGGAACATTTGATCCGACAATATCGTCGAAGAATAGTAATCGCTTAATAAAATGACTATAATTTTGGTTAAGTTAGTATATAACTTTATCACTCGACCACCGAGTAATATGCTTGCATAGAGTAGAGTTCGTAACACTACCCGCATCTTAAATCTGTTCGTCCCGAACAAACTTGTCAATTTTCCTCATTTGCTATCGTCGTAATCTATCAATGTGGACCACTTTCATCTTAGTTCTGGGGCCTAGTACAAAGATGTCATCCAAAAAAAATCAGACGTGTTTTCTAATTTAAGCCTCTTAGAAATTACTCCATTAATCTCACAAATATAGCAAGCGCTTTGTATAATCCAAACGGCATTACCAGAAATTGATAAAGAACGTCCTGCCGAAACAACCTTTTTCTCTCAGGATGGATTACTACTTGCAAATATCCGCTTTTCAGATCGAATGTAATGAAAATCTTGGTCCTTGACAGCGTGTCCGGGCTGTTGTCAACGCGAGGTAACGGATAACTGTCCTTCTTCGTTACTTGGCTTTGTTTACGGTAATCAACACAAAATCGTGTTGCCCCATCCCTTTTCTTAGCAAGAACTACTAGTCATCGGTTGCTAGTCTCCCTCACCACGTTCTTCCATTCACCGTACTTCCACATTACGCAATTTTAGCGCCTGGTTCTTGAAATTCATAACGATCTGGTATTTCATCATAACATAGTCTGATGATACGTTCATCAGTTATTCGAGCTACACCAAACCGATGTGTGAACCGCATTCCACCTAATGTTCTGGAAGGGGATCCGTTCATAACTGCATATTTTAAAATTGCATTTTTCAAAACTGCACAAGACAGAATGAAATATTTTAATCGATTATGAATCTAGAATTATCTTTTCATTAATTTCTGGAATATGACCAACAGGTACGGGTATTTATTACACGATGAAATTTGAGATGAATGAAATTTTTGAACATTTGTGAACGATTCTTGCATTAAATTCTAGGATAAAGTCAAATGAAAAGGAACTTGACTATTTCTTAGTGGAGTAAAATTTAATTTCAAATATTTAGGTTTAGTATATGTATGTTATAAGAAAGGACCTTCATGGAAATTAGAAATTATTTGAAGATTTAGTATGCATATAATATTCTCCTTCACCTAAATTTTTCTACCTATGTCGTTTCGAAAAATGAAATTTTGAAAAATGCCGTTTTGAAAAATGTCTTTTTAAAAAATGTCATTTTAAGAAATGCCGTTTTGAAAAATGCCGTTTTGTACATTATGTCGTTTTGAAACATGCAGTTTAGAAAAATGCCGTTTTGGAAAATGCAGTTTTGAAAAATGCCGTTTTGTATCTATGTCCTTTCGTACCTTATGCAGTTTAGAAATATGCAGTTTTGAAATATGCAGTTTTGAGAAATGTCGTTTTAAAAAATGTCATTTTAAAATATGCAATTTTGACCTGGACCCTCTGGAAGGATACACTTTCCTTTGACTATCGCAGATTCACCTGTTACTGTTATCAAGTAATAACGAACAGTATAGAATTTATCTGTTCTGGAACTACTATATCAGGAAGCACCATCGATTTCGAAGCTCCGGTATCCAGTGTAAAGGTGTATTCACGGTGTGCCAATACGTCAATAACAGCGACACTTTTGTAAATCGCACCAATTCATGTAATTTTAACGGTGTTAATGGGGAATTTTCTCCCTTCCACCAGTTTACACCCATCAAAGCTGGTGTAACTTAGCTTTCCTAGCCCATGGACATTAAATAAGACAAGTTCTGTTCACGTCTCGTTCAGCGTCTAACTGCCTCATATCTTCGCGTTTCTTGCCTCTTCCGTGCTAGTTGCTTACAATCCTTCAAGTAATACCCACAATGTCACTGCACTGCGGCTGGAAACTGCCCATTAAAATTCTCGAAAGGGATTTCGCCGTCGAATATCAAAGGTTTTAAAATTTCCCTTGAGAGCAACTAGTTTGGTTTAAAATGTTTTGTTTAGCTGCTCATCTGAAATACTTAGTGATGTATTTGTTTCGAGACGGGCTTTCACTTGCTTCATTTTTTTAACCCCTTGAGCCGTCCAGAGACCCTATTTCTCCTCTTTAACTTAGAGATCTTGAGCATGCTGAATTTGGTTGAACTTCTGTTCTAACTCGGCAAACCGCTCACCTTGTTCCGCTCGTATTTCTGCCAATTGGGCGTTTTTTTTTTCTTACGAAACTCAGAAAATGGTCCACCTTGCCCCACTCGTAGATCTGTCCGTTAGGCACTTTGTTCTTTGCGTAGCTCAGCATTTTGCTCGCCTTGCTCTTCAAATTTCAAGTTTCGTTCTTGTTTGCCTTGTTGGTGTAATCTGGCACTTTGTTGGTCATACTTGACAGCGTGGTGTCAAATCGGCACGGTTGGAGAACTAAATAAAAAAAAACAAATAAGATTAATAAAAAAAACTTAAATTATTTTATATTTAAGGAAAATAAGTTATTTAGTTGCATTGTCGTAACCACGTTAATGATACGGCGGTACGAATGTAATTAATTACTTCTCCTCGATTGTTCTCTTTTATTTTTCGTCATCAGCGATTGCTATACACTGTTAAAGTTAGCCGACTCGCTCCAGCCGAATAATGTCGATAATGCAGATTCGCCTGTAACGATTAAAATATACCAGTCGAAAATGTTGATAATGCAGATTCGGATGTGACGATTAAAATATATCAACCGGAAAATGTCGATAATGCAGATTCGGCTATGCCGGTTAAAACACCAACCATAAAATGACGATAATGCAGATTTAGCTATAATAACAGAGTTGTATCAGCCGCAAATGTCGACAATGCAAATGCAAACAACTTGTCCTAAAACTCGGTAAGGCAGATTCATATACATAAGCTGTATTTTGTTGAGAAATAAAACTTTTTTGCTTTAGCTGAATCAGCGCTATTCAGCTATTTCAACCAATGCAAATCTGCATTATCATTCAGCAAAAGCAAAATTCTAAAATGCTTTAGTTTTTGCTTTAGCCATAGTGGTGTGGTTGTAATTGTCTCAACAAAATACGCCGATAGTCAGCCGAAAAATGTCGATAAAGCAGATAAATAATTTAGGTGTTAAACAGTAATTTCATTTAAAGTCAAAAATATTTATTTCGATTTATATTACTCAAAATTAATTTTTTTTTATTAAATGCATTAAAACTATAACGAAAAACTATTTAGTTACTGACAAAACTAGATGACACATATCAAGCAAAACTAACTTCAAAAATTTCAGGTCGATTTCCATGTGAAGAGTCCGGGAAAACTCAATTGAATATATCGCACACACAAAATTTGAAAATTTCTAAAAATTGGCCGTTTAAAGTGTCATGACTGGAAATAGACTCAAACAAAAGGTCTTATTGATAATCATACTTGGAAAAAAGACTCAGGTCGATTTCTATGTTGGAAGTCCGGGAAAACTTGGTTGAATATATCGCACACACAAAATTTGAAAACTTCTAAAATTTGACCGTTTAGAGTGTCATGGCTGGAAATAAATTCAAATGAAAGGTCTTGTTGATGATCATACTTGGAAAAAATTTCAGGCCGATTTCTATGTTGGAAGTCCGGGAAAACTTGGTTGAATATTTCACACACACAAAATTTGAAAATTTCTAACAATTGACCGTTTAAAGTGTAATGGCTGGAAGTAGATTCAAATGAAAGGTCTTATTGATGATCATACCTGGAAAAATTTTCATGTCGATTTCTATGTTGGAAGTCCGGGCAAACTCGGTTGAATATATCGCACATACAAAATTTGAAAATTTCTATAAATTGACCATTTAAAGTGTCATGGCTGGAAATAGATTCAAATGAAAGGTCTTATTGTTGATCATACCTGGAAAAATTTTCAGGTCGATTTCTATGTTGGAAGTCCGGGAAAACTCGGTTGAATATTTCACACACACAAAATTTGAAAATTTCTAAAAATTGACATTTAAAAGTGTCATGGCTGAAAATAGATTCAAATGAAAGGTCTTATTGATGACACTTTAAACGGTCAATTGTTAGACATTTTCAAATTTTGTATGTGCGATATATTCAACCGAGTTTTCCCGGACTTCTAACATAGAAATCGACCTGAAAATTTTTCCAAGTATGATCATCAATAAGACTTTTCATTTGAATCTATTTTCAGCCATGACACTTTAAACGGTCAACTTTTAGAAATTTTCAAATTTTTTGTGTGCGATATATTCAACCAAGTTTTCCCGAACTCTCCACATGAAAATTGACCTGTCGTTTTTGAATGATATTTATTAGATGAAGTGCCGTTTAAAATATTGTCCAAACTTGTAACTATAGAGGCATTTCACGCCTTACCCCCCCAAACATCTAATTCGGCACTTAGAATATTTTGGATTGGTATATTAGTTTTAATTGTTTCAAATGAAAATTGATTTTACATTTTTTGGTTGGTTTTTATGAATTACAAAATAAACATTTTGTAATATAAATTAATTCATTCCAGCATTAAATTCGTATCTGCATTATCGACATTTTTCGGCTGGGGGTGTTACCGACAAAAATCGGCTGTCCTTTTTGTTTGATTAGTTTAAATCTACATTATCAACATTTTTTCGGCTGGAGTCGGCTAACTTTAATAGGGTGATTGCTATGTTATTATCGGTTTGTGACAGTTCAGCCGTACCTGATAATGATTCGTCCTCGATCCACTCGTTGTAGCTAGAAAAATTATCTTCTTCCATGCCATCCAATTCAGTCGATGAACTGCACCAACATTTCATTTGAACTAAATTTTCGAGATTTATTTTGCATTCCCTTAATATCCTCCACCACATAGCGGTCGTTTCCAAGAACTTTTGACACAACGTAAGATCCACGGAATTTCGAAGCTAACTTTCGTGATTCATCGGTTGAGGACTTTTAATTTTCGATGACGATTAAATCTCTTTCAATGTACTTCTTTGTTTCGGAATGCTGTCGGTCGAATCATTTTTCCTCTTTTCTCTTTCTTTCATAATGTTCTGTAGAGCTTGTTCTCCGAAGCGGCGACCAAGCTGTTATGTCGTTTAACTTGAAATCAAATACGAGTTCATTTGGACTGAATCCCGCTGTTGAGTTATTTTAAGAATTGACAGTTTATTGTAAATCTCGAAGTGTTTCATCCCAATCTTTGACATTCTCAACGGGGGTACAAATGAAAGACAAACTCGTCTGATTCGCTCTTACCACTTGTCCGTTCGCGCGAGGGGTTCGAACTACCGTTTTGATTTGCTAAATATTGTTACACTCACAAAAATTTTCGACGGCTTTAGATATAAAGGTTCACAATTATAAACTTACTAAAAGCGTCAGACATCGCTATGATATGTGTGTTTACTCTTTAAAAACGGTCCGAGGTGGTCGTTATGTATCACCCAAAATAATGGTATCGGTTCCATTGCTCCAAAGTGTAGGCTACGTTCGGAGTTTCCTCTTTTGAATATGCAGCAATGTAAGATTTCAAATATCGACGCATTTTCGGAAACCACAAATTTTCTTTAATTCGTTCGATTGTCTTTTCGATACCAAAGTGCCCCATGTTATCGTGAAAATGTTGCACCACTCGAAATCGAACTGCTTTTGGCACAATGAATTTTAGTTCGCCAATCTCCTTTCGAAGCAAACGATTATCTTTCAGTCGAAATTCTTCTCTCAAATGCTTTTCATCGTCGAACTTCTGATATCCGTTGGCCACAGCGATGATTCTCTTCAAATTTTCGTCCTGGAGTTGCATGGTAAGAAGCCAGTCGTTTAGATCAATCCCAATTTTCATTATGAAACCAGCAGTCTCCATTTCTCTCGGCGGTTCGTTTGGAGATCAATTTAACGCATCGACATGAGCCGTCCGATCCCCTGGTCGGTGAATGGTCTCAAAATCGTATTCGAGTAGTCGCATCCACTATCTTGCGATTCTCGGTACCATCTCCGTTTTGTCTTCTATTTGTGCGATGGCAGAACAGTCGATGACGAGACGAAATCGTTCTACAAGAAAATGTACTCAGGATCGATCAAGACATTCCACAATGTTCAGCGTCTGTGGAATGACGACTATAATATATAACCGGCTTTCATGTCTTGCCATAATAGGACTCCAGCAAGACCAATACTAGAGGTGTCGGTGTGTAGTTCGTGTTGAGCGGCGAGATCGTAAAGTGTGAGACACGGTTTATCACAAAGAAGCTCGATTAACTTCAAAAAGGGATGTTGCTGCGGTTTTCCTCAATTTAAGTTTTTATCTTCGGACTTCCGTAGCAAATTGGAGAGCGGCTTCGATATTAACGAACATTTCTTAGTATACAATCACTTCACCGGGGTCCATCATCGAAACGAGTTTAGTCATCATGGCTTTAAATACGGTTGGTGCTTTAACTAAGCCGAAAGTCATTATATTCATAATGTCCTTCTGTTGTTGGAAAGCGGTCTACTTCTTCTGATGATAGCCCATTTTCATATCCAATGTACTGAAATATTTATTTCCAGACAGACATGCTAACTGATCATCGGCAATAGGCATGGGGTATGGCTGCTTTACAGTGACCTTGTTCATTTGCCGGTAATCGAAACACATTCGGCTTTCGCCATTCTTCTTATCGACTAAACTATATGCTGTATAAGATAGCAGAAAATTTCCAGCAGAAAAAATGTGTTTTGATATTCACCGCTAGAGGCATCACTATCACAAAAATGAAATTTTTTCTGCATGTATGTAGATTATGATCTCAGCTACCATAAAAACATACACCCAGGGTAATTACAGGGGGTTTTTCTAACACTTTTGTTAAAAAACTGAAAACATTCACATCAAAATAACTTCAAAAATGTTTGGAAGGCTACTGACGCCAGGTGTGAATCTTATGTTGCTCATGTATATAGATTATGATCTGAGCTACCATAAAAACATACACCCAGGGTAGTTACAGGGGGTTTTTCTAATACTTTTGTTAAAAAACTGAAAACATTCACATTAAAATGACATCAGAATTGTATGGAGTGCTTTGAACGATGGCAATTTGTTTGATGTTGCCCTGTATTTGCATAATGATGATTACGGTAATTTTAGTATATTTTGAGAGTCCTTACACACATACGCAAATCGGTTTTTAAACAAAATTAACTTTCATCGCTTCAAAACCTTTAAACATATATTTTCTCTTCATTTTCATAAATTCTTTGATTTTTCATAAAACTTTCTGCTGAGAATTTATAATTTGCATAAAAATTTCAAAAATTTTCTGCTGATGTCAAACAATATCAGCAGAAAAAATTTCATTTTTGTGATAGTGATGCCTCTAGCGGTGAATAGCCAAACACATTTTTTCTGCTGGAAATTTTCTGCTATCTTATACAGCATCTAAACTATAGGCGAGGCGTATGGAGAATCAGAAGGTCGAATAATGCCGTTCTGTAACAAATCTTCCACAATATTCTTGACAATCGGCCTTCTTGCGAAACCGATACGATATACGGTTTGATATTGATGGGTGTGTCGGTGGTTAGTTTAATTACTATCTTTGTTAGAGCACACTTGCCTAACTCGGATATTGTTGAAGCGAAAACTTCGGAATGTGACGGCAGCAAAGCTTTTACTTGGCTTTGTTTGGTTTCGCTCAAGTCCTTACCCATGTTAAAATGTTCCGAAATCTCAATTGTAGAGCGGTCCCCTTCGATCACAAGTCGATTTCCTTCTTTACACAAAATTTTCTTTTCGCAAGGCTGAAGTTTCTGCTCATCGTTTGGAGTAGCTGCCGGAATCCCTGATGACCCTGGCATCGGCCATGATTATAGCGATCTTCGCACTCCTGGTTCCGATTTCTCCTCAATGGCGCTCTGTAGACTTTAAAGCAGCTCGCTCTTATTGCCTTCGGTTGAAGCCCGAGGTTCTACAGGTTTCACTCAACTGCTGTCATGAACATAGGTGTTTTGGGTTTTTAACTATTACTGGTATTTGCAAAATCCCACTTCTGACATCAAATGGCACTATGCTAAGCGCTGCAAATTCTTATTTTTATGTTTATATATGTGCATACGATCTCAGTTGAAATTGAATAAATGTCAAGGATTAGAAATTATAATCGAGATGTTATGTTTTATTTTTTAGCCATTCGTATTACCCCGTAGCATGGAACTCAATATGACCTTTTCGTCTTGAGGTATCTAACGACATTATATTATTTGAGAAGACAGAGGTTATGCTGACGTACAACGAGTAAATGCAAGTTTCTTCTAGTTTCTAAACGTATAGAAACT
Source organism: Nephrotoma flavescens (assembly GCA_932526605.1). Classification (NCBI taxonomy): domain Eukaryota; kingdom Metazoa; phylum Arthropoda; class Insecta; order Diptera; family Tipulidae; genus Nephrotoma; species Nephrotoma flavescens. The sequence goes on from OW052221.1 coordinate 255,492,352, forward strand.
AATTAATGATTAGAAAAACGTTTTGAAATAATTATTTCAATAGACCGAACCGACAAGTTCCGACAAGAAAGTATGTCTGTACGACTTCAAATTGTCCCTACAAATTTGATGAATAATTACCGTACCCTGTAATAATGGATCATTGAACAGCAAAAAAGAAAGCGCGTTTTCCTGATTCTCAATTTTAAGCTGTTTCTATCTAAAGGCGATAATTTATTACAGAAATCATCTCATAGAAAACAAATTCAACTAATTTCCTAACGGCCCGGAGGAACTGTAATGTGTTAAGATAAAATTGATCTAAGACAAAATAGGTAAAATAACACAAACCTTTTTTGTTTTTATTTTCCATTCAATTTTGTTGCTTAATATTCAATGTTCTTCGTTATTATTATTACCGATATAATTTAAAGAAATGTTCAATTTAATTTTTTTATTACAATTTTTTTATTTTATTTTTATTAAATAAAAATTAAACCTATATATTATAACAGCAATCATATGAAGATGAAATGAAAAAGTTGTGTTCTGTATCGTATGCTCGTATAAATGTATCCAAAACCGCCCACATTCCCCATTGCGTGTTATAATGATGGAATCATTTCACGCTATTTTATACTTTAGGTACTTTTTTATACTTTTTTGTATTATTTTTGTGTTATGTGTTTATAGATTTTCGTAATAATATGAACTAAACTGAAAATGTAATACAAACTTGGATTGGAAATAAAATAAAATAAAAATCTAAAACTCTGATAAAACACACCATGAATTATAAAATTACAACACTAAAAACATGAAAACGTCTAATTGGTTTCTATTAAAATAAAATGTTTTTTTTTTATTATTTTTTTTAAAAGGTTTCTGATAAAAATTGTAAAATTTGGAATTAATTTTACTTTTATTTCTATAAATAAAATAAGATTTACCGCGAGAGATCTTTGTAATTACACGCAATATTTGAGATTTAAATGTTGCAATGCTCGTAACATGTAATACAATGACTTATGGTATAACGTGTCACCTGACCGGGGAAGCATTATAACTTATTATCAATCTCAAAGCTCATATCGAATAAAGCAGAATTCATCTTTGGCCAAATTTTGAAAACATATTTCTCACCTTGCTTCGACGAGGCAAGAAATGCAGCGATGAAATATGTTGGGCCCAAACACCCGACTTTCAAGTACACCACACTTGATTTCTAAAGCGAAAAATAAAACTTACCGGACTTTTGGTAAAACTGTCTTGTATACATAAAAATATCACCCCTGTTAAAATTTCAAGAAACCGACATGGTCAACTCTGATTGAAAATTTGATTTTTAAATTTATTTGTATTTTTAAATCTTTGTCGTTTTTTGTAAATGCTAAACTTTTCAATTTCAATTGTAAAAGCTCCCATTTAAGCCGCCACTTCCGGCACACAAATTTCCATCTAAGTATTAACTTTTATTCCGAATAGTCAATCCGTCTGGACTGTAGAAATGCCTAATTTTGGTGAAATACAGTTTTTGTATTAAAACTGGTCATTTACGGTAAAATCTAAAAGATGATTTGAACTAATTTTGTTTGAAATTTAATTTACAATCTTTCTGATTTTAATTGATTTTTCGTACGTGTTGTTTAGTTTCCAAAATATTTGTGGACCAATTTGGTCAAAGATTACTAAGATCTCCAAATCTATAGAAAAAGTTTAAGAAAGAAGTTGCATCCCAATCAATAAATCCGTATGAACTGTAATGGGACCGAAAATCGTTTTCTCCATTTAAATTTTGGAAAACTGATCTGGGCAGGTATTAAACTCTATTTAGAATCTTCTCATGGTTGTTTTTCTGATAAACGATATACTTTTCAAAATATTTGCAGCAATAATGATAAAGCTCATATTGAACTAACTCAGCCATATAAAACTCACTATGGTACCCCCAATTGATGAAAGCTTAAGAATGAAGCTTGGCCCAGATCAATAAATCCGTCTTGGCTGTACAGGGACCGAATTTTGGTTAAAAAACAGTTTTAGCCAAAAACCGTGATTTCCGCCTAAATTTTGGAAAACTGATCTGGACCAACATTGCTGCAAAACTAATAGTAATAAATAATATTTGATTGCAAAAATCAAAAAGCTCCTATTGAAACTGCCACTTTCGGTGGATCAATTGGGATCTTTCAATTTATGAGAGAAGCTTAAGGAACCCAATCAGATATAATCCGTCTGGTCTATATAAAAGCTACAGACATTTAGTCTGCACGAAACTACACAGGCTCTCCTTTAATTTTATTACTATGTAAATGAAATGCCCCTAAAAAATTCTGCGGTATTGTTACTTTAGATATTAAAAATTGCGTTCCTTACAACAAAATAAGAACAGATTATGAGCGCCCTTAATACCAGGAACGTACTTTGCTACATCAAAAAGTTAATTGCTCTATTTTAATAATCGTATTTTGCAGTACCGTAGAAAAAATGACGAATGGAGAACAGAGTTTAATCTCAGTCAAAAATCACTAGGATCTCCCAATTTATAGAAAAAGATTAAGTATGAAGTTTCAACCAGATCAATCAATCCTTTTGCAGGGACCGAATTTTAGGTGAAAAACAGTTTTTTGTAAAAAAATCGTCGTATCTGTTAAAATTTTGGAAACATGATCAGGAACAGTATTGTTGCAAATTTAATTTAGAATATTTGAATTTATTTAGCGCAGGTTTGTTTGTCTCATAAATCATATACTTTTCAGATTCCAGCCAAAAATCATTTGGATCTCCCAATTTATGAAAAAAGCTTAAACATAAATTTTTTCGGCTTTTCGGACAAAATATTATCTTCATGGACACCCATAAAATGTTTACGACTATTTTAGTCGCAGAAAACAAAGAGGCCATTTGTAAGGGTTTGTGTATCTTTGTGTACACAAGTGCCCTAGGGTTAAAGGTTTGGGTGAGGGGAGTGCATTTTTTCTACTTTTGTGGTAGAAATATTGTTAGTGGGGGGTGGTTTTCGAAGGGCAATTCGGATTCAGCGCCCCAAAAAACCCCCACGCTGATTTTTGGTATGCTTTTCTCGATCGTGTGAGGAAAACCCTCTTAGACGACGTTCGGGCACAGGTTCCAATGCACCAGGTGTTCAGGGGGTCGTTTTCGACGGAAAATTCGGATTCAGCGCCCCAAAAAACGCCTTTCACAATGATTTTCGGGTTGTTTTTGCCGATATTATCAGGAAAATTCTCGGTGATGACGTCCGCGTCCAGGTTCGGGCGCACCAGGTGTCCGGGGAGGTTTTCGCCGATGCCATATTTGAATCCAGCAACCCAAAATTCCCAGGGTACCGAGTTTCTCTACTTCCCCGCGTGATTTTCGGGAGAGTCCCACGGAGATGATGTTCATCGGCGTTCCTGAGCTCCAGATCGGCTGTGGGTCAATTTGAACATCATAATCGTGATCAGCGACTTCGAAACCCCCTGGGAATCCGAGTGGGGCTAGTTCTTCCAAAAACCGTCTCAGAAAGTGCATTTTTTTAATGCATTTTTGGCTTCAGCAATGCAATTTCCGGTTTGTTCAAAAAAAAAAAATAAGGGGCGACTATAAGGAAGCAAACAACAATCCAAATGTGGTACGCTTCACACGAAAGTGTAACAGAGATAGACTAAATACAACTCAAGGGACTTCTACTTCAGAGAAATGACGGAGTAGCAAGATTGAGTTTTGCTGAAGAACACTGATTTTGGACCATATTTTGTTCACAAACGGGCGTCATTTCTTAGTGAATTCCATCGATGGAAGTCGAAAACTATCATGGAGACGAACATGCTCGCGATATTCTCAATTTACATTACCACAATCGTTGCGAATGGCGGAGGATGAATTATGGTTTGGGCCGGTATTTTTTTGGGTGTCCGTACAGAATTAGTGGTTATTGTGGTTAAAGAATACTGCACGCTCTGTAACGACTTTTTTTGGTCTGAGGTTGGGATAAACAAGCTGAACTGGTCTGCAAGTTTTCCAGATTTGAACACGATAGAGCGTGTCTGGGACATGCTACGGAGACAGGTTCGACCTCAAAATGCTGCAGTTCGAAATACAGAAAAACGTCGAAATATACTCTTGGACGAATCGGGAAATATATCACAATGTTGGACCGTGTTATCGGAAACATCGCAAAATGAGGTTTCAACACCCGTTCCTGAGGAAACCGATTGGTTACAAAAATTTTGTTTTATTTGAGTATCGCAATCAAGGGTAATTTTTTCAAAAGAGTAGATTTCATTACTGTTTTTCGCAATTTTTCAATAAAATTTTAGACATTTTTTCCTGTATTTGGATGCTCATTCTATCACCTATCTTATATAGATATTCATAAATCAACGCCTATTTGATTTTAAACGTCATTTTTAACTTTTTTTTGTTCCATTAATTGTGCCGCTGTGTGTATATCAAACATTTCAACGGTAGTAACATATATGCTCTACCTTTCTTTAGTTTTGATCTGAAGGTTTTGATTTTTAATTTCCTTTAACGTAGTAAAATAAAGTACAGATATACCACGAGTTATGCAGTTCCGAGTAGGTCGAAACTGCGTAACTACAACATTGCATTTCGCGCAACAGGAAACCGAATAACTTAAACTTAGAAATACATAAAAGATGATGTTTCGTTCCAAGTGCGGAAATTATAGAGTTTCAATGCAAAAACTAATTTTTATCTAGTATTAGTTTCATAAACATAAATATTTTATTAAACAATGAAATACATATGTCAAGCCAAAATTTCATTCGTTCAATTATTTCTTCTTTTAGGAAGCTGAATATTATCATTAGGAAAGGGTGCCTCCAAATCTTCGAACAATTATTTATAGGGAACAAAGCCCTTATTTAGCGCGGTTCCAATTGTCGTTCTTCACAAGGATCCAGTTTTGTAAAATGATGCTCTAATTTATTTTCTAAATTTAAACCATATTAAACATAAGCCTTAAGTATATTTTCATTAGGTTTATTCTCAAAATTTTGTTGTGTATTATTTGTCATATTCGATTAGAGCCTATTACAACCTACATGAAATAAATCTACATCACTCAAATATTGCTCTTTAAGTAGTTCATCAATGTTTTCAGCATTCATATCACGAAAACCTTCAGTTGGTAACAAATGACCAGCATTAATTATACGGTTGTATCAGTGGTTTTAGATGGCATAAGATTTTCTTGATGGACCACCTACGTAAAAAGGGCTTTCCAACATGCATTCAGTGCTGTAGGTCTAAGGTTACTCATAGCATTAGTTATTGTTTTTACACATTCTACGATTGAAAATTCCTTCCAAGCTTGTGTGAGTGATTTATTTTCTTCAGATTCTCTACTATACAAAACTTCCTAAAAACCCAATCGTATAGTAACCCGCGTAACTCGAAGGATACCTGTGTAGAAATCATAAAAAACTTGAATGTGAAATTTCTACTGAAACTGAATGAAAAATAAATGTATCCATAAAACAAACATTTATCACCTGAATTATACTAATTGACATTTATTTTGACATGATACTATAAACAAGAATTCATCTTGCTGCGTTTTAAATTTTTAATGTAACATTAAGTTTCTAATATTTTCAGGGGTTTACAAAATAAAGGCCTTTTCAAATTTCTTATTGAAATCGATAAATTATTAAAATCGATAACTCTACCTATTTATTATATTAATTAAAATGTTGAAAAGTTGAATGAAAAATATTAGTTTGGAATTAAATAAACTAATTATGCAAAAATAGCACACTAAATATAAGTATTGACATAGAAAATTGGGGCTCACGATACATCTATTAGGCGTTAATAAAAAACACGGGTTTTGAGGTCGAGATTTTTGCAGATTTACCTTTCACTATATATACTGTCGAAAGTACAAAAAAGCAGTTTTTAAAAAATCTCTGGTTGGTTCTCCACAGCTCTTTAGAAAATATTCTAAATCAAATGTGCAAAGATCGATTGATTCATCTGGATGAAACTTCATACTAATCCTTTTCGTCAAATTGGGTGATCTCAGTAATTTTTGTACTAATATAAGCAACTAATATAAACTTTGAATTTGGTAGAATGGTGACAAAATTGACTCAGGTTTAGCGTCATTTGTGATGTGTGGCAATCAAGAAAGAAAATATTAGCTTTATATTCAAAAAATAATTCCCCCGTCATGCAACCAGAATCTCTCTCTCTCTCTCTCTCTCTCTCTCGCTCTCTCTCTCTCTCTCTGGCACTATATCCTATCAAGGGATTTGGCCGCCTCAAAATGAGGTTTCATAATCATATTTTTCATTTCGGATAATGAGTGATTAATTCATTGATCCTAAACCAGCCGTGAAATGTCAGCCCGGGACCTCCGGTTGCTGGAGCAAGCATGCTTACCACTTTCCCACCGGGGCAACCAGAATTGCCTCTTCCAAATCGCCAACTGGCTGGCATGCTTTTGGCTACAGTAAAGAAGACCCTGCTACAATTACCGTCGGCGGGCCGAGTATCTCTAACACATTACTCATTTTTAGCGTTGTGAAATTTTCATTTTTATCATTGCCTACTAAAGAATATACTGACTTCTGTCATTTGATGACCAAGACGAATTTTTTTTTTGGACTTAAGAAAAGAACTGTTTCGTCAAGTCAACTGTTTCGCAGTTCAAAATGCGTTCGAGATGATCGAAAATAGAAAAGTATCTATTCATTTCAATGTAGTATTTTTAGTAGGATTTTAGTATTTTTATTAGGAGAAATCCTTATATAAGTTGAATTTACATTATCTGGCCATCATTTTTTAATTTATACAAAGGTAGTAATCTTGCGCAAGCAGTTCTAAAGAGTCCAGTAAAATTTCTTTACCGATGGGAAACCCAATTGTTGCAGTTTCATCAATCCTGGGAACCAGGTGTCATTCTTGCAGTATGTATGCCTGTGTAGCTGTGCACAGTAAATGTCTCTTGGTTCTCTTCAGCATAGACGGAATGACTGATCGGTAAAACTTCGTTCTTAAGCTATTCCCCAAATTGGGAGAGGCCGATATTTGGCCGAAGTCTGTCCACCGAAAGTAGAAACAATTATGAACAAAAATATTCTAAATTAATTTTGCAATGATGCAGTGATCTAGATCAGTTTTCCAAAATTTAAGAGTAAATGACGATTTTTGACAAACAAAAATAATTAAATACGGTCTCTTAACTCAGACGGATTGATTGATCCGGATAAAACTTCACAAGGTTTTTCTATAAATTTTGAGGCTCCATTGAAGAATGGCAAAATTCGATTCACTGGAAGTGATAGCTTATAAGGCAGCGTGAAAGAGTTTACGCTACTCGCCACAAGTGGCAGCACTATCAAAAAACAAAATTTTCTGTTGTTATTTTATAAGCAGTGGAAATCTTTTATTAATTTTGTACCTCTCTTTTCACGAAAATAAAACACACCAGCGGAAACATATCTTAAAAGTGTTCCTTTAATTAACACATTGATTGATCTCCGAAGTAAAAAACTCGGTATATGAAATATTGAAATTTTACAATGTTCCAATATCGGTATTTCGAATATTCGAAAACTCCGAATAGTAAGCAATACTTTAGGTTGTTTTTCGAATAGCTAAGGTCATACTGAGACAAAATGGACAATTTTGAAAAAAAAATTTGAATAGAAATTTTACTTTACGTTTACTATAATTTTTTGATCTTTTCTTTTTAATTTGTAGCTATACTGTAAATATAAGTTGTTTTCACTTTCTGGCCAATATCTCAAAACTACCCACAAGTAACCAATACTTTTGGTAGCTTTTCTAATAGATAAGGCTATATCGAGACCACAAGCTCCCCAAATTCCCCATGTAGTCTCAGCTTTTTTAAGTACCTCAGCTTTTAAGAAACCCACTGAAAATATTGTTTACTTGTGGAGATTTTTTCAATCAAAAATCATTATAGAAACCAAATAAAGATTGGTTCTGAAATGATCAAGGGGGCACGAAATGAATAAAAAATTTCGGCAACAAAAACTTTTTTTTGGGATAGTGCTGCCACTTGTGGCAAATTCCATCAGAAATATTTTTTTTTTAAATGTTGCAAATACTTACATAGAGATAAAGTTTTGATAAAAAAACTTAATTTACCAAATTTCAACATCTCTACAGTTCATGCGGATTGGCTATTCGGAATCAAACGTTTTTTCCATTAATTAGGGAGATCTCTGCGAGATGTGGTGGAAATCTGTAAATCTACAGATTTACAGATTAAATTTTCAACAAGCGTTGACTGTTGGTTTTCTGAAATTTTAGCAGAAAAATGATTTTTTATCAAAAGTCCGACAAGTTTAATTTTTCGCTTTAGAAAATGCTATTTGAGAGCTATGTGTAGATTCGTGGTAAAAGAAAGACGTGTGTTGGCCACAACATTCACCCTTCCATTTTTATTTTTATAACATCTGGTGTGGATTTTAAGTGCGTTGTATCGCTTATTGGGAAATGTTATTGTGTGCTATGTTGCATCATGTGGCGTGATATTGTGTTGGGTTACTAGATGAAAATGAGAATGATGTGAATGTTACAAAGCCGTTTATAAACCGTTTTATATATCTACTTCTACTAAGATCTTACGGTACAAGACTGGTAAATATATAGAACAACTATATCCATGCCCGCCCTTTACAATTAATAATACCACAATCGCATGCGTACGTGACATGTATAAGTAAAACAATTTACAAGCAAATTAGAAATTTTTATTCATAACGATTAGCAATTTTAGTAATTTTACTAATAACGCAAAGATTTCTAAAATCTCTATATTCATGCAATATCCAGTTAAAGGTCAATTTTTCTAATTTATTCAACTAAAAAACGCGATTTAAATTAAATTGTACATACATGGTTAGTTTGAAATCCATTTTCGTTCAATATTTATTGGTGTACACAGATCATACGATATAATCGCGTATTTGGATATATGTTCAGCAATCGTATACAATTACACAAAATTGATTTCTTCCTGTGGCAATCTAAAACGTCTATACTTGTTGCATATATTTGTTACACGTATCAATTAAATCAAAAAATCATTTCTTAAAAGCCAATTAGCCGTACATAATTTTGGCATGATCTCAAAAATCCAAATATGAAAATTTTCTCGTACCAAATTTTCCACTGTACACTCTGTACACTGTGTATGGAGTAGCTGCTATACGGAATTACGAATAAACGCATGCAGAGCAGACAAAAAACAGCTTAGCTCTACATAGTTGTTTAGTTTGTTTGTTATCACACAAATAAGATCAAATGATTTGGAAAATGAAATAAATATAAGTCAATAACATTTAATTCATTCAACTTGTACGAGTTTACCTTTTTAATACGAGTCTATAGTAAATACATACATGGATATACAAAACTAAAATCTTAATGTCTATAGTTTCACGAAAGAAACTATAATTTAAATTTTTTTAACAATAATTTAGTTGGTTAGTTTTTTGTGTTCGTTGTGTGGTAAAAAAAGAACAAGACAGCACAAAACAAATAATCTTCTTCCTTTTGGTATTTGGTTTGGAGATTTTAAACTTTAAATTTTTATTAATTTTTTCTCTCACGTTACTATTTATAGTTTATAGATTTACTTTTAACACATTAATCCCCGAATTTGTGTGGGCAACTCTGTTGTCGCATGAGTTAATAGGTTTAATTAATTTAATATTTTTATATCTAACGAAAGTGAGTTATTTGCGAAAGGGCGTCTATCAGCATTGCAATGCGGCTCCGCCTTTTATCACCTCATCTAAAGGTTTTGACAAAAGTGATGATTGAATTCGTTTGGATTGCTCACTAGTTTTTATCGTTTGGTCGCTTACGATTAAACGGTAAATAAATAATGAAAAATTCAAAAAAAAATTTCCCGCGTAGCCTAAATTTCGTTAGGAAACAGGATTGGTCACCACATTTTGACTTTTGGTCACCAATGAGTAAGTTTTTATTGAAAAAAAAAACAAAATCAAAATTGTATTAATGCAATAAAATCGGGTTCGTCGCTTATTTGGGAATTCCATTTTACAAAATTAATAAAAAATACAATTGGAATATACAATTAGATAAAAATATTTCTTTTTCCAAAGAATTGTATCTAAACTGGAAGACATAAGAAATAATCAGTTCAATTGTTTGGTTCTCAAGAACTCGTTGAGGATTGGCCACTAGTTGATTTCGTTTGGACAGCCCTTCATAATGATTTATTGATGATTTAATGATTTATTATTAGCCTATTCTTCATCTTAGCTAGTATTGTGGCCAGTCTGGCCATATGTGCCGCTTGATGGCTTTATCTCCAGATATCGCGGTATAGAATTTAATGTTGACCCATAGTAACTACACATGCTTTGGAAGTTAGACCTAAACTAGTCCTAAACCAACAAAAACAAACCTATACAGTGTAAAAATTAAAAAAAAAGACATTTAGGCGAACTATTAAAATATTTCAACTATTTTCCAGTTCAATTTATTCTTTATAAAAAAACATTTTTTCGAATTAGCGTAGTTAAATAAATACTTTAATAATCTTTTCCATCCAAAGAATATAGGATATTCTTAACAAACTGAATATCTCGAGAATTAATATGTTTATCACTATAGTTCTGTATGATTTTCTGAAAGATCATGATTAGGACTTCCAATCTTCGAATCGAATATTTTTGTTGATTGATCTCCTTCTCATTTGAGATCATATATGTAAAATACGTTGAATCCAAATCGCTTCCCTGCAACACTCGGACAGTTCGATGAACTCAGTTTCAGTTGATGATAAGGCCACACAATCCTGACTTTTACAAGACCAGCTGAATGCAACATTTAACAAAAAAATGTAACTAGAATTGAACTTTCTGGTTTGGCGGTCTTCTGCCCAATTCGCATCAGCGTACCCAATGAGTTCCTCACTAATTTCCGAATCTCCTAATTTTAAACGAAGTTTCGAAGTACCTTTAAGGTAGCGAATCAATTTCTTCACTTCATTCCAATCGGATTGCGTCAGGTTAGCTACTTCCTGTGATAATATTGCTACTACTCCAGCTGCTATAACAGGTCGTGTATTCGTCGATATGTATAATAAGCATCCAATTGCTGCACGATACTTGACATTGCTCGGTAGTCTCTCCTCATCGGTCTATTTGTGATACGATGGACTCAATGGAATATCAGTCGGATTGGGGTTCTCCAAATTAAATCTAGCAGCAACGTTCAAAATGTATTTTTCCTGGTCAAGCAAATAACATTTTTCATCTCTTCTGATTCTCATACCCAAATAATTTGAAATTAAACCAAGATTATCAACTTCAAAATTTAAACGCACCGCTCTCTCAATTTTATCACCACATTCCTTATCGTTGTAAATTACCAATATATATCATCGACATATATTAATACGAATAGGAAACCATCTTTCCCATGGTATGTGTATAAGCAACTATCAGCTTTGCTCTGCATGACTGATGAGAACGTTGTGTAATTTATCAAACCATAAATACTCTTGTTTAACAGACATAACTTGTCCTCATTTCCATTGGTGATAAAACCAGATGGCTGCCGCATCTCCTCCTCCAAGTCACCATTCAGGAACGCGGTCTTCGCATCAAAATGATTAATTGTCATTCTCCGGCTCACAATGGACAGTAAAATTCGAAATGTTGCATGTCTTGCGATAGGAGCAATCACTTGCGATCATAATCAACTCCAAATTTTTGATTACAGCCCCGTGCGACTAATCTAGCCTTGTATTTCTGTATCTGTCCACTAGCATTAGTTTACAACTTGTAGTCCCATTTACATCCGATCAAATTTTTCTTTTCAGGTAAATCTACCATTTTCCACGTATCATTTTTAATCTGCGATGCTCGTCCTCCATGGCAATAAGCCGATTATTCTTTGGAATACATAAAACAGTTATGTTAAAATTGAATGGTTCGCCATTGACAACGACGCTGATTTCTTCGATCAAACGTTTTGGACGTATACCCTTATTTGAGCGACTAGATTGCCTTGATAACTCTAACAAAGAATTGCTGATAGGTGCATCATTTTCTATGCTTTCTTCGGCAATCGTATCATTATTAAGCATGCCATTCGACTGTCATCAATAGTTGAACTTCACAGCAATATCCCCGCAATGATTATCAACATACTTTGCCGGTAGGTTGCACTTTGACATAATATCATGATCATCTATACAATTTTACGTCTCGGGAAATTACGGTCTTTTGTTTTGCTGGCACGAAACATCTGTATGCTTTCGATTCGGAATCAAAGCCCAGAAAAATTGCCTCTTCTGCTTTCAAATCCAATTTCTGACGCTATGCATCTTGGATTCGTACGGATCATCTTGCGCGAAATCGTTTCAAATTTCCATAAAATGGTTTTCTACCTTGCCAAATTTCAAATGGAGTTAGACTTACTGCCTTCCATGGTAATGAATTTTGTAAACAATTATCCACTATCCGCCATCTCTATCGTTTCACCCCAATAGCGATATTCCAATTTAGCATCCAGCAGCATGCAAAGGGGCCATTTCCATTAATGTACGATTTTTGCGTTCTGCAATGCCGTTCTGTTGGTTAGAATATGGCGCCGTACGATGAATTTTGACTCCGTTCATATTCAAGTATTGCACAAATTAATTGGCGATATATTCTCCGCCACGATCTGTTCGAATACATTTAATTTTTGTTCCAAATTTATTTTGGACTAGCTGGTGGAATTCTTTAAATCAATGAACGTTAAAACATATCGTCTACCTCCGAATGTGGTTGTTTGCATTGGTCCACATATGTCACTGTGAATCAGATCCAGTATTCTCGATGAACAATTTTTACGCTAGAAGTCTTCACTAAGCAAAAGCAGCTTCTCGAATAACTCCTTCATGTGGTTGACATGAATCTCCATATCAGTTTCCTCTGTTGCACGTTGTCGCATTATTTCACGCAATATTCGCACTTTAGTACCGGCAAATTACGCTCTTAGGACGTAATTAAAGGACAAGGTAACAAAGGTCTTTAAAATTTTTAGGACTTCCCATGCTTCTTTTGCATTTTTCGTGTTTCGGATATGATGTATTTAGTTATCTTAAAATGAAATAGTCGAATGTGCTTTTTCATCCATTTTATCCCATTCATCGGCATTGTTTTTCGGCCGATCTTTTGTGATCGCATTCCACACTCCATCGCGCTTTACCAACATTTCCATCCTGAATCGCCAATTAAAATAATTTTCTGCATTCAACCGAGGAATTTGATATTTTGCGATAATGTCACTCATTTTTCACGTTTCGATTATGTTTACGTGTACACAAAAAAAAATTCAGAATAATAAAAAAAAATCTATTTTAAAACGCGTTATCTGGGGTCGGTATGTTGTACCAAAGTCGAAAATCGAAAAAAGTCAAATTGGCAAAGTGAAACTTGTATCATTTCGATTCGAAGTGATGGTACAAAATACTGCCCATGACATTATTTTTAAAGCATAGCCTACATTACAACATTATATTGATTCATGAATATGAATACAAATCATATTTCCAACAGATCTTATTTAGTCTTACCATAATATGGTATCATAAATAGGTGATAAACATATTAAATCTCGAGATATTCAGTTTATTAATAAAAGCCTTCCATATAATGTTATTGCTGTGTATGGCGCTAACAAACTCCTCTCAAAATATTTAAACAATAAAAAAATTGATTCAAATATTTTAAAAATTCGCCTAAATGTCATTGTTATATATTTTTACTTGTACATTCTCATATTTATTTAGATTTGTTGGTTTAGCATTAATTTAGTTCTAATTTCAAAAGCTTGTGCAAGCGTGTGAAATTTGTGCTAAACTATTCCTAAAATTAGTTCTATAGTCTAGTTATGTCTAACTTCACAAATAAATAAATTAAAAAAAGGTTATTTCCTCCTGATATGGAGTTGGGGCGAATTATACATCTTAGGTAGTATCGTGGCCTGTCTGGCTATATATGCCGCTTGGAGGCTTTATCTCCAGGTAATGCGGTATAAAATTTAATGTGGACTCATAGTAACTACACAAACTATCGCTCTTCGGTTTAATTAAATTCAAAAACAAAATGTTTCCCATTAATTGTTTTTACAATAATATTATATTTCTATATTCTTTGTTTTTCTCACGTATAAATGGTTTTTCGGGAAGTCATTTTGTAATGTATTTACACTTTTTCGGGATGGCTACACTTATACAAGAAATCCACAAAAAATTCGGTTCGGGCTAACTTCATCGACTTTTATGACGGGATTGGGTATATGCTTGATGGAAATTGGATTCTTAAATTATTTTGGTGACAATTCGGCTGAGCGGCAGGCCAACTACCTACTCTCCTAAAAGACCATGCCAACTACCTACTCTCACAAAAAATCGACGTTATCTACACAAAAGAACTCGGATAAATTTATAATATTCTTTTCAAAAACGACCTCAAAAACTGTTTCGAGGAAACATGGAATATGATGTCTTCTAAGACCTTGACATGTCCAGAATCTTTTGAACCAAGCGGAAATTTATACTTTTGAGGTTCTTGTAATATAAGAGCAAAAATGGTCTGGGAGTTAATTCAATAAAACAGCCAATAATTATACTTTCCACTACAACAATAATCACAAAAGAAAAAAATTATGTTTCGGTTTCTAACCCTTCGGCGAGTACAGCAGCTTATCATTTTATAATCACATATTTATCCAACGTGCCGAACTCTATCATTATCGGTTAAGTAATAGTCGTATCCCGTTCCAGGTGGCCATATTAAAAACTTTATTTAAGAAATCGTTAATGAATCTCATTTCCATTAAACATGTCCAGACCCATCGTAGTCAGTTAAAAATTGCCTGAGTTCCGTCCAAGGTGGCCATATTCCAAAACGTCTTTCATAAATCATTTAAGAATCCCATTTCCATCCAGCATCCCTAATCCCATCATAATCAGCTAGGAATTGGTCGAGTTCCGTTCCAAGTGGCAATTCCACAATTCATCGACTTCATGTAATTAACGATGACATACGTGATTTTTTAATGTTTGGCCTTATGTTTTACCAAATATTTGCGGTTCAAGTGGAGCTTGAACCCCGTTCGTGTTTACCAAGTAATTAGTCATTTTCGACTTTTACAGCTTTTCGGATGTTAGGGTGATGGAGTCCCTCCTGGTGTTTTTGAGCACACTTTTTTATTCCACTTGCGACTGTATCCATTCCCGAGATCTCTATGAAGGTCACTTTACCGGTGCACCAGGGAGCGTTTAGATTCCCTCTGAGTACTTTATTTTGTAATCGTTGAACTGTCTGTTGATTACTGGTTTTGGTGTATCCCCACAGTTGAATACCATGTGTCGAAATATGCTTGAGCACCTTTTTATAGAGCATAATTTTATTATGAATTGGTAACTAACAATTTCTTCCAATTAACCAATACAGTTTCCCATATTTCAGTTGAAGCTTTCTGCTTTTTTTGACGTATACTTTCCACTTAAACTTTGCATCAAAGTTCATACCACTTTTGACTCCGTACTTTGCTTGGTTTGCATATAATACAGGAATACTATTGAGAGCCACAGTGGGTTTATTCTGACTTTGCCTAGGAACAAGAATATGAAAATAAATTGACTGCATTATAGCAGCTGGGAAATATTTCCCTAAAAGTGTATTTTGGCTACTGGGAAATTTTTTTTCTTACTAATTGCAGTTTGAAGACTTCTTTTTCCTAAAATTTTGTTTAGTAATGAAAGCTATAAAGATTACTGTCGTTTGTAAAACAGTCTCACGAGTTTCCATTTTCTACTTGCAAGCTGATGGTTTTGATACATCTGCTCGTAAGTTTGCGCTTCTTTTGTCGGAGTAATTTGAATATGCCTTGCCTGGCACAGAAATATTTTGTGTGAAAGCTTCTAGTGTTGTGAGCCAACCATTTTTCGCGTAGTTTTCGTTTATTTTCGACGATTTGGTGGCACTGATCGTCGATTACGTGATCTTGGTGAACTTTTCCAATTGCAGATGGCAGATATGGCTGACTAGATAGCTTGCCACTGCTCCTGAATGTTTGATTGAAGCTCGTGGGTTTCATTGTGCCTGTCTAAACTTTCAGTGAAAGGAGACTAGTAGTTCTGCATGGAGTCCTCATTTCTCAGTGCACTGATATTCAAGCTCACGGTCTTCTTCTTTGTTTTTTATTAAATGTGATTTAACGTCTGCTATACTGGTCGTTGTTTCTTCGAGATCTTGACGTAGTCAATTTCATTTTAAATTCTTCCATTAATCGATCACCAAATAACCTTGTGGGTTGTCTTATGTTGAAAGATCGTTATATATTACAGCAAGTTCGGTGACACCTTAGCCGTCAATTGATGCACGCTGTGCAGACCACTATGTGATGTGGTTTCTGTTTCAACCCATTTTTGTATTAAAGTCGGCCACAATGATTTTGATGTCACGTCTAGTATGTATATTTCCGCGTGATTCGAATGGTTCTGTAGATGTTCAGGTTTTAGAAGGTACGTGGAGCACGTTTATATAACGAGCTTCTTGCAGTCGCCCGATTCAGCTGCCTCTAACCTGGAGAACGGACGCTGATTTCGTATTAGATTTAGAGCACACTGACTCGCCGTTACACGTTGTGTCCATGATTATATCAGAATTTCCTCTGCTCAGGAGGCACCGCTGGGAAGTATAAATCTAAAAATCTACTATCCACCTCTTCCGGAAGGCGGTAGGAAAGTGTATTCTTCTGAGGACCAAACGAAGATTTCTGTTTACGTTATAAAGAGCTTCCATGTACGCTTCCATGTTAAGGCCTTAGTTGTATTTATTAACATCACCGATCGTAATCGATGGCAAAAATTCCATTTGCATCTAGCCTCTGATGGAATTCGAACCCTGTACCTCCCGGTCTAAGTGCCGAAGGCTTTAACCACTGCACCACTTGACGGTCCACATGAACGTAATGTAAAAGTAATTTATTCACAGTGACATCAAATACTTCTTTCAGCGTGCTATAAATTGTTGAATATTGCATTGTCTTCGAGCACTAGACTGTTCTGTAACTTTGGCGTTCGAACAGAAAAAGCAAACACAAAATAGGTTTTAATATACCTTCAAAAAAAATATATGCGTGCCACTAGTTGTAACTTTTTCAAATGAATCCTCGGTATTTTGGAACGTCAAACTTAATATTTTTCACCAATGCTCCAATTAAAATTACAAAAATTAAAATTATATAGTGATCCGACACCTAATTGTTGCAAATACTGCTAATCTGCAAAAGTCTTGTATTTCTCACCAATTCATTAAACACCCCTTTCAATACCAAATAAATCAAAACATATCACAATATCAGCATAACAAAACCATCGATTCATCATACGCAGCATTGCGATCTCTCGTATTATTTCATTTTTATTTTTTGCCACATTCACCATAATCAATCAATATTCGCTACTGATTGATGAAAGGCATAAACATCACTCAACACAAATCACAATACAAAAATTTCAATTGAATTGACTGCCTACACCTTTAATAGGAATAGTTAATCATAATCTGCATAAACACGGAGTCTAATGAATTGTTATTATACGCGAACAATTGTTAATCTGCATATGAGTTATACGTACGTGTATACAAAGCGAAGTTTGAATACATCGCAAATTATATTGTTGTTGTGCTGATCTTATTAAAAAGAATTAAGATTATGCAAATTTGTATAAAAAGATTAATGCGCACGCGCGAGCTAGCTCTCATTCGCGCGATAGACATACATAAGGAACAAAATATTTAACACATAAGTATAAAGCAGCAGAAGAAGCTAAGTGCGGTTGATAAAGGTTAACTAGACTACATATAAAAAGGTATAAGCGTTAAAGATAATTAATTTTTTAGATCTTATTGGTGTACAAAGGTGGGTTTGAAACGGTAGCGTTACTTTCTTCATAACGTTTTTATGTCTTCATTTTTTTGTTTTATGGGATTTGATTGATTGAAAGATATTAAACTCGGCTCTATATGTATTATAAAAGTATGTTAGATGTACCGTACGCGAACAGGAAGGTGTTGATTAAGATTGAAATTTTTTTAACTTTGCAGATATAAAGTAAAATTCATTTTTAAACCCGATTTAAATCAATTAAGTCGAATACAAGCAAAAAAAATGTATATCAGAATAACAGCTTGATAGTTCATTCATTAAGATGAAATTTTTCAAAACTTGTGCTTCTTTAACGTATTAAAAGGGGCTGAGAGATTGCTGGCTGATCGTCGTCAAGTTGAAACAAAAGAAATTTTCTCTTTTTATAAGATAATTTGTATTAAATTGAGATGAACTAGGAGGAAGCCAATCCATCCAGATACCGTCAAAGTACAGGTGCTTGCAACGATATCACTTACGCCGATGTTTTGTTTGTTGTTTATCTCTCTCTTCCCCCCCCCCCCCTCTCACTCACCTCTCTCTGTCCCTCTCTAGTTTCTCTAGGATTTTGCCGCCTGCATTTTGGTCCTCCATCCGTCTCCATCCATCGCGCTTGTCCTCCAGTTTCGACATTCTATTATGCATAGGTCTTGTTCGACATCGTTACGCCAGCGCAGTAGGTGTCTGCTTCTACAACGCACATTGGCTGGTTGTTGATATAACATTTTATTAATCATCCATTGTTATGGTGACCTGCGACGTGGCCGAGCCATCTAACTTGATTAGATTTAATGAATTCCATGAAATCGCTTCGACCTACCTTTCGAAGGTAGATAACAATATTCAGTCGTTAGAGGTCATAGATGTTTAGATCACAATAATTTTGATTGGACGTGGAAAACTCGTTGTCCGGCAGCGAATCGGGCTTTTATTTCTGCCTGCATATCATTTAACGTTTATAACTGACCCGAGGTATTTAAAGTTTTCCATGCTATCAAAATTATGGTCGCCAATTCTGAGCCATGGAGAAGTTCATCTCTAAACTAAATCTTCTTGCGAAGCGATG
This sequence comes from Nephrotoma flavescens, assembly GCA_932526605.1. Classification (NCBI taxonomy): domain Eukaryota; kingdom Metazoa; phylum Arthropoda; class Insecta; order Diptera; family Tipulidae; genus Nephrotoma; species Nephrotoma flavescens. The sequence continues at coordinate 255,511,367 of OW052221.1, forward strand.
GAGCGGTATAAAACTGTCCTTAATACCGCTAAGTTTTTGGCCAAAACACTGGTCAGTGGTCAATCGGTTGGGCCGAAAACCACATTGATAGTCACCAATGATGTTTTCGGCGAAAGGGGTGAATATGGTACAATATTAACCAACACTTTGTAAGCAGCGTTCAATAGAGCCATACCACGATAGTTTCCACATTTAAGACGTTTTTGTGTGACAGATATATGAGCGCGGACTTTCAATTCTCCGGCAGCTCTTCTTGATCAAAAATGGAGACGGTGAGATCGGATAGATATGATGCAAGAGTATAGCGCCTCAAAGTGTATGGCAATCGACCGAGTGCCTTTCTATTTTTCAATCTACTAATAGCTGCATCTACTTCCTCCACTATGGGATATTCGACAAAAACCGCTTCACCTGGAGGAGCTATTACTCTAATGGGAGTAACTTCGTCATTCCGATTTAGCAGATGTTGAAAGTAGTTTTATCATACTGGGAGAATATCAGCCGCGTTTGTCCTCAGCTCTCTATTCCCATGGTAGATGCCTGTACTTCTTGAAAGGAGGTCTTTAGTGAGATTTCTGGCGTTAGCAAAAAGTCCCTTGAATTTCGTAGCGCGTAGATATTTTGCTAGAGTGCTTTTAGTGTTGCGCACCAGTCATCGACGATCAGTGGATCTATTCTGGCTTTCCCTGGAAATAAGAAATTAGGATTAGGGAATAAAAATATATATTAGAGAAATTTACAATAAATTAAACATTTATTTTCTTTCTTCTAAATATGAATGATAATTTTGAGATTTTTGGATGATGACGAAGTTAATGAAAAGCGGTGTATTCGCTTGCTCTGGAAACGATTGCGCGCATTGGACGCATCTTATTCTTTTGAAATTATAGAAAGTGAATTTGTCGCACTATAGCTTATTGTTTGCCACAAGGTACGGATGAATTATATTTTTGAATCAAGAAGTTTAAATTTTTTTTTATTTTAAGTTTAAAGATTTTCAGCCTTTTTATAGATAAATACTATATACTATGACATTCACAATGTTTGCAACTTTTCGACCCAGCAAAAAAAAAAAAAAAACCATTTACTCATAATATACTACCACAAAAGTAGAAAATTAGCTCCCCCTCCCTCCCCCATTTTTAACCCCCAGGGTCGTTTTGATATGATATGATATTTTACAATGTAGGGCAGGTGTTACGCTGGTACCCTATACATGCAATTTACATGCAATTTAGTATGTCCAAGTCGATAGTTGATGCATTCCTTTGATGACGCAGCAACTGAATGACTTGAGCACATATCCGCTCTACTACTATTCCATTCGATTATCCCTTAATTACCCAAGAATTTTATAGGTTCTCTAATTTTACAGCTTTAGGATATGTTGTATTCTCTAATAATAGAAGAACTGCAAGAGAAAGCTGCCGTTATACAACGTACCCCAGTTCGATTTTTGCTTCTTCTAAAATTATCAATATTTTGATAATTATAGTTAATATTTTAAACATTCCTTAAAGATGAAGAGAGACAGCTTTTTATATTTTACCGTTCTATAAACCTTTCGATGTATCCATCGGCATCAATAATCAATGACAGGAGCCATCTCGTTCCACGAAGCACACAGCTGTCCAATTATGAAACGCTCAATGAATACCCCTGCAATAATATAATGAACTATTCCCCAATAAAACCCCGAACTATAATTCCTAGCCGCTATTCACCCAAAATACAACCCTCCGAACCACGAACGGCGCCTCACGAGAAAAAAAATCTCCCTCAACTAGCCAAACCGACATCTACAATCAAGAATTGGGACCGTCGACACAAAACCACATCATACAGCAAAGCTCCTAAAGAAGCAATGACTTTAGTACTCTAGGTGCACTGATCCAGAATACCACAGACGGAAAATAATAGAAAGCTGTAAGCCTCGAATATACAACAATTGAACCCATCCAACACCTAAACAACCATGGCGTGTGTTTTGTTACAACGCACATGACATATTCACTATCAATATACATATACATATGTGCATATTTACACACGTACAACTTTATATACATTACGACTCCTTCATAATTCTTCAAGCCAGCTCACACCCACGACTATCCCGAAAACAATTGTTAAACGCTTTAACTTCACTAACGTCCCAAAAAATGTCTTGCTCATTCAAGATCAAAAACTGCGCCCACAAAACATATAACAAACCACTCAAAGAGTGCCAAAAACCCAAAAGCAACCCCCGCTAGCAAAGATATGTTTTCAATTACAACACTCAAAACAACCACCGATAAACTACTCCTGTGACACCATTGTGGCCTCCCCGGAAACAGGGAATCACCAAAAACACCCCTATAGAATTCCCACCGAAGCCGCATTCCCCTGGCCTACCGAAGAAACAATTGTCTATAGCAAACTTTTGTTCCACAAACATTTTATAGGGAAAAATATTTTTCCATTTAACTCTGTTTCGAAAATATTTACACGAAACTTATTTCCCAAATAGGCCAGAAAAACACAATTCAAACAAAAATCCCTCGAAAACACTTCCCCTACTTCCCATTCCCAGATAAAACCAGAACAGTGCCCCTGGAAGAAAGAATACATATCAACGCCCACAAGTATTAAATATATTTAGCCACTAACTAAACATTTACAAACACAAAGAAAAACAGATAAACCACAACTTCGCAGCCCAATACATCAAATTTCATCAGTACCTTGAACCACTATGCTCCGAACAGGAAAAGGCAGTCGATAAAACTTACTCGGCTCACGAAGCAAGCTACATCCTCACTCAATGTACATCCCTTCCACATATACAGTACAATACACATTTATACAAAAAGCTCGCAACAACCAATAAAACCACGAAACGGCCGCGACGAAATAAGTCAATTGGTCGACCGACAACAAAAACCACTACAGGTAAGAACAATCGTTCAATCCAACCATCTCCGACACTCTTGCACAAACGTCGACGCAAAAAATCGCATTGGAACCCAACTCGTGGTTCGCCGACAACACCCGACGAGCGCATCTCACAAACCCGCAAAAAAAAGCTCACGCAACCTCTTACAAACCTCGCACACCTAACTGGAATACACATCTTCAACAAATCAATCAAGATGCTATAAACTCGTATTCTGTATATCATCCCACCCGATACTCACCCAATTCAATCGACGAATACCTTAAAGCATAGGATACTCACATCGGTCCACTGCATGTAAGATATCACATCCAGCCTCCTTACATAAACACAAACAAAAACATACCGTACTGATATTCATACAATATCCAGCACTACACCAACGTACCAATTTGTAATATGTACATTGAGCTCATACGAGATGTATTCTCAATCCACATAATTATTCAAAAACCAATTCATTCATTTGTTATTTGTGGATTCAACAATCTAAAGCACACTCGTTGCCTGACGTTAAACAACCACCACAAACAAATCTAGACAACACGTACGGTAAATCAAATATTCCCGTACTTGGTTATTTTAAATTATATACCTATTTGAAAAAATTTCAACATAAACAAATAAGTGGGAAAACCTACTAAAACCAGCGGCGTTTTCTAGTGATTTTCTACACGTTCGCCGAACGACTAAACAATTTTTGATTTTTATTCTAATTCTAAAAGTTTTATTTTTATTACAGAAAATTTTATTTTTATTAAAAATTTCTAATATTATTTTCTTAATTAATTACTATTATTTTAATTATTTCGGGTGATCAAAATCCGAAGCAGAACACCTTGAGAGCACAACCGGGGCACGCCATTGCTATACCTATATGTCATGTCGGTTGGAAATCTCTCGGTACTGGCTAATCCTCGATACAGTGAATGTGTAAATTCCATTTGCAAAGATTGAACAACTTCGGGGTCAATAGCAAACAGGTCTACCTCATCGTATTAAAATGAGGTTAATTTTTATTTGCTTAGGATATCTTAAACTAACTAGACATATATGCCATGTCAGTTGGATATCTCTGGGTACTGGCCAATCCTCTCTCTCTCTCCCTCTCTCTCTCTCTGGCACTATATCCCATCAAGTGATTTGGCCGCCTCAAATGAGGTTTCATAATCAAATTTTCATTTCGGATAATGAGTGATTAATTCATTGATCCTAAAACCAGCTGTGAAATTTTGTCCTTGTCACCACCGGGAATCAAACTCGGACCTCCGGTCGCTCCGGGCGGCTTGGGGATAATTTTTATTTGTTTAGGATGTCTTAAGCTAACTAGACATATATGCCATGTCATTTGCAAATCTCTCGGTACTGGCCAATCCTTGATTAAGTGAATGTGTAAATTCCATTTGCAAAGATTGAACAACTTAGGGGTCAATAGCAAACGGGTCTACCTCATCGTATTAAAATGGGGATAATTTTTATTTGTTTAGGATATCTTAAGCTAACTAGACATATATGCCATGTCATTTGGAAATGTCTGGGTGCTGGCCAATCCTTGATTCAGTGAATGTGTAAATTCCATTTGCAAAGATTGAACAACTTCGAGGTCAATAACAAATGGGTCTACCTCATCGTATTAAAATGGGGATCATTCTAATTTGTTTAGGATATCTTAAGCTAACTAGACATATATGCCATGTCATTTGAGAATCTCTGGGTACTGGCCAATCCTCGATACAGTGAATGTGTAAATTCCATTTGCAAAGATTGAACAACTTAGGGGTCAATAGCAAACGGGTCTACCTCATCGTATTAAAATGGGGATAATTTTTATTTGTTTATGATATCTTAAGCTAACTAGACATATATGCCATGTCATTTGAAAATCTCTGGGTACTGGCCAATCCTCGATACAGTGAATGTGTAAATTCCATTTGCAAAGATTGAACAACTTAGGGGTCAATAACAAATGGGTCTACCTCATCGTATTAAAATGGGGATATTTTTTATTTGTTTATGATATAAGATATATTATATTAAGCTAACTGGACATCAGCGGCGTTTTCTAGTGATGTTCTGCTCGTTCGCCGAACGACTAAACAGTTTTTGATTTTTATTCGAATTCTAAAAGTTTTATTTTTATTACAGAAAATTTTATTTTTAAAATATTTTATTTTAAATTATAGTTTTTCTAATATTATTTTCTTAATTAATAACTATTATTTTAATTATTTTGGGTGATCAAAATCCGAAGCAGAACACCTTGAGAGCACAACCAGGAAACGCCACTGACTAAAACGTACATATTATAATTAATTAGGTCCTATGTCTGTTTTGCAATCACCGACTTATTTGTGGACTCCAACTTATTCAAATAAGTCACTCGCGGCACCACTCCGGCAACTCCCCGGAAACGTCTCCCTGTTGAGAAAGAATCCACATGCAATCCCTATCCAAACACTTCTTCTTCGGCATACCTAGGCAAAACGTTAGTACTTAATAAACACATTTTTATTAATCACTTGTTTTTGTTCCGCAGAATATTTTTCAAAAAGTTTAAAAAATCACTCGATCGATTTCGACTTGTTAGGTCATCATCAGGAGTATCTACGATCGTATCGATCGAGTGATTTTTTAAACTTTTTGAAAAATATTCTGCGGAACAAAAACAAGTGATTAATAAAAATGTGTTTATTAAGTATAAGTGTGTTTCGCCAAGTGCCTACGGCAAATAGCGTAAAAAGTGCAAAACGTTAGTGTTAATTTTTTTTTTTTTAAACAAAATTAAATGGGGAATAACATTCCCTGCTAATTTAGATATGGAAAAAATATTCCCATTCTACAATTAGTATTCACATCAAATTTTACTCCTCAGTAGGCCGGAGAAAAATATTCGAACAGAAACCACATACAATGGTATCGCCTACCCCCAGCTCCCCACACCCGGAGAACCACCAAAATAGTGCCACTGGCCAGAAGACCTATTTCAATAAGTACGCCTAGACACAAATGTCTCCAAAATTGTGTCTTGACTATATGTAATACATCATCGAGGAATAAATATACCTGTCGACATTTTTCTTTCATTTAATAGAAAATGCGTTTTATTTTTTGTTATTACGTCACAAAAAAGTCAAATTATTTAAATAATTGCCAAATTTTCATTTTTACGTATCATAATATTAATGACATTCTCAGGTGCCACAATAACCATATTTTTGTACACTAAAATATGGTGGTGAAGAAAAATCAGTATACGGATTTTGTCTCGAAATGTGTGAAACGAAATGAGTGTAACCAGAAAGATATACTACTACATATTTGTGTTTGCATTAGTTTCGTGCGTATGATTGTTTTACTGCATATGCAAGCCACGTGTCATTCTTTTTTTGTTTATTTATATTAACCCTTTGAGTGCCGACATGATTTCGGCTAATGTATTGAGGAGCACGATTGCGATTTTTTTTTACCTAAAAAAGAGTTAACCATTGTAAACGCCATATTATTGTGTTTATGTATTTTCAATTTTTTTATAGTTAATATTTTATTTTTAAAATTTATGAAATTTAAAACAAATTTATTTATTTCAAATTATATGTTTTAACTATAAAATTAATTTATGATAAAAAAAATTAAAGGAGTTAATTTTCTACGTTTTGTGGTAGTATACTATGAGCAAATGACCCTTGTTTTGCTGGCACGAAATGTCGCAAACATTGTGAATGTCATAGTAAATAATATTTGTCTATAAAAATAGCTAAACATTTTAAATTATATATATTTTTAAAGAAAATTTAATTAAATAATTTTATTTCTATGCCAAGTAAAAATGGTAAATACGTAAAAATGGTGTTGTTGTCACTATGTGCCAGTTTCACAGGCTGTTGTGTGTCGCGCTATTTCGAAAATTTTAAGCTGTTATCGGACCCTTTCCTTGGTTTTTTAATAAATATATGTATCTCTATGTATTTCTAAACAATAAAATGTATAAAGAAAAATTGATTCTAAATTATTATTTTACTTAATTTAGTAGAACCATACATTTCATGAACTCAGTAATCAAATTAAATAATCTTTCCTCGTTTTATTCGATAATCCAAGTCGCCAGAATACACTTTTAATGACTCCCAGCTGCTATAATACTGTCAATTTCTTTTCATTACCTTATTGCTATTGGGAAAGCCAGAATAAACCCACAGGCGGCATTGATCATTAAACCAATCAATGTGGGACCTCGGAGGTCTACTTCCGATGGGTTTTTGTGCCACCGTGGTTATTGCTTACGTGCCACTGCTCCTGGATGTTAGGAAGAGCTTCTTCGTTGTTACCGTGCAGCTCTAAATATTTAGTGACGGCTGATTGATAACACTGCTGTAACGCTTGGTCTGCATCAACATTCCATCAAACGGTCTTTTGTGCTTGTCTATTGCCGTTGTTTATTGATGACTTTCTCCAGCTCGACAAAGAATATATCTTTCATGTCATTTGAATTAGCTTCGGTGAGGGCATGTACATTATTAACGTGTACAATTCCCGAGCTCGAGTTTGTGATGAATCTGTTATGGTAATCCGAGGTCCGCTCAATCCGCTTGTTACGTGTGTGAGCAACGGACTGGTGTAAATCTTAAGCTATTCCGTCCTTCCAGCAGGTCTATTGAGGAAGATTTAACCCTAGTAACTCTAGATCACTTTATGATGTACGCCTCGGTTTTCGTTGTACTCTTGAACTTCTACAACGAATGGTTCATCAATTTTAGGAACGATCATCGATAACGGAAAAATGAAATTGCAAATTGGTTATTTGCGGTTTATGAATAAAGATAATAATTTGCAATAAACCAGTCTTGACCCTTTAACCAAATTTCTCATATTGAGAATAATTTACTGTATTAAACTAATTTTTCTCAGTTTAAGAATAATATTTTTTTGTGTTTCTGAGTCATAATAGGCACCTTATTGTCTAGTTTACGGGTTAGGTTTTTGGGTTAGGTTATCAATTATTTTACTACTTAGTATACATTTTATGTTACTGTTATAAATTAAAACAAAAAGATAAAATTCCGTGTTTTACCATGGTAATACATGGAAAGTGTTATGTTCCTTAATAAAATTCGAGATCCATTTCTACATAGCTGTCCTCGTTTTTCTTTGTGCCTCACTGTGTTGACCTTGAGACTGGTTCGCATTTCATGAGAGCAAGTACGTCTTCACATTTTCCGATGTTTGCCCTTTTCTTTAAGGTTTAAGTGATCTCAATGAAATTTTATCCAAATAATTGTTGCCGGTTTTTGGTGGCAGTTTTTTTTGATGATCAATTCTGTACCAAAAACCTATAATCGCCTAACTACACTTAAGTGCTTTTTCTGTGTGTATTGTTTTTAAAAAAATTAATATAATTTCTACAACATATTTTAATCTTATTTAATTCGGCGAAAAAATAAAAAAGTTATTACCAAAAAACTAAATTTGAAACAATACCTTTTGACACAAACCCTAGTTTTGAAACACAATTTACAAAAAACTATAAAAAGTGACTTAAGCGAGTTGACCTTTTTGGTACAGAATTATCACTCGTCTGCTGGTTGTTACATTTGCACCAGTGGCACTATTCTGGTAATTCCCTGGGAATAGGGAATTGGGGACAGATTTTGGGGCATATGCTCGACCAGCTAGCAAGCAAGCAATATGCTAGCGCAAAAACTGGCTACTCAATCAATTTTACCAAGCAAATTTGAATTTGGATTTACTTTTTTTTATAATTTTTTGTTGTTTTTTCGCGATTGCACAGTAAACTTTGCGGCTTAGTGCGTGTTTCAATTGGTTTAAATGCCGCATAAAAAGTTAAAAAGTTAAAAAAACAATCGTGGTAATTTTTTTTTAACTTTTTAACTTTTTATTGTTAAAATTTTGACATTGGCATGGTTGCTTATTTTATGTGTAATTATGAACGTATACAGCAGATTTAAATATGAAAATATGTAAAATAAATACTATTTACATGTATATTAGTTAATTATGGTCAGCTTACATCTAAATCATTACGATTTTTCTCAAAATTTGTACATGACAAATTTCTGTTTACAAACAAATATTTTTGTCAGCCAAATATTTTCCACATACAAATTTTATCAGCTCTTGAAGCAGATAAAAAGTTTGACATTTTTATTCACCACAATTTTTAACTTTTTAACTTTTTATGCGGCATTTAAACCAATTGAAACACGCACTTAGAAAACTATCCAGCAAATTTTTATACTGGTTTACTGTCAAATTCAAATTTGCTTAGTAAAATTGATTGAGTAGCCAGGTTTTGTGGTAGCATATTGCTTGCTTGCTCATCGAGCATGTGCCCCTTTATATGTAATTTCAGTTCAAATATTTTTTTCCCGGTCTACTAAGAAGAAAAGTTTAATGCAAATATTTATAAATTGGGAATAATTTTTCCATATCTAAATTGGCAAGGAAAATTATTCCCAATTTTATTTTGTTTTCAAAAAAATTACCACTAGATTTTTACCTCAGTATGCCAGAAAAAAATTGTTAAAATAGAAATTACATATAAAATCTTTCCCCAAATCCCTATTCCCAGGGAATTACCAGAATAGTGCCACAGTAATTCAAAGGTGCACCTCGACGTCCCAACAACCTCTGTCCAACATTCAAAACTTGCTTCACTACCTTCTTATTACAGAAAGCCAACCTGTTGACTTATGTTCTTCTTGATGATATATCCGAACAATCGTGCGAGTTGCTCCTGTGTTTAAAATAATCACAAAATTTTTCTGGTTAAAATTAGCACCCACTGTAGGCTTAGTAGGTTATGTGTGGCAGTCTGTTTTGGGAACACCTTTTGCATTACCAAAAGCTTTATTTCCTTTGATTTTGCTACTTTAGTGTGATAGTGATCTCTCCGGCTTTTGACCTTTTTCTTAGCGTTCAATATTCAACTTACTTGGTGTTGTGTTCAACAAGTAATCCTAGTACTTCCCTCGCGGAAGGTTGATATTAACCGCCCGATATACCTTTCAGTGTACAGTTCACCTCAACATATCTTATTTAACAGTTTGTTGATGTTCGGTACATTGTCATTAACTAAGGTGCATTCAATTTTTTTGGTAAAAGCTACTTTGGGTGTGCGTCTCTGAATCAAGAATCCAGTCGAAGCATTGATTTTAGCTCTTTCCACTGTTTGAAGAATATACCACTGGCGAAAACCTAAGCTCAAATCGTCCTTATGTTATGTTCTTGGTGTTCTATAACCAGAGATGGGCGAGTTATATTATGCAAAACAATTTACGCGCGTGTCGTCTCGTAATCTATTAAATAGGCTACATAATGAAATTTTGCGTCCATGACGTCAACAATGAAGGAAATGATATTGGAAACTTAATTTTCTCATTATATTCTCTTAATTTTACGTAGCCGCCGCGCTAATAAAGTTGCTGTTTAGCCAAATAAGATTATAAAAATCACCTGTCACGACGTTCGTTCACGCTAATCTCGGATAAATTTGAATCCGATAGGTGGCGCTGTTGTCGAGATTTTAAAAAAATGTTTTAATTTTTTCAAAAAAAAAAATTCTTTTAATTTTTTTTTTAGATTTTCATAAATATTTTTTAAGCCATTTTTTAATTCTAAAAATCATGTGACACGCACACGATGTTCGTACACGTTAATCTCCGAAAACGACCAACCGAAGTATTGTAGATTGTATTTGAAATTAAATTGTTAATTTATTGTGTGTGCAGATTTCTATACGTGTCAAAAAAAAATTTGGGGAAAAAATTAAAATTCCAAAAGTTTATGGAAAATATAGTGCAAGTGAAAATGTTTCATTTAATTTATTAAAGAATTTTACCTCATGCTCATATTTTGATATGGCTTGAAGATAAAATCTGCCCAGAAGAAATTGACCAAATAATTTTGGCAGAAATTTCAGATCGATCAATTGACCAATAAATGTTTGGTATTGTTACAACAAATATGGTCCACTTGGTCCGTGCGGTGCTTTTAACATGACATCGCCATGCATGTACAATGGAAAATGTACAAAGCGTGTATTTTAACTTCAAATTTTCCCAATAAATTATTATGGTATGCCATCGCATAATCGTCCGGTGGCCGACTTGGTTAACAGTGATGTGTAGCGAGAATAACTGTATAACAATGTGCCACATTTATTGCGAACAATGAGCCATTAATGACGGCTGAACAAAAACGTATTTATGATCGAATTATGCTGACTGTTGCTGCAAAACATGGCGGCTTTTTCTTTGTGGATGCACCAGATGGAACTGGTAAGATGTTTTTAATATCACTTATCCTTGCAAATATACGTTCGCAGCACAAAATTGCTTTGGCAATTGCATCGTCAGGCATTGCTGTCATACTTTGTTAAATGGTGGACGAACAGCACATTCAGCGCTCAAACTGCCATTGGACGTTCATAACAAACCGAACGTAATGTGTAGCAAAAAAAAAACAGTGGAAGTGCTGCAAAAATGTTCGATCATTATCTGGGATGAATGTACTATGGCCTACTATGTGCTACCTTTATTACAATCCGGTGATTTCCGACAGACATTGCCAGTCATTTCACGCTCTATTTACGCCGATGGGATTAACGCATGTTCGGCATTCGTTATAGCAATCAACAAATCCCAAGGGCAAACAATGTCCGTTTGTGGACTCGACTTAGAAAACCCATGTTTCTGTTATGGCCAGTTATATGTTGCATTCTCACGTGAGGGTCAACCATCGAATCTCTTGATATTGGCAAAAGACAGATTGACAAAAAATATTGGGGTGACGGTCTCTTTATCGTAAACAATTTATCGTGTTTCAATTTAACGTGAACATTTAATCGTAGAACAGTTTATCGTGGACACAATTTACCGTGGACACAATTTACCGTGGGACAATTTATCGTAGAACAGTTTTTCGTGGACAATTTATCGTAGAAAGGATTTATGCGTGGTATCAAAAAATTAGTGGGATTCTTTAGTGATTTTTGGAAAAAGTTCTGAAATATTGCCATGTGGGACGGAACTCGGTAGTTTCTTAACCGATTATAATGGGATTGGGTATGTTGGATGGAAATGGGATTATTGAAGGATTTTAGGAAGAAGTTCTGGAATATGGCCATGTGGGATGGAACTCGGTAGTTTATTAACCGATTATGATGGGATTGGGTATGTTAGATGATAATGGGATTATTGAACGATTTTTGGAAAAAGTTCTGGAATATTACCATGTGGGACGGAACTCGGTAGTTTCTTAACCGATTATGATGGGATTTGGTATGTTGGATGGAAATGGGATTATTGAATGATTTTTGGAAGAAGTTCTGGAATATGGCCATGTAGAACGGAACTCGGTAGTTTCTTAACCGATTATGATGGGATTTGGTATGTTGGATGGAAATGGGATTATTGGATGATTTTTGGAAAAAGTTCTGGAATATGGCCATGTGGGACGGAACTCGGTAATTTCTTAACCGATTATGATGGGATTAGGGAATCCAAGTCGGTTCTACCCGAATTCGTGTAGTTGGGCAATTACTTACCCCCCAGAGACACCCGAAACCTTCGGGAAATGCTGCAAACAACCGAAACCGACAACCCTCCTATGCATCTTAACGAAAATGGAAAAAATAGAAACGTATGTTTGTAGAAACCGGTGAGGTAATAATAAAAAAACGGAACCGAAAGTCGGGTACCCGAAATTCGGGTAATTGGACTTCCTTGTCGGGTAGTTGGATTCCGTAGTACTTACGTTTATGTTTTTCCCATTTTCGTTCAGATGCATAGGAGGGTTGTCGGTTTCGGTTGTTTGCGGCGATGCCCGATGGTTTCGGGTGTCTCTGGGGGTGAGTAATTGCCCAACTACACGAAGTCGGGTAGAACCGACTTGGATTCCCTAGATGGAATTAGGTAATTTGGATGGAAATGGGATTATTGAATGATTTTTGGAAGAAGTTCTGGAATTAGGCCATGTGGGACGGAACTCGGTAGTTTCTTAACCGATTATGATGGGATTGGGTATGTTGGATGGAAATGGGACTATCGAATGATTTTTGGAAGAAGTTCTGGAACATGGCCATGTGGGACGGAACTCGGTAGTTTCCTAACCGATTAAAGATCCCGGCTCCTACGGCCCCCGAAATTAAAATCTAAAGAGCCCCGCAGGGCTACGGGGAGCAGCGTAGGTGTCATTAATAGATTCTACATAACCCGCTCCTACGTGCGGCACGCAGTGCGACATGTTTGAAGATCCCGGCTCCTACGGCCCCCGAAATTAAAATCTAAAGAGCCCCGCAGGGCTACGGGGAGCAGCGTAGGTGTCATTAATAGATTCTATATAATCTGCTCCTACGTGCGGCACGCAGTGCGACTCCCACTCTCAATTTAATATATTCATAAAAAATATTAAATTTCATTTATTTTTAAATGAGATTCAATATTTTTTTATTAAATTTTTTTAGCACATCTTAACGTATTTTTTAAAATTTTAGTTCGTTTTATTCCAATGGATGGCGCTAGGTCCAAAATGCTAAGCAAAGGCACATTTTTAGTTATAAACAAGTCCGCTCTTGTTCAAAGTGGCGCTACCGTCGCTCAGACTGTCAAAAAAAATTGACTGCGATACTAAAGCTGTTCCAAACTGTTATACGATAAATTGTCCACGATAAACTGTTATACGATAAATTGCGCACGATAAGCGGTTCTACGATAAATTGTTCTACGATAAATTACTCACGATAAATTTTTCACGATAAACTGACAGTAAATCTTAATAAATAAAATAAAAAATATGCATCGAATGTTAGTTTTATATGGATAGTATTCGTATGGCAATCTGTCACACTGTTAAGTAACGCAACTTTAAGATATGTAAGTAACATTTTATTTGCAATTGACTTGCTCATATATGTTCTATGCCTGTCAAATGCATAAAATATCAGATACTAAATCACATAAATTATTCATTAGTAAATGAGTGAGTCATACGCTGGGTATGCACCCAGTACTTGCGCACTATTAAAATATATGAAAATTTTATTAACACTTACTTAAAAATAATTGAAACTTTGAAATATTTTTAAAAATCTCTAATTAACTAGAGTCATCTAAGTACCTATATAAAATATGGAATAGGAACTAAAAATAAATATAATTTAAACGATTATTTGCTTTGCGCGCCATCTCTTATCAAATAAGTATACTCTATTAGCGCGATAGAAGATTTCTATCGACCTGATGATGTTGAACCACTTCCACATCACATCAACATCAGTTTAGTGCAAATCAACATGTACAGAGCACAATTTGGGTATACATAATCTGAATTCGTTTAGCATGCTAGGCTTGACGTACTATGTTTCTCCTCAAACGGCGGTCATCAAAAAAACACGATTTAAAAAATCCCGCGATCATCCAGCACGGTTAGATTTACGAAAACGTGTCATTATTAAATGAATTGGTGATGAAACTAAATTCTTATATACATTCTCCAGCAATTCAGTCTCATCCCTAATGTACCTGGCTCATATTTAATGAGCGAATTTAAGGAAAAATACGTCCGTTTCCGTGGACAAATTTTATGTCTTTAGTTTGATCATATATCAGAATATGAGAGAAAATATATTTGGTTCGTTTTTATCACCATTTTATAAAGATGGCACTGTTAATTCTTAACTAGTTGACAGTTAGTTGGCTCTAGTCGTTCCTAGGTGGAACCATGAAAACCTCGTCTGATGCATAATTAAAAATTGCTAAATAAATTTAAAAAAATGCTAAATAAATTAAATGAATTAAATGTCAGGCACATTTTGCAATATAGACATTAGCGGCATCTATCAACAATTGGCATGAACTAACAATCAATTTGGTTTGTGTTAGACCATCGAGCAATAAATATATAAGAGCAATCAAGTAGTGCAAATTTTATAAGTCAATTTTTCCGAGGTTAATCTTATTTTATAGTTTTAATGTATTTATATACACAAATTTAATTTTTTTTCTATATTTAATCCAATATACGTATCTTATAAACATATCGGCATAGTTATTTTATAGTTCATTGTTCTTGTTAGGCTTATACAGATTGCCAATAGTAAAATAGATTAACCTCGAAATCTCTACATGAGTCCTTTTATGTATATTTTGCTTTATGGTTAGACACACAGTATGAGTCATAAATTAACGTTTAATGCCATGTGCCCCCGCATTTATTGGCGATTTTCATCAATAATGTAAATAGCGTTGGTTTCTAAGTCTACAAGGGGGACGAGAATTGTCAAATTCATTGTTATGACAGTTTTAATCCCCCTTGTTTCATAGCAAACTATGATTTACAATTTGTTCACCAGATGTCAGCTACTTTGTTGAAAATCGTGAATATTTGTCTAAATTTCCGATTAATTAAATTTGTGGTCAGTTCGTACCTGTTATTGACAGATGTCTCTAATGACCATAAACCAAAATCAGCTTGATACTTAATTGATAAGTTGTAATTTATTTAACAAATTTTAATTAAACATCAGAAGAGGAGTATCTTGATACCAGCTCTCGACTATATTATATTGGTGGCTAAATTAATTTAAACCCCAAAAATGTATCAGACATTTCTAAATACTACTCGATTTATTAAGTCAAAAAATGTGTCGTTGCTGATTGCGCATCTTTTTCTACACCATAAAGCCAAAACCCCTTCAAACCCTGCCAGTTACAAAGACACAGCTTCGGACCTGCTCCACAAATATGCATTATTTAATTATCTAATAAAGAAAACACAAATCGTACGTACAACAAGAGCAGTACACAATCACTACTAATCAAATTGTGCACAAGTTGTAACGTATAAGCGGAAGAAGAAGAAGAAGAAAACCTCCTTAAGAAAAATGTGCAGATATACATAAATCTCTTTAAATGGTAATACATGATCGCAATAAATGTAATTGTATTCATCTACTTGTATACGTTAATAAAATATAATAACAATAATATTTAAATTAAATTAAATGTTGATAAATAAATAAAAAAAACATTTATAAAAAATTTTGTTCCGCAGTTTTTATGTGAAAAATGCAAATAGCAGCTAAAATAATTAAAATTTATAGTTTTTATCAGTAACTAAAACTTTTAATAAATAGTTTATGTTACACATTTAAGATTTGCTGTTATCTAAAACGCGATCTATTTTATACCTAAGTCTTATAAATTTGTGATGTGTGCGCGGAATTTAAAGTGAAAATTTTATTTTATTTTACGTTATACGCTCACCCGGACAAAATAAAGAAATTGATAAGATTACTTTTATGTAGAATTACAGAAGCTGCGAAGAGAAGTACCGAACATCTTAAATGAAAACGAAAATGTATTTATTGTAAAGCTTGAGAATAGATGAATTTTGAAATATTTATTGTGTGTAGAGTTGGTTTGAATCTATGCTAAATGATCATATTTTCACTAACCCCTAAATGTATGCATTTTAATAGCGTATTGCACATTTAAATCAATTTTTCTATCACAATGCCGATCATAATGTGTGGTTTTGAACATTCCACACAATGTGCTACTATTTTAATCGTTTTTAATGGTTAGATTTTTTATATATATCAGAATATTGTATTTAGTGATATGAAAATGAGTAAAATAATTTAAAAGCAAAATTTATCAAGTTAGTGATTAAATTGTACCTTATACTTGGATTAGTTTCGAGGAAATTTGATACAATTAATCCTCCTCACTTCTTGTGCACACGCCTGCTGATTCACATGAATCGAACCAATTGGTTGGTGTTCGATTACAAGCCCCAAGAAATATTTGAGCTCGAATGCTATGACCAGAAAAATCCTTTCCTCGTTCTCCGTTTCAATCAAACCGTCATCGACATAAATCGCAAGTAGCATCATTCCATTTTTCTCATTTCACAAAAAGAAACACAAGAATCTGATTCACTGGCCACAAAGTTGCTTTCTTTAATAAATTAAATAAACTTTTTATTCAATCCGCAAAAGCTCGTGGATAGATTACGCATTCGTCCGTAATCGCTGCACTATCAATCGTACTTTATATCAATCTAGATTTCGATCGATCTGGAGCGAATCGTGCTCCTCGTGCGCCGGCATCGTTACAGCATCATTCACCTCTGATTCACTCTATGTCACATTCGCATTTTCATTGGCATTTTTATTAGTGTCTCTAATGTCCAGGGCACACATTAATTCTTCCAGAAGAAAAATCACGCCACGAGCTATCTCAATTTTGGTCGTCTTTGGATTCGACATTCGCTACAATTTTGAAAAATTGCCATATTCGACGAACTCACACGTTTATCTGCCTTTGGATCCACTTTTTGTCGTTTTTCAATTGGAATGTACATAAACATCTCTGACTCGAAAATCCAGGCACTATGCTCGTCTCTGTTCGATTCAGTACATGCACTGCCAAAATGACAGCCTCCACCGAGAACTTGTAGCTCTTCTGTTTCGCAATAGACGGACTCTGTCCCATTGACCTAACGTAAATCGTCAATTAAAAGCAAAAAATACCACCTCGAACCACCAATTTGATTAGTTTGCGTTGGCCCACAATGATGCTTTCCATAGATGCACGCTTCACACGCAACGTACTCGATCACGAAATCGATTTTATTATTTCGAAAAAATTTCTTCGTGTGTGCGACGTTCTGTTGTCCGAGTCATTCATGCCATGTGTGTAGTGAAATTTTCTTGGCCTCATCAACCTCTGATGATTCTTCAACAGCATTTGGAACAGCCTATCGCTTGGAACCCCCACTGCATAAATGTTTCCATTCTTCAGTGGTTCGCAGCGCTTGCTATTCGATTACGAAAATAAATTTATATGAATTGTAGTGTGTAGCTTTTTCATTGTTGTTCTGTTCCGATGAAAAACTCTTATTTAAATTGGAATTGTTCTTCAAAAGGATCAGTTTGATCATTAAAACTTCTGTTCTTTCAATCGTCGACCCTGTGACTTCAATAGAAGCTCCTCTGCCATTAACCGGGCACGTAAACTTATCATAGTTCGGTTTTCCGCACTTGTTGATACCCACGCACTACGAAAATTGTTATATTTAGCTAACAATGATATTAAAATCTTCGGCATAACCTTCGAATCAGAAACTCCTTCACTATTTTCCTTTAATTGTCGTACGACTTCCATGAGTTTTGACACACACGTTACAATACCAAGCTGCCGAATCATAATTTATTATTTGCAGTACAATGGCTGCTTCACTGGATTCTAGAATTTTGCACATCTGCAAAATTCTGTACTTTCGATCTTCTTATATTTTGTTTCGCTTCGAAATTTGTAACAAAATCAAAATGAATAAATAAAACCCAAAGAAATTCACGCTTACCTTCGTCACAGAAAAAAATAAATATAAACAGAAGTAAAGCTGCATACAAAATGTTTACGCATATTTTCATAGTAAAATATGGGGTCACGATCCGGTTTTATGTTGACCAAATTTTAAATTACGGTTTTAATCTGAACGAAAAAAAATTGAAACAAAAACAAATGAAAAGTCAAAGAAACGCTAAATGAATATTCGAAGAGTTGGATATTCTAAGTTTGTTATGTAAGTCGTAAAACGAGTTTGTATTTTGGGGTTACAATCTAAAAAAGTTGTTTCAAAATTTTGTACGCAGCTTTACCTCTGTTTATATTACTTTTCTCTATGCCTTCGTCTTTCGAATTCTTCTTTACACACGATAATGAAATTGTAATAAAGACGATGCCTATCTCGACGGTTCTCAACGATTTCACAACACTCC
Source organism: Nephrotoma flavescens (assembly GCA_932526605.1). Classification (NCBI taxonomy): domain Eukaryota; kingdom Metazoa; phylum Arthropoda; class Insecta; order Diptera; family Tipulidae; genus Nephrotoma; species Nephrotoma flavescens. The sequence continues at coordinate 255,530,107 of OW052221.1, forward strand.
GCGCGAGTACCACAATTTAAATTTTTAAATTTATTTGTTCGTTAATTAAATTATACCAACTTGATGTTAAATTTTACCAAGATTTTGGTTAAAGTGTACAAAACATCTGAAAACGCGCTAGGTGCGCATAATAGTGGGCAAGAGAACAACATCCAAAGAAGAATCAGATATCAAAGCGGAATGTACTAAATTCTTGGTTAAATTGTACCAACTAGTTGGTTAATTTGTACCAAGCACTTAGTAAAAATATACAAAATTTGAAATGACGGTGTTGGGCTCACATAATAACGAGAAAAATATTTTCTTTCAAAACAAAATCGGATATCAAAGCGGAATGTACCAAATTCTTGGTTAAATTGTACCAACTAGTTGGTTAAATTGTGCCAAGCACTTGGTTAAAATGTACAAAATGTGAAACGACGGTGTGGAGCTCACATAATAACGAGAAAAATATTTTCTTTCAAAACAAAATCGGATACAAAACGGAATGTACCAAATTCTTGGTTAAATTGTACAAAGTATTTGAGTAACTTGTACCAAGGTACTTGGTTAAATTGTACCAACTACTTGGTTAAATTGTGCCAAGTACTTGGTAAAAATATACAAAATTTGAAAATACGGTATTTGGCTCACATAATAACGAGAAAAAAAATTTCTTTCAAAACAAAATCGGATATCAAAGCGGAATGTACCAAATTCTTGGTTAAATTGTACAAAGTATTTGAGTAACTTGTACCAAGTACTTGGTTAAATTGTACCAACTACTTGGTTAAATTATGCCAAGTACTTGGTAAAAATATACAAAATGTGAAACGACGGTGTCGGGCTCACATAATAACGAGAAAAGTAATTTCTTTCAAAACAAAATCGGATATCAAAGCGGAATATTCCAAATTCTTTGTTAAATTGTACAAAGTATTTGAGTAACTTGTACCAAGGTACTTGGTTAAATTGTACCAACTACTTGGTTAAATTGTGCCAAGTACTTGGTAAAAATATACAAAATTTGAAATGACGGTGTTGGGCTCGCATAATAACGAGAAAAATATTTTCTTTCAAAACAAAATCGGATACAAAACGGAATGTACCAAATTCTTGGTTAAATTGTACAAAATATTTGAGTAACTTGTACCAAGGTACTTGGTTAAATTGTACCAACTACTTGGTTAATTGTGCCAAGTACTTGGTAAAAATATACAAAATTTGAAAAGACGGTGTTGGGCTCGCATAATAACGAGAAAAATATTTTCTTTCAAAACAAAATCGGATACAAAACGGAATGTACCAAATTCTTGGTTAAATTGTACAAAGTATTTGAGTAACTTGTACCAAGTACTTGGTTAAATTGTACCAACTACTTGGTTAAATTGTGCCAAGTACTTGGTAAAAATATACAAAATTTGAAAAGACGGTGTTGGGCTCACATAATAACGAGAAAAATAATTTCTTTCAAAACAAAATCGGATATCAAAGCGGAATATTCCAAATTCTTTGTTAAATTGTACAAAGTATTTGAGTAACTTGTACCAAGGTACTTGGTTAAATTGTACCAACTACTTGGTTAAATTGTGCCAAGTACTTGGTAGAAATATACAAAATTTGAAAAGACGGTGTTGGGCTCACATAATAACGAGAAAATATTTTCTTTCAAAACAAAATGGGATATCAAAGCGGAATATACCAAATACTTGGTTAAATTGTACAAAGTATTTGAGTAACTTGTACCAACTACTTGGTTAAATTGTACCAACTACTTAGTTAAATTGTGCCAAGTACTTGGTGAAAATATACAAAATTTGAAAAGACGTTGTGGGGCTCAAATAATAATGAGAAGAATAATTTCTTTCAAAACAAAATCGGATATCAAAACGGAATGTACCAAATTCTTGGTTGAATTGTACAAAGTATTTGAGTAGCTTGTACCAAGTACTTGGTTAAATTGTACCAACTACTTGGTTAAATTGTGCCAAGTACTTGGTAAAAATATACAAAGTTTGAAAAGACGGTTTGGGGCTCACATGATAACGAGCAAAATAATTTCATTCAAAACAAAATCCGAAGTCAAAGCGGAATGTACCAAGTTTATGGTTTAATTGTGAAAAGTACTTGGTTAAATTCAACAAAACATCAGAAAGTGATGTTTTAGATGCGCAATTGATTTTTAATTTTATGGATTATATTTCCTTTCCTTGCAAAAACTACACCTGTCATTGTCAGATTCATTAACTTGAGTGTGAATAATTTAGACATTACATATAAAATTTTAAATATATTAGAAACCTTAAACTTACGATCGACATTCACCCATAAATTAATTTATTGCATTTGTTTATCACTTTTATGGATACTCTTCCTAATTTACATATTTATTTACCTTGCATTGATCATAGAAATGACAATGATTTATATGCGACAATCGACATTCATAGTTTTATGCGTTTTCCTATTTTCAGATTCCGATTTTGGCAATGGGGCCGTTGGGTTGAAATACGGGTGGATGATCGTCTCCCTACAAAAGGTGACCGCCCCGCACACATGCATTGCGCACAGCCCGATATATTTTGGGCCGCACTTTTAGAAAAAGCCTACGCCAAGTAAGTATCCAACGTATGAACACTAAGTATCGTTTGAGTTAACCGCACACATCCTTATATCGTTCACAGACTATATGGCGGATACGCATATTTAAAGCACGGTACAATAGGACGAGCACTACAAGATTTAACCGGCGCAGTAGTTCAAAGTGTTCCACCCAGCGGACCACTACTGGGTGGTGCAGTGCCACGATCCACATTACTCCTAGCTATAACCGGTAGTGAAAAAGATTCAAAACGTCGACGATCTGGTCTCCTGCCCGAACATCCATATTGTGTAACCGGTTTGGCAAAAGTGCGTACCACAACATCAGACTCCCCGCAAAACACAAGTAACGGATTACAAGACACAAATTTAGTGCGGCTGCGAAGCCCATGGGCGGGTGGTGAATGGGGCGGGGTATGGGGTGGTGCATGGTCTGAACGGAGTTGGGAATGGAATGCGCTTAGTGAACGGGATCGTGAATTACTCGCCTCGAGAACACAACATGAAGGAGAATTTTGGTAAACAATTTACAATTTTTTTTTATTTATTTTTGTTTCATTTTTTAAATAAGCGGCCGAACATTGTTCGTAAAAATTCGGATTTGCGATGTACCGCCTCACTACCAAATTTCCAGGAGTTGGTTGATAGTTGCATTAAATCATCGGACATAGTTTTACCGCCATCGTTTGTATGTTTCCACGAATCTTGAAGAAATTTTTTGGTATCGGCCATGCTCTCGTCTTTAAACAGCTCATCGAACAGACCGCGTTTGGGTCGAGATTTAGTTGTATCGATCGCTGGTGTTGAAGTAGTTTCAACAGCCTCCTCCGCTTTATATTCGGACGTCTTCATTCGGGCTAAAATTTGGCTTATATATCTTGGTTTTGATTTGCCACGATATTGGCGCGTACCTCCATGTGAATAAGTTCGGATCATATCTTCATTAACCGAGGGTATTTCTTCACTTAATATTTCTAGATGTTTGACTGGTTTCACAGTTGTTGGTTTTGTAGTCGTGCTCGTCGTTGAAGTTGTTGTACTAGGTTCGGTGGTTGTAGTTGTACTTGTTGATTTGGCCACTTTTTTAAAATTATCTACCTTCTCCACTTTCTGGCAATCGAAATGTGCTCGCTTAAGCCGACTATTTCGTTTATTAACGTTCGCCTTAATTTCCGGAAATTCATTTGACCAACGCGCTTTAATCATATCTGCGGCCTTTTCACCAATCATAAAACTAAATGCGGCTGTGTGCGCTGATACCGGGAACGGAATTATCGACGTGTCAACCACTCGCAAATTATCAAATCCATGAACTAGAAGTTGATCATTTACAACACTCGCTGAATCGTTGACCGGTCCCATTTTACAAGTGCCGACCTGGTGATGAAGCGGCACAGCAAACGCCAGGATATAACATTCCCAGTATGCGTCTGTATCGAATTCGAAAGCCTCGCACCCTGGCACGGGTGCGTTGTATTTTTTTAGGCCCAAGTGTCGGAATGCTGGTTGCTCACTAATTTGTTGCGCTATACGGATAGCGTTTACGTGCGACTTTAAATCCCGGTCGTCGTAATAAAAATTTGGATAGAATACTGGATTGTGAAAGGGATTTTTCGATTTTAGTTTAAGAAAGCCACGACTTTTTGGATGCAGCAGCATGATGAGGTACGAAAATGATCGAATGTTTGACAGTGGCCTAAATACTTGGTTGTAGTATTCTGACGAAAATCCAAATGCCAGTCTATTTGCGTCGGCTGAAATAAACAAATACATTTAATACAGTCGCAAAATAGTTTAAAAATCGGTAAACTTACATAAATCAAATCCGAATGAGGAAAATGTTTGCATAATTTCGGCATCCGGCATATTAGGATCGCAATCTGTCGCAGGCGTATTAGTTTTCGCATACACAATCGCTTCAACTCCATTCATCGTTAGGGGTCCACGACCTTTAATAAAATTTTTGGCATTTTCTATATTAAATAGTTCGCCGGTGTTTCTGAGGCCGTCATTTAAATTTTCGACAATGTATACAGGTCCAAAAATGCCGAGATGCTCGTATAATAGTTGGCCAACTGGTAGATCACGTATAACTGGTATTCCTAATTGCTCAAGATCTTGTTTTGGTCCCACGCCTGACAGCATTAATAATTGTGGTGATTGGAAGGAGCCAGCGGATAGGATTACTTCTCGCCGTGCTTTGACAGTGGCCTCCATTTTATTCCGGACATATCGAACACCGATCACTTTTGTTAAATCATTTCTATTGAAAAGTAATTTTGTAACCCAAGCTTTCGTGATGACATCCAAATTTGTACGATGCAGAATTGGATGAATATAACTTTCGGCTGCAGTAAAGCGCCATCCATTTTTAGTGAACGATTGCGTATAACTGACACCAATTTGTTCCTCGCCATTGTAATCAACACTCGGGAATCCGTATTCTTGGGCCGCCCGAACAAAGGCGTGCGAAATATTTGTTCGAAAAGGAATGTCCTCATTCCAGGCAGGACCACTCGATCCGTGATATTCAGGATCATAATTATTTAGCTGAACATTTTCGGATTTTTTAAAATATGGCAGCACGTCTTCATAACTCCAGCCACGGTTGCCCGCATAATACCATCGATTAAAATCTCGTTTATTGCCCCGCGTATATATTCCATAATTTATAATCGATGATCCACCAACACCTCGTCCATGTGGAAATTGGCATCGTTTCCCTGCCATACCTTGACATGCCCGCTGCTGTGGTTCGGTTTGGAAGCCCCAGTTAAATGTTGTCGCTTGTAGATAAGCTGAACCAATCATTGCGTCTGTAAACGCAGCCAACTCGGATTCACCCGCCTCCAATAATAACACTCTAACGTTACGATCTTCACTTAAACGATTAGCGAGTACACAACCGGCCGGGCCAGCCCCCACAATCACATAATCATATTCACGTTTCACCACTTTATCATAATTAACACTGAGCTCCATTTTCACAGCATCACGTAATATATTCACAAACGGATTTGAATTCAATACCGAGGTATTAAAATTATTAAAGAATCCGGACACATTCGAAATGCTCAGCAGATACAGAAAAAATTTTACGTAATCTTGAAGGAACATTTTAATTTTTTTGAACACTTTACATAAAAACTCGCGCGATTTATTTTATTATTTTGTATATTTTTGTGTATACATGTCTTTACGATACATCGTCCGAACACTTAATGAAATTGCAAATAGCCTTTTACAGGTATATAACACAGATTAATTATATCATGCAAAATTTCGCGACCGATATGAATGAGAAAAAAAATCGCGCATTTTAAAGTTGTAGACCTTTACTTTGTCCGTAAAATGCAAGTACAGTAGAAAATTGTTTATTAGGAGAGTATATGGGGGTAACATTTTATAAAGCTCAAGTCCAAGAGCAATGAAAATATTCTTAGTGCTATATACGTAATCGATCGGTATATAAATAAATGTCCACTGTCCAGTTTAGATCGATCTTGGTGTGTAGGGTTCCGATGTGATAACACTTTCACTCTTGCATATGCGTTATATAAGCTCTGGATTGATAATCGACCTTCTTTTCGGTTGTGATTCAATTTTATTTTGTGTACTTCCATCATGCACAAAATCAACTTTCTTTGAACGGTCGCGCGAAAGTACAGCAGAATGCGTAATGCACTCTTTGTTGCGCACAAGTAGAAATGGGTTTATACAGTGCATGAAGTAATATATTGCTGCAATAAAATTTTTATACGTTATGATATATAATTTTGAGATAATTGCATGTTTATATTGCTCGTAAAGTTTAATTAAATAAACTACTTTTGATCTAATGCACTTGACATTATTTGATTTGTGTGTGTGTAGAACAAATTAGCGCCGATCGTATCGGGTAAAGATAAAGTTACATGATACGCTACATAATTTTGCCAAAGTGTTGGATTGCAAAGAAACCAGAGAACATGTCGCAATGTTGCCTTATATGAAAGGTCATTAAATTCATTACCAATTTGATTAAACAATGAGTGAACATAAAAACACATTTAATTGCATAAAGATTACGACTTACGTTGCCTTATAAACTTTCAAAGCACGAGAGGGCATTGTTTTCTGCTTGATCTCTTTTTAACATCAAGATGATTTTGGTTATAAAATTAAATTATGGATGTTTAATTAATTTTAACGAAATTACAAAGATAACAGATAATTTCGAATGACAATCGCCATATCGCCGCTCAAGTTTAATATTGGCATAACCGGAAAATCGAAATAAGTAGGTAAGTTCTCTAGATGCATCAGGAACATATAAAAATAAATTAGATCGAACCATTCCGCTTAAAAGCACGAAGATTAAACATAAAGCAGACATTGCAGATATTTTCGGGAAAACATTGTACAAAATACAGTCCTACCTAAATGCTACAAAAATCTGTTCATTTTGGTATAAACTCCCTATGCAAATTTTGAATTAAATTGGTTGGATAACGAAGAACCTGCAGGAGTCCCTTGATCCAGAGGGTGAACCCCTCGGATTCTAGCATGTCAATTATTTCATATAATCCCTTTCCTAAAGTTATCCCCATGAGAACATTTAAAAAAAAGAAATTAAATTTTAGAAACAATTGTTGGTTCTGGACTTGTAACTTATACAAAATAAAAATTTCATGGCGATCAGTAGATAGAGCCATTTCAGAACAATGAGATATTTTTGGTAAAAAATTGTACGGATGCACCTAGATCCAGGGAGCACACCCCTGCCAAATATTACGAAAACCTGCTGATTTTGATATAAAATACCTACACAAAATTAGAATCCGATTGGATGAATGGTGGGGAAACTTATAAGAAAGGTACTCTTTATCCAGGGGACGGACCCTTCAGATTCGAGTATATCTCAAATGTTCTGCGTAATTTTACTTTACGTAAACACCAAGAAAAGAAAATCAGGTAAGGAGTATAAATTTTGGAAATTTTTAAATGCAGTATTGTTTACTATCAGTTTTTAGGAGGGGAAGCTAAAATTTTTGATTTCCTCGAAAATTTTTCACTTTTTTTTTATTTTTTCAATTTTTTTTTTATTAATAATAATTTCTCCGTCATCTTGCAGACACAGATCAAAGAGTTTTTATAGCTCTTATCGCTTCTTCTGACAGTGCCACACAGGTTAAAATAATTTATTTTTGTAAATACAATTTTTTTTTAATGTACATAATTTTAATTCGTTGTATACCATAGAGAAAAGGGGCTGCCGCCTTTAAACCTCCACTTTTCCAGAATTTATACAATTCTTCAAGTGTTAAATTTTATTTATAATTTTAAACTAAGTAAAAAAAAAATTCAAAATTTCCCTGGAAAAATTGCAAAATTTTCGAGGACAAATTACTTGTACTGTCGAAAAACTTTTAAGATTCAATCCTAATGTCAAAATTTTGATAAAAATTACACATTTGTGCATATTTTGAATAAAATAATAATCAATTTTTGTTTTAAGTGAAAATTGTCCCGTATTTTTCCAGAAAAAGTAGCTTCCTCCGCCTGAAAACTGTTGATAAACAATCCTGCATTTAAAAATGTTAAAAAATTATACTCCTTGCCTGATTTTTTCGATAGAACAAATAGAAGATAGAACAAATATCAAAACAACCTGACCTGACCGAAGATCAACGGCAGCAGATCCAGAACATAATCGTACGTTTATCAAACTACGAAAACAAGAGATTGGGACGAATTCATTTACTGAGTCGTGGATATGCCAGAAGACTAAACGCCCTTACTAAGAAGGATGCCTACCCGCTACCGTTGATCGACAGCTTACTAGAAACCATGATGATGCATGATCGGGTATATGTATATCTCGATGACCTCTTAATACCACAGCCACATTAAATGAACACTTTACGATCCGTATCGAGGTGGCTAATAGGCTCACAGTAGTGGGTCTTACCATCAGTGTGCAAAAATGAAGGGTTCCCAGTACCAACAACGGTACGTCAGCTGTTCAATTGTTCCAACTGACTGACCTTTTGAAGAGAGGCAGAAAGTTCCACTGGAACGTTGAAAAAAAAGATGATAAACATTACGGTAATTTTAGAAGTAAAATTTAAAGGGTGAGAAGAATAAGTTCGGCCGTATGTTTTTAAATACATACAGTTTGGCAAGAGTGAGTTTACACATTAAAAATAAATTCAATTTTCCAAGTAAAGTAGCAAAAAATATTATTTTTTATTTCTGTTTAATTTTTTTTCTGTAAAAAGATATATTTACATATCCCTTTTTCTATAAAAAAAAAAATTGGCTCAATTGAAGTCCAAACCATACAAATGTGTGAGTAAAAAAACAGTGGCGATTCAATGCACAAAAAACAAAAAGTACAACAAAAACAAATGTTATTCAATTTTGCAAGTGTAGCGCCCAAGCTACACGAAATTTAAGTTTCTGGTTTCAAACTACGTCGCAATAGATTTTTATTGTTAATTTAAACCCTTATTTTATATTGAAACACCAAATTTTTTTTGCATTGTTTTATTCTGTTCTCTCGAAAATCTTTTTTATTTTCATTTCTATTTTTTCATTTCGGATTCACCGAAAAATTTAATGTCGCAGTTAAAACAGATTTTGTAGGTAAAAGGGGAAAGAAAGGAATATGAAGCCGGACTTATGCGACTACATGTAGCACGGTTGTATAACTCTTTCCACAATTATGTTTTTAATTTATTTTCTTCTCTCTCTTAACGATTAGCGGTATTTTTTCGTTACCTATGCTTTGCAATTTGTTGTTGTATGATATTGTTAATTAGTTGGTGATTAGATTTTGGTTTGTACGCACCACAATTTCAAGTGTTTTATTTTTAAAGTGCTTGGTAAGAGAGTATCGTTTGAGGTGGCCCAACTAATTTATTACAATCCAAATTAACTAAACTTGCAGACTGCTTAATCATTTGTGAAAAGAGTTATTTGACATTTGCAAAATTAAATAACATTTTGTTGTGATTTTATTAAAATTTTCATTAATTATTTTTTATATTTATTTAACTTTTAATACTTTATTAAAACACAGAAATAAAAGCGACTCCTATCTTTCCGTGTTCGATGGTTTACATTAATTCTTTTATTTACCCGTTTTAGGGTTGTACAGCTACAGATTATATAATATGACTTCAATGCCATCTATGATTCAAGAAAATAAAACAATAAAAATTTAGCTACAACATTCGGCCATACCTGATATTAAATCGTCTCGATTGTATAAATAAAATGTATACGAATAAAATGAAATGCTTTAATTAATTTCACCATAATTCTACTCATACAACTTCATATTGAATGGCGCATAGACTCCTCTAAAAGGTTTGTTTGATAATTGTTGACCTGGAATATCTTCACATTGATATCGTTCATTCGGCAGGACTTTCGTTACAATGTACGTACCTTTAAACCGAGGCAAAAATTTCTGGCTGGTTCCATCTTCACCGGAATTATTTTTTAAAAACACTAGATCGCCAATACAATATATATGAGCAAGTTGTCGTTTCGAATCAAAATACTCTGGATTTTAAATGTGAATTTTTTATTTCACTAGAAGCCTTCTGTCTTATTTTATCGTTTAACGTAATGACAGTCTCCCATGTAAATCGGCTTCGTCCATGTATGCTCCAAAAGATTTTAATAAACTATTAGAAAAATCAACAAAATTTTTCATCGGTTTTTTGACATCATGAAACCAAGCTTGAGCTGATTCTTTTAGGCGTAGTGTTGCATAATGAAGTGTCTCTGTATCACTCCAATTATAAACAGCCTTGAAATGACGTGTTCTTTTGAGCCATTGTGTACTATTCATACTATTCTTAGCACCAGAGTGATATTCCGGCACAATATTTTCGACTTCAGATTGATACAAATAGTGTGATTGAACTGATGCAGTAGCATTCTGAATTGACACATTGATTAGTTGTTCCTTTTGTAGTGCTATGACCTGAAGTTGCTGTTGTAAAACATTGTACTACATCTCCAAATAGTTTTGATTATTCAACATCGTCGGTACAGACATCGAATTTGGAACTCCATGTGAAATCGGCACATGCTGGTCACAACGATTGAGGTTATGTTGATTCGGTGATGGTGTTGACACATTTCGTTCGATAGCTGGAGCCACTGATGTTTTGTACAATAACGGTGTACTCAACAATTGGTTTTATTACTCGACAGGTCACCAAAAACGGTGGAAATTCCAGTCCGAGCAACACGTGGTTGTGATAATTTTCCACTTTCTGATAATCAAAACCCAAGTCGGGCATATCAACACAAACCGTATCAATTCTATCGCCATACAAACTTGGCTGTAGTCTGAAAGAGGTCAATGATAACCGTTGTGATTCCTCAAAATACATTTTAGGGCTCATTGCCGATGAATCCCCCATTGTATCGAAATACATTATTTTCCACTGCTACACTTCTACAACACATATAGCTATTTTGCTTTATCCCACTTCTGAACTATGTAGTTGTTTTATTAAAATTTTATTAATTATTTTTTTTTATATTTATTTAACTTTTAATACTTTATTAGAACACAAAAAAAAGCCACTCCTATCTTTCCGTATTCGGTGGTTTACATTAATTCTTTTTTTTTATCCGTTTTAGGGTTGTACAGCTAAAAAATATATAATATGACTTTAATGCCATCTATGATTCAAGAAAATAAAACAATAAAAATTTAGGTACAACAATTTGTTTTTGTTGTACTTTTTGTTTTTTGTGCATTGAATTTCCACTTTTTTTTATTGAATTCTTTTTAAAAACTGTATGTAAATATAACTGTTTACAAAAAATAAAAATAAATTATTACAGAAATAAAAAATAATATTTTTAGCTACTTAACTTGAAAAATTGAATTTATTTTTAATGTGCAAACTCATTCTTGACAAATATATACAAATTTGTTTTTCTCTTGTATATCCCTTTTCCTACCAGACAAAAATTATTTTGCTTCAGTTTAAGTCCAAACCACACAAATGTGTGTGCACAAAATGACAGGTTGTAATATCTTCCGGATTTTAGTAAAATCGGAATTCTGGTGAATGTAAGAACTATGGTGAATGTAAGAACTGGATATTTATTTGGCTGATTATTTTTAAATTTATTTTGAAGAAAAAACCAGAACTCCATCAAGGATTTATGTTGGGATCTGGATTCAGCTCAATATACCAGATTTGAACATAATTAGTTAGTTAATGGCCAAGTTCCATTCAAAATGGTCAAATTGTTTGATCACCAAAAAGACTCGTTAAAATCCCAATACAAGTTAACCCTATAGTTTATTAGCATCCTAACCTAGCTCTATAAACTAAAATGGAAAGTTATCGGTTAGCCTGCGGTTTGCGCACCGAATTTGACCAACATTTGTTGAGAGATGGCCTAGTTCCAGTGAGCATTATTTTAGAGTGTCAATCCAATTCTGCATACCATAGTTGACAGTAATTGATTGAGGAATGGTAAAGCTCCATTGAGTATGGCATAATATGTTATGTGCATTATAATCTACTTGGTAACTAAACGAATGTTTGTTAGTGACCAAAATTAATAAATCATTTAAAATGTTTGCGAAATAAACTAAACTTATTTGAAATATCCAATCCGGTAGTTAATCTGGTATTGAATAATATTGATAGCTTTCTGGAAACCATTGCTTTTGGGATGCTTCACATATTTTTTACAACTTTTTGAATTTTTTTTTTTTTTTTGGCTATCTCGTGGTAATGAATTTTAGGGTAATTTGTAATATTATTTAAATAATTATGGTTTCAGGAAATTATATTGTAAGGTGTGGAATTGCAGGAGGATTAAATTAATAAATGTTTATATTATTTAGGAAACCGCAAAATATTCATTTAGAATTACATTTCAGAAAATCTACAGATGTGAAATAATATTTCTTTGAAATATTAATTGGATGGTTCACAAACCAAACCAATTAACTCATTTTTTAATATTTTTTTTAAATTTTAATATCATAGCACTTGATTGGCTTCTAATTGTATATGTATACATATTCAAAACAAATTTCTGTAATAATAAGTGTTAACACCGCTAAATGACAAAATTAAAAGTAGCTAAAGTTGCAATTCACAAATGTAAAAAATTATTTTTCTCAACTTCTTGTTTTATGGAGTTAATCGTTTTGGAAAATGAAGCATCTAATTGTTGATTGTGCAGATTAGATTTGTATTATCATTGTGTTATTAACTATCCACTTTATCTAGGTGTCTGTAACCGGGCTGATTCAATTTTCAGATGTATAGCCTTTATCCTTCTTCTAGTAGATTAGAAGTAGATTAGAATTGTGTTGTGTCGTACGATCGCTAGGTGTCTGAAACCGGGTCGTTCCATCCCAAAAAAAAACTTTCCTATCCTTCCTATTGTTATGTGTAAACAGACTGTAGGAATGCCCGGCGTTATCCGGGACACTTGTCAAGCGAAATAAGTCGTACAGTCCAATTAAGCAATCAATCACGCTGTATAGTATGCTGTCACTGTTACTGTTTAGAACGCATCGATAATTCAGATAGCGCCCGAAAAGCTAATTTTGATTATATTGTGCCGAATTGTAATCTACAAAAATAGAACACTTAATGGCCGCGTCTAAACGCGCATACAGTGGCACTCCCTAAGATAGTCATTTTAGGGAATGCTGGAATTAACAACGACAGGAGAATCGATGACTTGAATTGTTCGCGAACGTAACTCATGCATAAGTCATTTGTAATTGCAATACGTATACATCGACGGATACTATAGATTATATCGCATTATCAAGGTTATGCATAAAACGTCAGAATAACCACCTTTGTGAAAACTTTATGTTCAATAATATCGATAATTGCCGATAGATGTCTCTACTATGAATAAAGCAACTAATGAAGTAACATTAGTATTTATTAGTTTTTCGCTGTTGCAGTGTGTTACCGACCTAAAATATTGTATGAACTTTTTGGAGGAGCCCATGAAAATTTGTTAAAATATATAACACATTCAAATAAATATTCACGGGCGGTAAATTGGCCTAACATTTCGCAGAGATGTTCCCAAATTTATACCGACGGTTTTAACGAAACAATTTAATGAAATATATATTCGAAAATAGTCGACTCATTACTATCAGCTATCCAAATCTGCATTGCCGCCTTTTCAGGTTTTACTGTTTCTGCTAACAATTTTCTGCGATAGCCGAGGAACAATCTGCACTATCAATTTTTTGGTTTTCAGCTGGAAACTATCGACTAATTTTAACAGGACGTAATGTAGGAGCCGATAATGAAAATTTTTCACTTTGGAGTTAGTATTATTCAACACGAAGCAGCCTGAAGGTCTTGCGATGTAATTTCGTACTAATTATTAATTAATGATAAATCTATTGTGGTCTCAGATTTTGGCGGCTATTTGCCGATTCTACCGCAACTGATAAATAATGTAAACTGCAAAATTTTTGAATAAAGGAGTTTCAAATTTTCTGAATTTCAAGATTCGGCAGTTCGGTTTTCAAGGTTTTACTGGGAAATTCGAAATTTCACACCTTACTATGTAACCTAGTGTTAAGTTGGCAATGTTGGGGAATTAAAGGCGTTTGATTTTTTGATGAACCCCCCAAGATTTCATTTTGTCGGATGAGTAAATTGAATTAAATTTAAAAAAAATTAATTTGCATTCCCTTGATGTCCTCCACCTCATAGCAGTCATTTCCTAGAACTTGTAACACTACGAAAGGTCCACTAAATTTCGGATGTAATTTTCAGGAGGGCTTTTCATTTTCGATGACGGTTAAATCTCCTTCAATGTACTTCTTTGTTTCGGAATGCTGTCGGTCAAATCATTTTTTTTCACTTTTCTCTTTCTTTCATAAAGTTCTGTAGAGCTTGTTCTCTCTTTTCATAGATGTCACATTCTAGCTTAATTTCGCGATTTTCGTTCAAAACGGCGACGAAGCTGTTCTATATGATGTCGTTTATCTTAAAATCAAACACTAATTCATTTGGATTGAATCCCGCCGTTGAGTTCTTTTAAGAATTGACGGTCCATTGTAAATCTCGAAGTGTTTCATCCCAATCTTTTACATTCTCGACGGAGGTACAAATGAAAGACAAAATCGACTGGTTCGTTCTTCCCACTTGTCCGTTCGTGCAGTTTTGATTTGTTGAATATTGTTACACTCACAAAATTTATCGAAGATGTAAAAAACGTTTCTCTGATGCTGTTTTTGTATTTCGAATGGCTGTCACAATTATAAATGTCAGGTATCGCTATGATATGTGTCTTTCCATGTTTACTCATTATATAAACGGTCCGAGGTGGTTGATATGCATCACCCAAAATGGTATCGGTTCCATTGCTCCAAAGTGTAGGCGACCTTCGGTTTTTCCACTTTAGGACATTCTCATGACAACATTCGGCTCATGCAGCAATGTAGGATTTAAAAAATCGGCGTATCTCGATACCAAAATGATATCGTGAAAATGTTGTACCACTCGAAATGGAACTGCTTTTGGCACAACAAATTTTAGTTCGTCTCGCGCTACTTTCAAAACAAACGTTTATCTTTCAGTCGAAATTTCGAATTTCGTGCCTATTTCCTTCTTTCCACAAAATGTCACGGTCCAACAATACATTGTCGGAAATAAATTCGTCCTCTATACGACAAGAACGTCTGAATAGTACGTATTGTCATGACCACCAGCAAACCCCGTAACATCGACGGAACAATCAAACTTCGGATTCATTTTTTCGGAGAATGACTTACGGATCAAGGTTCGATTGCTACCAGGATTCACAAATGAAGGTCTCTACCATTTATTATAATTTTTTTTTAAATGAAATTGTCGACGGCGGCGGTTGGTAATGATTTTTTCTCAATTATAAAGACATTCAGCTGGCAATCATTTTCGATTCGGCAATTATTAGTCGGGGGGTCTATTATGAAATTTATCCGTCTCGGATTTTTCCGTTAACGGATAAATCCGTGCTATTATGAAACTAAAAAGCAAAATCGAATCGGATTTTTCCGATCACACTACAAAAAATCCGACTGCTATATAGTTGACGTATTTGTATCCGATTGATGTTATTTTGACGTTTCAACAAGTGAAAGTGAATCCTATTTCAATAATATTATTAAAATAATTTAATTTGCAGTATTTAGTATAAACAAATAATTAAAACCCAAAGATTAAAAATGTAATATTTTATTATAAGAAATTTTTAATAAATAAAATTATAAAACATCAAAATCTAACCTCAAATTATAAAAAAAAAAAAGTTGCTAACTTCAATTTGTTTATTACCAATCCGATAATACAAGTTTCATAATAGGGTAAATCCGTGTCGAATCGGATATTTCCGTTAACGGAAAAATCCGAGACGGATAAATTTCATAATAGACCCCCGGTTCTCTGAACACGAAGCGATTTGGTGTGTCGTTCGATGGCAATTCATGCAACGTTCTCTTTGTGGCTCTGGCATTTTATTGACAAAAGTCCTGGGGTTGAAGCAATTGTAGTAGATCACGGAATTGGAATCAGATTTTTTTTTGTATCGGCGGTTTTGCATAATTTGACGACATATACGGATTCGACGATTGAGATGTGAATATAGCGTAGTGTATGATTTTTTTTTCGACGTAGAAAAAAATAGTTTCTGTGCGAATGTCGATGTATTCCAGTCGTTGACGTATCCTCGTAAGGAACTATAGGCTGCCCCACCAATATGCTATATTCTTATTTTCTAAATAAATTTTACCGAACTCATTGACAATGATGGGTTAAATTCCGGAAGGATTGACATAACGTTATTCACATTACTGAACGGATTGCTATAATAAACGTTTGATAACCCAATGCTTGGTACGTTCCCATACATCGGGTTAATCGTATTTGGGTTAAAATTGTTCGTTAGGCATCGGTTGATATGTTAATCCGTATGGAAAACTATGAAAGGGCTGTGATCCAGGTTGGTAATAATGGATACCAGCCATAACCGGCACAACATTCGGCACAAATTATTGATATGGTGTCGTTTGAAAATGAGGAATGAATGATCCAACCACTCCCTAACTCCATTCGTCAGCGAATGAGTAGTATTATTGGACGAAATCGGTCTACCGGGCATATTCGTGACATAAGGCGTCTCTGCTACACTCGTTGTTGCCCGACAATCTTGATTTAATTGATTGATCATGTTCGCATAGACCGATGTGGTATTGTTATTTATAAACTGCTTACTGGGTAAGCCGAACGCAATTTGTTGTTTCGGAGTAATTGAAGTCGAAAATTGTGATGACGTCACAAAGTCAACTGGATGTGACAAAACTTGTGTGTGCGTGTGTGTGGTGATGGTTCAAATAAGTTTAATGAGAGTACGGAATCGTATTGATACCTGGCGATGACTGCAATTACGACATATTTACGGGATTCGCCTTTCGATCTGTCCTCCTCAAAATTGAAATTTCTCTTTCTAACGCGAATATTCGATCAGCCATTGTTTTGTTCACGACACTTTCGTATTCCTCATTACTATAAAAATTTTCCAGCCGCTCGATAAACTATTTTCTGTTACCGGTTGTAAGTAGTCTAGCACTTTTACATTTTTTTTTATGTATCAAGTTCCAAGTGTTTGAAACTTGGCATTTTGTTTATTTTCACAACACAGAAAGTTTCAAAATGTGATTAATTTACGGAGGCATTACGATTTTATTTTACGCGCCAATTTGGGTAAGTGGGGGAATCAAAGGCGGTTGATTTAGAAATCAAATGAGATAACTAAAAAACTTAAAATATTTTATATCAAGGAAAAAAGTTTGTTTTAGTTTTATTGTCGCAAACACGTTTTTCTATTTTAATGCTACGGCGGTGCCAACGTAACTACTTAATTCTAGGTAGTTCTCTTTTGTTTTTCGTCGTGCGCGATTGCTATGTTATCGGTTATGCTAACAATTAATCCGCCACTTTACACGAGTTGTGGTTCAACCAAAAATTTATTCACTTCTTTCCCCCTGTCTATAAACTAAAATTTTGTTTTGCGTAATTTTTCAACACGAATTTTTTGTGTTGAACGAATCGGAACTTACTAATACATACATAAAAGCTATAAAAAATGTTTGGCTGGAAATGAAAATTATTTTACACATACATACGTAAGTAAGATCAAGATCGTTTTCTAGTGTAAACGTAAGTTGTTATAATTAGGTTGCTATTGTTCAACTCGTATACACAGGCCCATAGACTTACCCAGTTTTGCCTAACAAATATAAATTCCCTCAATAATAAAGTCATCCGAAATTATTTTGGCTGATTATTTAAAAATGGCACTACCTACAACATGGACCATTTGATTTTGATTTGACACTTTCCGAAAACTTTTTCAGATCCATTTTGAGCTTTATATTTCAAAAACTGCCAATATAAATTCTCACCATTTGGTGAGTCATCATGAAGATTTACATATTCGATAGCGCTGTAAAGATGTATGTGCCGTTGTATGCTAACGTTAATTGTAGAGTGCCCTGTTCATTTGCGCCAAGTGTTATGATTTGAATGCGTTTTTTGTACTTCAAATGAATACCCAATCAAGTCACTGTTAGCATCAAGTAGCTTCTGTAGACCTCCACATTCTATGACTTAGACTTTCCCGCTATGCGTCAGTCTTCTACTTACACTCAGAGAAAAACTTGGGTCAAAACAAACAAAAATCTGAGTTAGTTTTGCCAAAATCTTGTTGATTTTCAATCAACCAAATCTCTTAGTTAAAAAACGAACAAGATCTTAGTTGAATAAAATTTTAATTTAAAATAACAAAATCGTGGTTATTTAATTTTTGACCTAGTAAATATAACCGAAAACATATGGTTAATTTAATGGATAGAAATGAAAAATAATTGGTAACAGTGACTAACTATTTTATTAAATTAACCAAGGGAAAAAATTATTGAAAATATTGAAAATACTTTGAACTTATATTCAAAGAATAATCACAATGCTTTAGCGAATTTTGTTGATTCGCTAGAATTTAAGTCTTAGTTTATATGACAAAACTTATAGGTCAAAATAACTAATTAAGATAAACCAAAATACTTGGTTAGGTTAGGTTAGGTTAGGTTAGAGTGGCTGCTATCGCACACTTAGGCCAGTAGTGGCCCATTGTGATACCACAGGATCCTATCTCCCCTTTACTCCCGTTGGAACCATCCGTTAGGATACTAGTACCTTGGAGCGCCGCAGGTCCAGTTTTGGCCAAACCTGTTTTGCCACCCTGCACGTGAGAGAGTTGGTCCACCTCTCATTTGTCAAGGCAATTGCCTGCTTACTGAGCGCCAATTTGAGTGCTGCTATAGCCCTCCCCAGACCCGCCCTTCCTGGCTGTATCTGGAGAGTCGTGCCGTACCTAGCTAGTTCGTCCGCCCTGCAGTTTCCCGTGACGTCCGAGTGACCAGGGACCCAGATTATCTGGATGCTGAAATACTCGCTCATCTCGTTAAGAGATGATCGGCAATCCAGCGCCACCCGTGACTTCAGACAAACCGCCTCCAGCGACCTGACCGCCGCTTGACTGTCCACATAAATTGCGATATCCCTCACGGATACCACATTATGCTTCAACTATGTCACGACTTCGCCTATCGCCACCACTTCAGCCTGGTACACGCTGCAGTAGTCAGGGAGACGAACGGAAATATTAACGTTAAGCTTCTCACAGAAGACTCCGGCTCCTACCTTACCGTCTAGCTTAGAGCCGTCCGTGAAAAATTGCAGTGCCTCGTTTTCCAGTATTGATCCGTTCCTCCAAGATTCTCTCGAAGGACAGATGGTCCGGAAACCCTTATCGAAGCACAACGTTGGCTTAATATAATCTAGATTCGCCAGTTCTTCCCTTAGCGATCTAGTTATCGTCGAGTGTCCCGCTTGAAGACACTTCCACTGAGAGACAGCCGAGTGTCTCGTAGCCACATTGGCTGCTATCTGTTTACCAAAAAATTCGATTGGAAGAAGGTGGAACATAACCTCCAAGGCGCGTGTAGGTGTTGACCTAAGTGCCCCACTTATAAGCATGCAGGCCGTTCTTTGCACTTTTTCCATCATTTTTATATATGTTGCCTTCTCCAGAGCTGGCCACCACACTCCCACCCCGTACGTCAGCACTGGTCTTACCACTGCCGTATAGAGCCAGTGCACCAGCTCTGGTTTCAGACCCCATTTCTTACCTATGGCGTTCCTACACGAGTAAATGGCTACATTAGCCTTATTCACCCTTTCCACAATGTTAGGCTTCCAGCTGAGCTTACTGTCCAAGATTATGCCCAGAAATCTTGCTCTGTCAGCAAAAGCCAGCCTACTGCCGTTCACGGTAGGAGGGCTAACTACCGGAATTTTATACTTCTTAGTAAATAGTACCAGCTCAGTCTTGGAAGGGTTGATCCCTAATCCACATTTGCTGGCCCATTTCGTAACGATCAGGAGCGCATTCTGCATAACGTCCCTAATCGTACCCAGATATTTGCCAGAGACAGCCAACGCTACATCATCTGCATATGCTACAACCCCTATCCCCTCTCTCTCCAGTTCCAACAGCAAACTATTCATCACCACACTCCAAAGAAAGGGGGACATTACACCTCCTTGAGGGGTTCCTCTAACCACCCGCCTTCTAATGGTGGCCTCCCCCAGTTCCGAAGTAATAATCCTGCTTACCAGCATCTGATTTATCAGCCTTATTATGGGGTAATCCACGTTCAAAGGTAGCAGTCCTTCGATGATCGCCTCCGTTTTTACATTATTAAAGGCACCCTCAATGTCGAGAAATGCTACCATACAGAACTCTTGCGAGTAGATTGACTTCTCAATCATGCGTACCAGATCGTGCAGAGCTGTATCTACCGACCTACCCTTACAGTACGCATGCTGTGACGTTGCCCAATTCCTGGGCTCAATTTTTGATCGAGTACCTACATCTACCAACCTTTCCATGGTTTTCAACAGAAAGGATGATAGAGTTATAGGTCTCAGGTCCTTTGGATAGGCATGTGAGCTTTTTCCCGATTTCGGTATAAAGACCACTCTGACCTCCATCCATTTCCTAGGAATATAAGCTAGTCTCAGACACCCTCTGAAGACACCCTCCAGCCAGGGGAGGATGACTGCCGAATTCCTTTGGATCTCTGCTGGTATAATCCGATCCGGGCCCGCCGATTTATCCGCGGATTCGTTCCCTGTCCAAGATGCCCTCCATCTCTAATGAAGGTGTTGCTCGATGAGCTCCAGGCTCCATCGAGTCTTCAAAGCTTCCCGGAAAATGGGTCTCGATAAGGAGCTCCAATGATTCCGCACTTGTTGTTGTCCATGACCCGTCTGGTCTAATTAAATAACTAGGACTGGTTGGGTTAGTAGCTAGAATTTTCCTAAGGCGAGAAGTCTCAGAGACCTCCTCCATCCTACAACAGAAGAGTCTCCAGGACCCCCTTTGTGCCTTCTTCAACTCTTTTTTGTACTTTCTTAGGTCCTCCTTATAGGAGTCCCAATCCCTAACCTCCCTTGTGCTCTTAGCTTTGTTAAAAGCTGTCCTACACACTCTTCGATACGTTCCCAATTCTTTGGTCCACCATATCGGTTTCTGCCTGCCCCTAGGCTTTATCAGGGGGCACGCAGCATTAAATGAAAGATTGCACGCTCTTGTGACAATATCCACCATGCAGTCTAGTTCTTCTACCGTCGCCGGAGGTCCCGGGACCTCCAGCGGCAATAGTTCCTCCAACACTTCCCTATATTTGTTCCAGTTTGTCCTTCTGGGATTCCTGAAGGCTTTCCGGGCTACAGGTTTAATTTCGAGGTTATATATTACATATCGATGATCAGAAAATGAGTGCTCCTTCGCCACTCTCCACCCTCTGATCATATGAAAAATCGTTTCCGACGCAAAGGTTACATCTAGAACCTCCTGTCGATTTTTAACAATGAATGTCGGTTCTCGTCCAATATTGCAAACTAAAAGGTTGGTATTTAATAAATAATCAAAAAATAACTGACCCCTCTCATTGATGTCTGTGCTTCCCCATATGGTGTGATGTGCGTTTGCATCACATCCGAGTATAACACCTACCCTTCTGTGATCAGCTTCCCGGATTAATTCCCCCAGGTTATCCGGTGGAATCCCCTTTTCCCGATCCATATAGGCTGAGGCCAGCCATAATTTTTCACAGCCGGCCTCAACACTCACTGCCGTAACATCCCCACTACTAAATTGAGGAAGAAGAAAAATATTCAAATTATTTTTCGCTAAAATACAGGATCTGATCTTGTCAGAGTTGCTTGAGTATAGTAATTTATACCCTTTCATTCTGAGGCCACAAATCCTGTTATTGCTAATCCAAGGTTCTTGGATTAACACCAAGTCGTCATCAGACTTAGCCAGTCTGAGCACGAGAGCTGCCGAGGCAGCCTTCGTGTGATGTAGGTTTATTTGTACAATGCTAAACATTGTATTCAACCTTACTCACCTCTACCTGCACCCCCTGCATCGGGATAGTGCCATCTGGCTCGTTGTTCCGGCCGCTATCCTCCTCTCGTCGAGAGCCCGACAGGATGTCCCCATCAGACTCCAGTGAGAGGAGGCTACCTCCAGTTGCGATTTTTCCTGCTTCCGAAGCACTTTTCCGGCCGTCCTCAGCCCGCTTGACCATCTTCTGCTGAGCCCGTTCACCGTCACTCCCAGGCTGGTCTTTCGTGGTCTCCTCGGCCTCATCTTTTTTATATATTTTTAGGGTGATCGACCCGAACCCGAAATTGATCACCCCTTTTAGTTTTGCGAGGGAAGCCAGGGACTCTTTATTGATCAGCATGATTGCCAATCTAAAGCCTCCCTTAGCCTCCTCTCGCTTTACAATCCTCCAGTCTTCGGTCTGAAGATCGGGATTGCTGGCCCGGATGATCTCGAGGATCTCTTCCGGCTTATCCGGCTCGGTTGGCAGCCATACACGTGCCCTCGGCCTGCTCGGGATTTCCTCCCTGCAGACTGCCTCAAGCCGCGCACCCTGCCATACCTCGCCTACTTCGGCCACTGCTCTTTTGTACAGGTCAGCCGATCTCTGGTCTGAGCACGCAGTCAACTTCACGCGCCCCTGGTACCATCCCGCATCTCTGTAGGATGGAGGGGATCCCGGATTCTCTCTCAGGATCCTTAGAAAAATGGAGTTTAGTGCATTATGCGCTACCCTCCACTTCTCTGACGTGATGCTCCCATCTTCTTGACTTCTGCCAATGACGGCTAGCACCAGCACGTGCTCCTTTAGGATCTCACTGAATAGCTTCAGTTTCCGATCCCTAGGAGCACCCGACGTCTTGTCCGCTTGCACCTTGGCCCGCTTACTGTCACCCGGTTCTAACTCATCCTGGGACCTCTGTCTTTTAGACACAAGGGCCCTTTCCGAGCTAACACGGCCGACAGTTTCTTTAGCCCATGCTACAGACTTACGCTGTTCGACTGTAAGCTGCCCCTCAGGGGTCGCAGCCAGTCTTTCCAAAATTCTGAACGCCGACCGTCTCTCCCTGTATCGACGCTTCGAAGGAGGGATCTCCTTCACTCCCCCCTATCTCCTTTGACGGATCCGCTTCCACCTGGCTTCGATGCCAAAGTGTCGCTTACCCTTGCTCCTGATGATGTAGCTCCACCTTCACGGTTAGAGTTACTCTCTTCCTCCGGTTTTTGAAGGGTGCCGGCCCCTTTATTTTGTTTTTTCTTTGTACTTTCCATGTTTTTCCCACGAGTGACGGAGAAATATAAGTCGACCTGCGCAGAGATCCGTGTACGCAGGCAAGGCTAAATACAACTGGAGGTCGCCAGGTATCCAGAGGGCTCCGTTCACGACTGGGCTTTGTTAAATGGGCCCCCAGTCTAGCCGATCATCAGCACGGGTCGCGTAACACCTTAATCCAGCCCATTGGCTCACCGAGCACCCCGTCCCCCGCGCCCCTGTCCTCCTCCCGCATTCACTCCCTCATCCACCATTCATATGGATATCCCAAGCCAATGGGACCCATTTCATTCATGAGATACCCGTTTATAGGGTTCCCCTTTCACTACCTGGAGGCTCGTGACCACAAGGGGACGGACGCCCAGTTCACCGTGGTTGTGGTCGATGGTTTTAAGGCGCCATCAGTTCGCCTTTCCCTACTGGGTATCCTAGGCACTCAGAATTTAGTGAACGGAGGTTAACCAATCCCCCGTTCTCTGAGACTCTTATTTAATTCACCGCTAACCTACCTATCGATAGGCCGTTCACTATCCACCACCTGTGACCCCCCCCCCCCCGATAGCTGCAGCTCGCCACGGGAATACTTGGTTAGTTATAACAAGAATATTGTTCACCTAACAAATTTTTTTTTGGTTATATTAAACAAAACTACGTACCAACATCCTGGTAACTCAAATTTCACTCACTTTTTGTAGTAACCAAATAAGAAAATACCAAATTTCTAAATTAAACAAGAGAATTGATGTATCTAGATCAGAATTTTGTGTTAGGTTTCAGTGGTTGACACTTAGGCCATTTTTGGCCCATTGTGATAACACGCATTCACGCTACATCATTAACCCATTCACCTATTCACCTACTCACACAATTACAGTATACCACCTGCACAATGCAAGCTCCATGTCAACCTGTACATTGACATGGACGGTGGGTCGGCGTTGAATTCTGCACTCCATCAGAGGGTCTAAGTTGTGTTTATTAACATCGCCGATTGTAATCGATGATGAAAATTCGATTTGCATCCTGCCTCTGATGGGATTCGAACCCAGTACCTCCCGGTCCAAGTGCCAAAGCATTAACCACTGCACCACTTGTCCGGTAGAATTTTGTGTTAAAACAACCAAATTAATTTAACTAAGTATTTGGTAGTAATATTTTTCCTGAGTGATACGTTGGACTAAGTGGTTGTCTTGGCACAAGACACAACCTTAAAATGTTCTGGTTTCCGATCTTCTAAATGTAAGAAGAATAATAATTTTTTAGCATTTGAGAGCGGCACTGTAATTCTGTTAATCACTGTTAATTATGCAGCTCTCACTATATTTTCAACCTTCACATATTTAATTAATGTATTGTACATACTCGAACGAGATCTCATTGTGGTGAATTCATAAACCACCGCTATAAATCTTTCGATCGGTGAAAATTTTACTTGCGTTACGTAAATGGTTTGCAAAATACAAAACACGAATATGATCAAATCGTAAACTATAGGAAAACCTTATATGTGCCATATTTATGCAAAATCTTAAAACGGAATTAATACTAATCTACCTTGTATTAATGCATCTGAAGTGCACCTTGACTTTACTTTATAAATGTATACAGTGTGTGCTGCGCGTCGATATTACAAGTACAATAAATTCATGAACAAATATCAATGATCGGATATTTTGTTGTCTCTTTCTAGGATGTCAGTCAATGAGTTTCTAGCCCGATTTTCCGTCATATGGTTAGCGCATATCGGACCAGATGATTGGGCACTCGAACCAGCATTACATTCACGGTCACCTTGGCGTGCAGCCCTAGCAATACGACAATGGCGGGGCGGATTTAATGCGGGCGGGCCCCATAAATTTGTCGAAACAACAGCAACGAATCCACAATTTCGCATCCGTGTACCGGGAGGTCATCCAGCCAAGGCACACGTTGTAGTAGCGGTCGCACAACGTTACGAATGTTTTCATGCCCGAAGCGTTGAAGACGAAGAAATTGGATTTACGATATATGAAGTGCCGCCCGGTATGCCAAGAATAACACCACAATATGTAAGCGAACAAATACCGTTAGATTACGCACCACTACAAAATTTACGAGAAGTTGCCACATTTTTTGCCTTGCCACCGGGTGATTTTGTTGTTATGCCACAGTCTACGCAACATCGTGAAGGGAAATTTTTACTGCGAATACTAGCCGATCAGCATGCCGATGTTTGGGAGGTGAACGAAGATAATCTCGTCATTCATAATATTTCGGCAGAATTTAGTGAGGAAAGGCCGGTCGATTGTCGTATTTTATACAAATTACGAACACGATTTCCGCCCGAAATCGACGCGCAACAACTTCAATCCATACTTAAATCGTTCAATAGCGGATTTACAATGTTCGGTGGATTAACATCGATGGGCGGGCCATCACTAGATTTATGTCGTGCATTACTAGCGCTTCGTGATCCAGCACTCGGTGGCCGACTATCGATTGAACATGTGCCCGCACTATTAGGATTATTACGATTTTGGAAGGCGGCATTCAGACGTTGTGGCCCGAACAGTGGCGGTACTACATTGACCCGGAACTGTTGGAGCAGCAAAGTATCATCGTATTCGCTTCGGGGATTACTCTGGGCTGGTGGAGCAACCGCAAGTAATAAAGTACTCGAAGCTCTTGTTAGTCGATTTGCAAGGGGACGCCAGGTAAAAAAAATCATATTTTTATACCTCACTATATACATTACCTTATGATGCTCTCTCTTTCTCTCTAACAGATAACACTAGAAGGCTATTTAATGTCCATGGCCAGATTGCATCTGGCCCATGAACGTTTTCACAGTTTAGACGCTAAAGCCAAAGCCAATCCATTAACATTAGAAGAAATGATCTTAATGACCATTTATTCATAGTAAAATCAACGCCAACAATAGTTCATCATCAACCAAAGACAAAATTTATAGCTGAAGAAACACTTAAAGTAAAATGTTTTTTTAAAAAAAAAAAAATATAAATAAATTAAATTTAATATTTATTAACCGTTAGTGTAAATTAATTAATAAAATTATTATAAATAAATTAAATTTTCCATTTCGTTTTAATTAAATCGGCACCCCGTTCACCGATTAGATAACTATAAGTCTCCGTATGGCCCGATGGACCTTCAGGTATAATACTCACGTCGATAACACGAAGATTTTCGAAACCGTGCACAAAAAGTTTGTTATTTACAACACTTGTCGGATCAGTGGCCGGTCCCATTTTACACGTCCCCACTTGATGATGAATCGGTGTAGAGAAGTGACGTACGTAGCATTCCCAATAATCATCCGTGTCGAATATATGCTCTTCGCACCCGAGTACTTTGGCGTAATATTTTCGTGCACCCAATTTTTTGAATGCGGTTTGCTCCATAATTTTTTGTGCCGTTCGAATCGAATCGATTTGAATTCGGATATCGTTATAATCATGATAAATATTCGGATAAAATAGTGGATGATTAAATGGATTACGGGACTTCAGTTTTATATAGCCCTTGCTGCCCGGATGCAACAGCATAGAAATGAAGAAAAATGCTCGAATATTGCGTAGCGGTCCAAAAACAGCTTCATTTGCATCTTCCCGAAGCCCCATTCCGGTTCGAGTGGTTGGCGTAAAATCAAACGCGTTCGATTCCATTGATTGCATTAACTCGATGTCCGGGTAGCCAGGATCGGTACTAATCGTATGATTTGTTTTGAAATAGGCGAGAGACTCAACGCCAGACGTTGTAAGTGGCCCTTTTCCTTGCGACCATAAAGCCACATTTTCAGGTGTAAATATATATCTGTTACTCACAAGGCCATCATTTAAATTGTCCAGAACGTAAATCGGCCCTAAAACACCCATGTGTTCGTACAGTGTTTGTCCGACCGGTAAATCACGAATCACTTTAATCCCTAATGGTTCTAAATCACTACGCGGCCCAATCCCAGACAACATTAATAATTTTGGTGATTGGAATGTGCCCGACGATAAAATCACTTCTTTTTTGGCATGCACTTCATATTCAGTCCGGTTTCTCACAAAACGTACACCACTTACCTGAGCCGGGTCAACATCATTAAAAATTAATTTCGTGACCCAAGATTTCGTTGAAATGTGTAAATTTGGTCGGCTGGCAACCGGTTGCAAATAACTTTCGGCCGCCGTAAATCTCCAACCGTTTCGCGTAGTCGACTGCATATAACTAACACCAATTTGTTCGTACCCGTTGTAATCGACATACGGTAGTCCATATTCTTGGGCACTCGACACATAGGCATCGGCAATTTTTGAATAAAATTGCACATCTTCCACATTTACTGGGCCGCTATGTCCACGATTTTTTAATTTTGATTGTTTTTTTAAATTCACATTTTCAAGTTTTATGAAATACGGTAGCACATCTTTATAACTCCAACCTGGATTTCCGGCGGCCGCCCATCGATCAAAATCGCGTCGATTACCACGCGTATACAGTTTATAGTTGATTATCGATGAACCGCCTAGACCACGTCCATGTGGGAATCGACATCGCAAATCGATCATCGCACGGCACGCTTCACGTTGTGGTTCCGTTTCATAGCCCCAGTTATACGTTGTTGCTTGCAACGTGGGCGACGCCACCATAACATCCGTAAACACAGAAATTTCTTCTTCACCCGCCTCCAGCAGAAGCACATTTATGTTCGGATTTTCGGTTAAACGATTCGCGAGTACACATCCCGCCGGCCCTGCACCCACAATAATAAAATCGTATTCATTCCGTAATTTAAACGACGGATATTTAAACGAAAATTGGCGATGTATATTGTCCCGTAGAAATTTCCAAAACGGATGTTCCGGATCTTGTGAGATCGGTTCGGCATGCAGCACAATATTTATGATTAACACGAGAATTATTAGCACTTTATTCATATTGGTGGCGCGCACAATTAATTGAAACACTAAAAATACAGCACTCAAGAAATGATCCGACTGATTCGAAAGTTCTATCAGAATAACGCTAAACTTTACTTTAAGAAAAATATAAAACAAGCTTTTAGCGAATATTTTTTGCTGTTTTGTTTCGTTCTTACTTCTGTATGAATTTTAGTTTGACATTGAATCGCGACTTAACGATTACCTATACCGTACCTACATACTACTATAGGCTTACAATTCGTGAAACATTTATCTAAAAAATTAGTGAAGGTCAATCAACTGTATTTCTAATAGAATTTAGTGTAATGTGAATCAATTTGATGTTATGTTTGCAGTAATTAGCACCTCTGTATTTTATCAACTCATACTCATGTTTTTTGTAATCAAACATTTCAATGTCTCCCTACAAACGTACTTGCCGTGCGAATAATTATTTTAATATCTCGAAGGTGGTTGTACATGGTTTAGTTGTAAACACAATCAGAACAATGAATCGGTGCAATTGCAATAACATCAAGCGAGGTCTAGATCATACAAAATTTTTCTGGGGTGGAGTAGTGACTTTTATGATAAGCGGCACGTGCGGAAGAAAGACGAGATCAAAGCAGCGACTCGTTCTTGATTGAAACGTCTCGTGAAAGAATTCTAAAAATAGCCACTCAACATGCACGTAGTTTTCTCCTGGAATTGCAATATTTGATCTGTCACGAGGAGCGAGTTCGTTGGTTGGCTTTGAAAAGCTCGGTTATTGGAAATTTCGTATTTTGATATTCGGTTATATTAGGACTTCGCACCTGGATTACAGGCGAATGAGGCAACATATTGCAGCAAATTAAATGCTGATCTACTCAAAATTACTTCATTAACGCAAAATAACCGAAACATGCAGAATCTGTAACAAAGAATTTTATCCGTTCAAAATCAGTAAGGCTAACCATCAGGGATTTTTGCAAAAAAATTGAAAATATTTTATTGTTGAAATTCCGGTTCAAAATGATTATAGGTAATGAAAATAATGTGTCGAGTAAGAAATTAACGGTTTGGTTGGATTTGAAAAGCCCGGTTATTGGAAATTTCGTATTTTGAAATCCGGTTATATTAGGACTTCTCACCTGGATTACAGGCGAATGAGGCAACATATTGCAGCAAATTAAATGCTGATCTACTCAAAATTACTTCACTAACGCAAAATAACCGAAACATGCAGAATCTGTAACAAACAATTTTATCCGTTCAAAAAAAGTAAGGCTAACCATCAGGGACTTTTGCAAAAATATTGAAAATATTTTATTGTTGAAATTCCGGTTCAATATGATTATAGGTAATGAAAATAATGTGTTGAGTAAGAAATTAACGGTTTGGTTGGATTTGAAAAGCCCGGTTATTTGAAATTTCGTATTTTGACATCCGGTTATATTAGGACTTCGCACCTGGATTACAGGCGAATGAGGCAAAATATTGCAGTAAATTAAATGCTGATCTACTCAAAATTACTTCATTAACACAAAATAACCGAAACATGCAGAATCTGTAACAAACGATTTTATCCGTTCAAAATAAGTAAGGCTAACAACCATCAGGGATTTTTGCAAAAATATTGAAAATATTTTATTGTTGAAATTCCGGTTCAAAATGATTATTGGTAATGAAAATAATGTGTTGAGTAAGAAATTAACGGTTTGGTTGGATTTGAAAAGCCCGGTTACTGGAAATGTCGTATTTTGAAATCCGGTTATATTAGGACTTCGCACCTGGATTACAGGCGAATGAGGCAACATATTGCAGTAAATTAAATGCTGATCTACTCAAAATTACTTCATTAACGCAAAATAACCGAAACATGCAGAATCCGTAACAAAGAATTTTATCCGTTTAAAATCAGTAAGGCTTAGCATCAGGGGTTTTTGCAAAATATTGAAAATATTTTATTGTTGAAATTCCGGTTCAAAATGATTATAGGTAATGAAAATAATGTGTCGTGTAAGAAATTAACGGTTTGGTTGGATTTGAAAAGCCCGGTTATTGGAAATTTCGTATTTTTAAATCCGGTTATATTAGGACTTCGCACCTGGATTACAGGCGAATGAGGCAACATATTGCAGCAAATTAAAGGCTGATCTACTCAAAATTACTTCATTAACGCAAAATAACCGAAACATGCAGAATCTGTAACAAACGATTTTATCCGTTCAAAATAAGTAAGGCTAACCATCAGGGATATTTGCAAAAATATTGAAAATATTTTATTGTTGAAATTCCGGTTCAAAATGATTATAGGTAATGAAAATAATGTGTTGAGTAAGAAATTAACGGTTTGGTTGGATTTGAAAAGCCCGGTTATTGGAAATTTCGTATTTTGATATCCGGTTATATTAGGACTTCGCACCTGGATTACAGGCGAATGAGGCAACATATTGCAGCAATTAAATGCTGATCTACTCAAAACTACTTCATTCGCGCAAAATAACCGAAACATGCAGAATCCGCAACAAAGAATTTTATCCGTTCAAAATCAGTAAGGCTAACCATCAGGGATATTTGCAAAAAATTGAAAATATTTTATTGTTGAAGCTCCGGTTCAAAATGATTATAGGCTATGAAAATAATGTGTTGAGTAAGAAATTAACGGTTTGGTTGGATTTGAAAAGCCCGATTATTGGAAATTTCGTATTTTGAAATCCGGTTATATTAGGACTTCGCACCTGGATTACAGGCGAATGAGGCAACATATTGCAGCAAATTAAATGCTGATCTACTCAAAACTACTTCATTCGCGCAAAATAACCGAAACATGCAGAATCCGCAACAAAGTATTTTATCCGTTCAAAATCAGTAAGGCTAACCATCAGGGATTTTTGCAAAAAATTGAAAATATTTTATTGTTGAAGCTCCGGTTCAAAATGATTATAGGTTATGAAAATTATGTGTTGAGTAAGAAATTAACGGTTTGGTTGGATTTGAAAAGCCCGATTATTGGAAATTTCGTATTTTGAAATCCGGTTATATTAGGACTTCGCACCTGGATTACAGGCGAATGAGGCAACATATTGCAGCAAATTAAATGCTGATCTACTCAAAACTACTTCATTCGCGCAAAATAACCGAAACATGCAGAATCCGCAACAAAGTATTTTATCCGTTCAAAATCAGTAAGGCTAACCATCAGGGATTTTTGCAAAAAATTGAAAATATTTTATTGTTGAAGCTCCGGTTCAAAATGATTATAGGTTATGAAAATAATGTGTTGAGTAAGAAATTAACGGTTTGGTTGGATTTGAAAAGCCCGATTATTGGAAATTTCGTATTTTGAAATCCGGTTATATTAGGACTTCGCACCTGGATTACAGGCGAATGAGGCAACATATTGCAGCAAATTAAATGCTGATCTACTCAAAACTACTTCATTCGCGCAAAATAACCGAAACATGCAGAATCCGTAACAAAGAATTTTATCCGTTTAAAATCAGTAAGGCTAACCATCAGGGGTTTTTGCAAAAAATTGAAAATATTTTATTGTTGAAATTCCGGTTCAAAATGATTATAGGTAATGAAAATTATGTGTCGAGTAAGAAATTAACGGTTGGGTTGGATTTGAAAAGCCCGGTTATTGGAAGTTTCGTATTTTGAAATCCGGTTATATTAGGACTTCGCACCTGGATTACAGGCGAATGAGGCAACATATTGCAGCAAATTAAATGCTGATCTACTCAAAATTACTTCATTAACGCAAAATAACCGAAACATGCAGAATCCGTAACAAAGAATTTTATAAGTTCCAAATCAGTAAGGCTAACCATCAGGGATTTTTGCAAAAAATTGAAAATATTTTATTGTTGAAATTCCGGTTCCAAATGATTATAGGTAATGAAAATAATGTGTTGAGTAAGAAATTAACGGTTTGGTTGGATTTGAAAAGCCCGGTTATTGGAAATTTCGTATTTTTAAATCCGGTTATATTAGGACTTCGCACCTGGATTACAGGCGAATGAGGCAACATATTGCAGCAAATTAAATGCTGATCTACTCAAAATTACTTCATATACGCAAAATAACCGAAACATGCAGAATCCGTAACAAAGAATTTTATCCGTTCAAAAACAGTAAGGCTTACCATCAGGGATTTTTGCAAAAAAATTGAAAATATTTTATTGTTGAAATTCCGGTTCGAAATGATTATAGGTAATGAAAATTATGTGTCGAGTAAGAAATTAACGGTTGGGTTGGATTTGAAAAGCCCGGTTATTGGAAGTTTCGTATTTTGAAATCCGGTTATATTAGGACTTCGCACCTGGATTACAGGCGAATGAGGCAACATATTGCAGCAAATTAAATGCTGATCTACTCAAAATTACTTCATTAACGCAAAATAACCGAAACATGCAGAATCCGTAACAAAGAATTTTATAAGTTCCAAATCAGTAAGGCTAACCATCAGGGATTTTTGCAAAAAATTGAAAATATTTTATTGTTGAAATTCCGGTTCAAAATGATTATACGTAATGAAAATAATGTGTCGAGTAAGAAATTAACGGTTTGGTTGGATTTGAAAAGCCCGGTTATTGGAAATTTCGTATTTTGAAATCCGGTTATATTAGGACTTCGCACCTGGATTACAGGCGAATGAGGCAACATATTGCAGCAAATTAAATGCTGATCTACTCAAAATTACTTCATTAACGCAAAATAACCGAAACATGCAGAATCCGTAACAAAGAATTTTATAAGTTCAAAATCAGTAAGGCTTACCATCAGGGATTTTTGCAAAAAATTGAAAATATTTTATTGTTGAAATTCCGGTTCAAAATGATTACGTAATGAAAATAATGTGTCGAGTAAGAAATTAACGGTTTGGTTGGATTTGAAAAGCCCGGTTATTGGAAATTTCGTATTTTGAAATCCGGTTATATTAGGACTTCGCACCTGGATTACAGGCGAATGAGGCAACATATTGCAGCAAATTAAATGCTGATCTACTCAAAATTACTTCATTAACGCAAAATAACCGAAACATGCAGAATCCGTAACAAAGAATTTTATCCGTTTAAAATCAGTAAGGCTTAGCATCAGGGATTTTTGCAAAAAATTGAAAATATTTTATTGTTGAAATTCCGGTTCAAAATGATTATAGGTAATGAAAATAATGTGTCGAGTAAGAAATTAACGGTTGGGTTGGATTTGAAAAGCCCGGTTATTGGAAATTTCGTATTTTTAAATCCGGTTATATTAGGACTTCGCACCTGGATTACAGGCGAATGAGGCAACATATTGCAGCAAATTAAATGCTGATCTACTCAAAATTACTTCATATACGCAAAATAACCGAAACATGCAGAATCCGTAACAAAGAATTTTATCCGTTTAAAATCAGTAAGGCTTAGCATCAGGGGTTTTTGCAAAAAATTGAAAATATTTTATTGTTGAAATTCCGGTTCAAAATGATTATAGGTAATGAAAATAATGTGTTGAGTAAGAAATTAACGGTTTGGTTGGATTTGAAAAGCCCGGTTATTGGAAATTTCGTATTTTGAAATCCGGTTATATTAGGACTTCGCACCTGGATTACAGGCGAATGAGGCAATATATTGCAGCAAATTAAATGCTGATCTACTCAGAAATACTTCATTAACGCAAAATAACCGAAACATGCAGAATCTGTAACAAATAATTTTATCCGTTCAAAAAAAGTAAGGCTAACCATCAGGGATTTTTGCAAAAATATTGAAAATATTTTATTGTTGAAATTCCGGTTCAAAATGATTATAGGTAATGAAAATAATGTGTTGAGTAAGAAATTAACGGTTTGGTTGGATTTGAAAAGCCCGGTTATTGGAAATTTCGTATTTTGAAATCCGGTTATATTAGGACTTCGCACCTGGATTACAGGCGAATGAGGCAATATATTGCAGCAAATTAAATGCTGATCTACTCAGAAATACTTCATTAACGCAAAATAACCGAAACATGCAGAATCTGTAACAAATAATTTTATCCGTTCAAAAAAAGTAAGGCTAACCATCAGGGATTTTTGCAAAAATATTGAAAATATTTTATTGTTGAAATTCCGGTTCAAAATGATTATAGGTAATGAAAATAATGTGTTGAGTAAGAAATTAACGGTTTGGTTGGATTTGAAAAGCCCGGTTATTGGAAATTTCGTATTTTGAAATCCGGTTATATTAGGACTTCGCACCTGGATTACAGGCGAATGAGGCAACATATTGCAGCAAATTAATCGCTGATCTACTCAAAAATACTTCATTAACGCAAAATAATCGAAACATGCAGAATCTGTAACAAACAATTTTATCCGTTCAAAAAAAGTAAGGCTCAGGGATTTTTACAAAAATATTGAAAATATTTTATTGTTGAAATTCCGGTTCAAAATGATTATAGGCAATGAAAATAATGTGTTGAGTAAGAAATTAACGGTTTGGTTGGATTTGAAAAGCCCGGTTATTGGAAATTTCGTATTTTGAAATCCGGTTATATTAGGACTTCGCACCTGGATTACAGGCAAATGAGGCAACATATTGCAGCAAATTAAATGCTGATCTACTCAAAAATACTTCATTAACGCAAAATAACCGAAACATGCAGAATCTGTAACAAATAATTTTATCCGTTCAAAATAAGTAAGGCTAACCATCAGGGATTTTTGCAAAAATATTGAAAATATTTTATTGTTGAAAATCCGGTTCAAAATGATTATAGGTAATGAAAATAATGTGTTGAGTAAGAAATTAACGGTTTGGTTGGATTTGAAAAGCCCGGTTATTGGAAATTTCGTATTTTGAAATCCGGTTATATTAGGACTTCGCACCTGGATTACAGGCAAATGAGGCAACATATTGCAGCAAATTAAATGCTGATCTACTCAAAAATACTTCATTAACGCAAAATAACCGAAACATGCAGAATCTGTAACAAATAATTTTATCCGTTCAAAATAAGTAAGGCTAACCATCAGGGATTTTTGCAAAAATATTGAAAATATTTTATTGTTGAAAATCCGGTTCAAAATGATTATAGGTAATGAAAATAATGTGTTGAGTAAGAAATTAACGGTTTGGTTGGATTTGAAAAGCACGGTTATTGGAAATTTCGTATTTTGATATTCGGTTATATTAGGACTTCGCACCTGGATTACAGGCGAATGAGGCAACATATTGCAGCAAATTAAATGCTGATCTACTCAAAAATACTTCATTAACGCAAAATAACCGAAACATGCAGAATCTGTAACAAATAATTTTATCCGTTCAAAATAAGTAAGGCTAACCATCAGGGATTTTTGCAAAAATATTGAAAATATTTTATTGTTGAAAATCCGGTTCAAAATGATTATAGGTAATGAAAATAATGTGTTGAGTAAGAAATTAACGGTTTGGTTGGATTTGAAAAGCCCGGTTATTGGAAATTTCGTATTTTGATATTCGGTTATATTAGGACTTCGCACCTGGATTACAGGCGAATGAGGCAACATATTGCAGCAAATTAATCGCTGATCTACTCAAAAATACTTCATTAACGCAAAATAACCGAAACATGCAGAATCTGTAACAAATAATTTTATGCGTTCAAAATAAGTAAGGCTAACCATCAGGGATTTTGGCAAAAATATTGAAAATATTTTATTGTTGAAATTCCGGTTCAAAATGATTATAGGTAATGAAAATAATGTGTTGAGTAAGAAATTAACGGTTTGGTTGGATTTGAAAAGCCCGGTTATTGGAAATTTCGTATTTTGAAATCCGGTTATATTAGGACTTCGCACCTGGATTACAGGCGAATGAGGCAACATATTGCAGCAAATTAATCGCTGATCTACTCAAAAATACTTCATTAACGCAAAATAATCGAAACATGCAGAATCTGTAA
The DNA here is from genome assembly GCA_932526605.1 of Nephrotoma flavescens. Taxonomy (NCBI): domain Eukaryota; kingdom Metazoa; phylum Arthropoda; class Insecta; order Diptera; family Tipulidae; genus Nephrotoma; species Nephrotoma flavescens. The sequence continues at coordinate 255,566,287 of OW052221.1, forward strand.
CAAACAATTTTATCCGTTCAAAAAAAGTAAGGCTAACCATCAGGGATTTTTGCAAAAATATTGAAAATATTTTATTGTTGAAATTCCGGTTCAAAATGATTATAGGTAATGAAAATAATGTGTTGAGTAAGAAATTAACGGTTTGGTTGGATTTGAAAAGCCCGGTTATTGGAAATTTCGTATTTTGAAATCCGGTTATATTAGGACTTCGCACCTGGATTACAGGCAAATGAGGCAACATATTGCAGCAAATTAAATGCTGATCTACTCAAAAATACTTCATTAACGCAAAATAACCGAAACATGCAGAATCTGTAACAAATAATTTTATCCGTTCAAAATAAGTAAGGCTAACCATCAGGGATTTTTGCAAAAATATTGAAAATATTTTATTGTTGAAAATCCGGTTCAAAATGATTATAGGTAATGAAAATAATGTGTTGAGTAAGAAATTAACGGTTTGGTTGGATTTGAAAAGCACGGTTATTGGAAATTTCGTATTTTGATATTCGGTTATATTAGGACTTCGCACCTGGATTACAGGCGAATGAGGCAACATATTGCAGCAAATTAAATGCTGATCTACTCAAAAATACTTCATTAACGCAAAATAACCGAAACATGCAGAATCTGTAACAAATAATTTTATCCGTTCAAAATAAGTAAGGCTAACCATCAGGGATTTTTGCAAAAATATTGAAAATATTTTATTGTTGAAAATCCGGTTCAAAATGATTATAGGTAATGAAAATAATGTGTTGAGTAAGAAATTAACGGTTTGGTTGGATTTGAAAAGCCCGGTTATTGGAAATTTCGTATTTTGATATTCGGTTATATTAGGACTTCGCACCTGGATTACAGGCGAATGAGGCAACATATTGCAGCAAATTAATCGCTGATCTACTCAAAAATACTTCATTAACGCAAAATAACCGAAACATGCAGAATCTGTAACAAATAATTTTATGCGTTCAAAATAAGTAAGGCTAACCATCAGGGATTTTGGCAAAAATATTGAAAATATTTTATTGTTGAAATTCCGGTTCAAAATGATTATAGGTAATGAAAATAATGTGTTGAGTAAGAAATTAACGGTTTGGTTGGATTTGAAAAGCCCGGTTATTGGAAATTTCGTATTTTGAAATCCGGTTATATTAGGACTTCGCACCTGGATTACAGGCAAATGAGGCAACATATTGCAGCAAATTAAATGCTGATCTACTCAAAAATACTTCATTAACGCAAAATAACCGAAACATGCAGAATCTGTAACAAATAATTTTATCCGTTCAAAATAAGTAAGGCTAACCATCAGGGATTTTGGCAAAAATATTGAAAATATTTTATTGTTGAAATTCCGGTTCAAAATGATTATAGGTAATGAAAATAATGTGTTGAGTAAGAAATTAACGGTTTGGTTGGATTTGAAAAGCCCGGTTATTGGAAATTTCGTATTTTGAAATCCGGTTATATTAGGACTTCGCACCTGGATTACAGGCAAATGAGGCAACATATTGCAGCAAATTAAATGCTGATCTACTCAAAAATACTTCATTAACGCAAAATAACCGAAACATGCAGAATCTGTAACAAATAATTTTATCCGTTCAAAATAAGTAAGGCTAACCATCAGGGATTTTTGCAAAAATATTGAAAATATTTTATTGTTGAAAATCCGGTTCAAAATGATTATAGGTAATGAAAATAATGTGTTGAGTAAGAAATTAACGGTTTGGTTGGATTTGAAAAGCACGGTTATTGGAAATTTCGTATTTTGATATTCGGTTATATTAGGACTTCGCACCTGGATTACAGGCGAATGAGGCAACATATTGCAGCAAATTAAATGCTGATCTACTCAAAAATACTTCATTAACGCAAAATAACCGAAACATGCAGAATCTGTAACAAATAATTTTATCCGTTCAAAATAAGTAAGGCTAACCATCAGGGATTTTTGCAAAAATATTGAAAATATTTTATTGTTGAAAATCCGGTTCAAAATGATTATAGGTAATGAAAATAATGTGTTGAGTAAGAAATTAACGGTTTGGTTGGATTTGAAAAGCCCGGTTATTGGAAATTTCGTATTTTGATATTCGGTTATATTAGGACTTCGCACCTGGATTACAGGCGAATGAGGCAACATATTGCAGCAAATTAATCGCTGATCTACTCAAAAATACTTCATTAACGCAAAATAACCGAAACATGCAGAATCTGTAACAAATAATTTTATGCGTTCAAAATAAGTAAGGCTAACCATCAGGGATTTTGGCAAAAATATTGAAAATATTTTATTGTTGAAATTCCGGTTCAAAATGATTATAGGTAATGAAAATAATGTGTTGAGTAAGAAATTAACGGTTTGGTTGGATTTGAAAAGCCCGGTTATTGGAAATTTCGTATTTTGAAATCCGGTTATATTAGGACTTCGCACCTGGATTACAGGCGAATGAGGCAACATATTGCAGCAAATTAATCGCTGATCTACTCAAAAATACTTCATTAACGCAAAATAATCGAAACATGCAGAATCTGTAACAAACAATTTTATCCGTTCAAAAAAAGTAAGGCTAACCATCAGGGATTTTTGCAAAAATATTGAAAATATTTTATTGTTGAAATTCCGGTTCAAAATGATTATAGGTAATGAAAATAATGTGTTGAGTAAGAAATTAACGGTTTGGTTGGATTTGAAAAGCCCGGTTATTGGAAATTTCGTATTTTGAAATCCGGTTATATTAGGACTTCGCACCTGGATTACAGGCAAATGAGGCAACATATTGCAGCAAATTAAATGCTGATCTACTCAAAAATACTTCATTAACGCAAAATAACCGAAACATGCAGAATCTGTAACAAATAATTTTATCCGTTCAAAATAAGTAAGGCTAACCATCAGGGATTTTTGCAAAAATATTGAAAATATTTTATTGTTGAAAATCCGGTTCAAAATGATTATAGGTAATGAAAATAATGTGTTGAGTAAGAAATTAACGGTTTGGTTGGATTTGAAAAGCACGGTTATTGGAAATTTCGTATTTTGATATTCGGTTATATTAGGACTTCGCACCTGGATTACAGGCGAATGAGGCAACATATTGCAGCAAATTAAATGCTGATCTACTCAAAAATACTTCATTAACGCAAAATAACCGAAACATGCAGAATCTGTAACAAATAATTTTATCCGTTCAAAATAAGTAAGGCTAACCATCAGGGATTTTTGCAAAAATATTGAAAATATTTTATTGTTGAAAATCCGGTTCAAAATGATTATAGGTAATGAAAATAATGTGTTGAGTAAGAAATTAACGGTTTGGTTGGATTTGAAAAGCCCGGTTATTGGAAATTTCGTATTTTGATATTCGGTTATATTAGGACTTCGCACCTGGATTACAGGCGAATGAGGCAACATATTGCAGCAAATTAATCGCTGATCTACTCAAAAATACTTCATTAACGCAAAATAACCGAAACATGCAGAATCTGTAACAAATAATTTTATGCGTTCAAAATAAGTAAGGCTAACCATCAGGGATTTTGGCAAAAATATTGAAAATATTTTATTGTTGAAATTCCGGTTCAAAATGATTATAGGTAATGAAAATAATGTGTTGAGTAAGAAATTAACGGTTTGGTTGGATTTGAAAAGCCCGGTTATTGGAAATTTCGTATTTTGAAATCCGGTTATATTAGGACTTCGCACCTGGATTACAGGCGAATGAGGCAACATATTGCAGCAAATTAATCGCTGATCTACTCAAAAATACTTCATTAACGCAAAATAATCGAAACATGCAGAATCTGTAACAAACAATTTTATCCGTTCAAAAAAAGTAAGGCTAACCATCAGGGATTTTTGCAAAAATATTGAAAATATTTTATTGTTGAAATTCCGGTTCAAAATGATTATAGGTAATGAAAATAATGTGTTGAGTAAGAAATTAACGGTTTGGTTGGATTTGAAAAGCCCGGTTATTGGAAATTTCGTATTTTGAAATCCGGTTATATTAGGACTTCGCACCTGGATTACAGGCGAATGAGGCAATATATTGCAGCAAATTAAATGCTGATCTACTCAGAAATACTTCATTAACGCAAAATAACCGAAACATGCAGAATCTGTAACAAATAATTTTATGCGTTCAAAAAAAGTAAGGCTAACCATCAGGGATTTTTGCAAAAATATTGAAAATATTTTATTGTTGAAATTCCGGTTCAAAATGATTATAGGTAATGAAAATAATGTGTTGAGTAAGAAATTAACGGTTTGGTTGGATTTGAAAAGCCCGGTTATTGGAAATTTCGTATTTTGAAATCCGGTTATATTAGGACTTCGCACCTGGATTACAGGCGAATGAGGCAACATATTGCAGCAAATTAATCGCTGATCTACTCAAAAATACTTCATTAACGCAAAATAATCGAAACATGCAGAATCTGTAACAAACAATTTTATCCGTTCAAAAAAAGTAAGGCTCAGGGATTTTTGCAAAAATATTGAAAATATTTTATTGTTGAAATTCCGGTTCAAAATGATTATAGGTAATGAAAATAATGTGTTGAGTAAGAAATTAACGGTTTGGTTGGATTTGAAAAGCCCGGTTATTGGAAATTTCGTATTTTGAAATCCGGTTATATTAGGACTTCGCACCTGGATTACAAACGAATGAGGCAATAAATTGCAGCAAATTAAATGCTGATCTACTCAGAAATACTTCATTAACGCAAAATAACCGAAACATGCAGAATCTGTAACAAATAATTTTATCCGTTCAAAAAAAGTAAGGCTAACCATCAGGGATTTTTGCAAAAATATTGAAAATATTTTATTGTTGAAATTCCGGTTCAAAATGATTATAGGTAATGAAAATAATGTGTTGAGTAAGAAATTAACGGTTTGGTTGGATTTGAAAAGCCCGGTTATTGGAAATTTCGTATTTTGAAATCCGGTTATATTAGGACTTCGCACCTGGATTACAGGCGAATGAGGCAACATATTGCAGCAAATTAATCGCTGATCTACTCAAAAATACTTCATTAACGCAAAATAATCGAAACATGCAGAATCTGTAACAAACAATTTTATCCGTTCAAAAAAAGTAAGGCTAACCATCAGGGATTTTTGCAAAAATATTGAAAATATTTTATTGTTGAAATTCCGGTTCAAAATGATTATACGTAATGAAAATAATGTGTTGAGTAAGAAATTAACGGTTTGGTTGGATTTGAAAAGCCCGGTTATTGGAAATTTCGTATTTTGAAATCCGGTTATATTAGGACTTCGCACCTGTATTACAGGCGAATGAGGCAACATATTGCAGCAAATTAAATGCTGATCTACTCAAAATTACTTCATATACGCAAAATAACCGAAACATGCAGAATCCGTAACAAAGAATTTTATCCGTTCAAAATCAGTAAGGCTTACCATCAGGGATTTTTGCAAAATATTGAAAATATTTTATTGTTGAAATTCCGGTTCAAAATGATTATAGGTAATGAAAATAATGTGTTGAGTAAGAAATTAACGGTTTGGTTGGATTTGAAAAGCCCGGTTATTGGAAATTTCGTATTTTGAAATCCGGTTATATTAGGACGGATTACAGGCGAATGAGGCAACATATTGCAGCAAATTAAATGCTGATCTACTCAAAATTACTTCATATACGCAAAATAACCGAAACATGCAGAATCCGTAACAAAGAATTTTATCCGTTCAAAATCAGTAAGGCTTACCATCAGGGATTTTTGCAAAATATGGAAAATATTTTATTGTTGAAATTCCGGTTCAAAATGATTATACGTAATGAAAATAATGTGTCGAGTAAGAAATTAACGGTTGGGTTGGATTTGAAAAGCCCGGTTATTGGAAATTTCGTATTTTGATATCCGGTTATATTAGGACTTCGCACCTGGATTACAGGCGAATGAGGCAACATATTGCAGCAAATTAAATGCTGATCTACTCAAAATTACTTCATTAACGCAAAATAACCGAAACATGCAGAATCCGTAACAAAGAATTTTATCCGTTCAAAATCAGTAAGGCTTACCATCAGGGATTTTTGCAAAATATTGAAAATATTTTATTGTTGAAATTCCGGTTCAAAATGATTATACGTAATGAAAATAATGTGTCGAGTAAGAAATTAACGGTTTGGTTGGATTTGAAAAGCCCGGTTATTGGAAATTTCGTATTTTGATATCCGGTTATATTAGGACTTCGCACCTGGATTACAGGCGAATGAGGCAACATATTGCAGCAAATTAAATGCTGATCTACTCAAAATTACTTCACTAACGCAAAATAACCGAAACATGCAGAATCTGTAACAAACAATTTTATCCGTTCAAAAAAAGTAAGGCTAACCATCAGGGACTTTTGCAAAAATATTGAAAATATTTTATTGTTGAAATTCCGGTTCAATATGATTATAGGTAATGAAAATAATGTGTTGAGTAAGAAATTAACGGTTTGGTTGGATTTGAAAAGCCCGGTTATTTGAAATTTCGTATTTTGACATCCGGTTATATTAGGACTTCGCACCTGGATTACAGGCGAATGAGGCAAAATATTGCAGTAAATTAAATGCTGATCTACTCAAAAGTACTTCATTAACACAAAATAACCGAAACATGCAGAATCTGTAACAAACGATTTTATCCGTTCAAAATAAGTAAGGCTAACCATCAGGGATTTTTGCAAAAATATTGAAAATATTTTATTGTTGAAATTCCGGTTCAAATTGATTATAGGTAATGAAAATAATGTGTTGAGTAAGAAATTAACGGTTTGGTTGGATTTGAAAAGCCCGGTTATTGGAAATTTCGTATTTTGATATCCGGTTATATTAGGACTTCGCACCTGGATTACAGGCGAATTAGGCAAAATATTGCAGTAAATTAAATGCTGATCTACTCAAAAGTACTTCATCAACGCAAAATAACCGAAACATGCAGAATCTGTAACAAACGATTTTATCCGTTCAAAATAAGTAAGGCTAACCATCAGGGATTTTTGCAAAAATATTGAAAATATTTTATTGTTGAAATTCCGGTTCAAAATGATTATAGGTAATGAAAATAATGTGTTGAGTAAGAAATTAACGGTTTGGTTGGATTTGAAAAGCCCGGTTATTTGAAATTTCGTATTTTGACATCCGGTTATATTAGGACTTCGCACCTGGATTACAGGCGAATGAGGCAAAATATTGCAGTAAATTAAATGCTGATCTACTCAAAAGTACTTCATTAACGCAAAATAACCGAAACATGCAGAATCTGTAACAAACGATTTTATCCGTTCAAAATAAGTAAGGCTAACCATCAGGGATTTTTGCAAAAATATTGAAAATATTTTATTGTTGAAATTCCGGTTCAAATTGATTATAGGTAATGAAAATAATGTGTTGAGTAAGAAATTAACGGTTTGGTTGGATTTGAAAAGCCCGGTTATTGGAAATTTCGTATTTTGATATCCGGTTATATTAGGAGTTCGCACCTGGATTACAGGCGAATGAGGCAACATATTGCAGCAAATTTAACGCTGATCTACTAAAAATTACATCATTAACACAAAATAACCGAAACATGCAGAATCTGTAACAAACGATTTTATCCGTTCAAAATAAGTAAGGCTAACCATCAGGGATTTTTGCAAAAATATTGAAAATATTTTATTGTTGAAATTCCGGTTCAAATTGATTATAGGTAATGAAAATAATGTGTTGAGTAAGAAATTAACGGTTTGGTTGGATTTGAAAAGCCCGGTTATTGGAAATTTCGTATTTTGAAATCCGGTTATATTAGGACTTCGCACCTGGATTACAGGCGAATGAGGCAACATATTGCAGCAAATTAAATGCTGATCTACTCAAAAATACTTCATTAACGCAAAATAACCGAAACATGCAGAATCTGTAACAAATAATTTTATCCGTTCAAAATAAGTAAGGCTAACCATCAGGGATTTTTGCAAAAATATTGAAAATATTTTATTGTTGAAAATCCGGTTCAAAATGATTATAGGTAATGAAAATAATGTGTTGAGTAAGAAATTAACGGTTTGGTTGGATTTGAAAAGCCCGGTTATTGGAAATTTCGTATTTTGATATCCGGTTATATTAGGACTTCGCACCTGGATTACAGGCGAATGAGGGAACATATTGCAGCAAATTAAATGCTGATCTACTCAAAAATACTTCATTAACGCAAAATAACCGAAACATGCAGAATCTGTAACAAATAAAACCATCAGGGATTTTTGCAAAAATATTGAAAATATTTTATTGTTGAAAATCCGGTTCAAAATGATTATAGGTAATGAAAATAATGTGTTGAGTAAGAAATTAACGGTTTGGTTGGATTTGAAAAGCCCGGTTATTGGAAATTTCGTATTTTGAAATCCGGTTATATTAGGACTTCGCACCTGGATTACAGGCGAATGAGGCAACATATTGCAGCAAATTAAATGCTGATCTACTCAAAAATACTTCATTAACGCAAAATAACCGAAACATGCAGAATCCGTAACAAAGAATTTTATCCGTTCAAAATCAGTAAGGCTAACCATCAGGGATTTTTGCAAAAATATTGAAAATATTTTATTGTTGAAATTCCGGTTCAAAATGATTATAGGTTATGAAAATAATGTGTTGAGTAAGAAATTAACGGTTTGGTTGGATTTGAAAAGCCCGGTTATTGGAAATGTCGTATTTTGATATCCGGTTATATTAGGAATTCGCACCTGGATTACAGGCGAATGAGGCAACATATTGCAGTAAATTGGACGATGATCTACTCAAAATTACTTCATTAACGCAAAATAATCGAAACATGCAGAATCTGTAACAAACAATTTTATCCGTTCAAAAAAAGTAAGGCTAAACCATCAGGGATTTTTGCAAAAATATTGAAAATATTTTATTGTTGAAATTCCGGTTCAAAATGATTATAGGTTATGAAAATAATGTGTTGAGTAAGAAATTAACGGTTTGGTTGGATTTGAAAAGCCCGGTTATTGGAAATGTCGTATTTTGATATCCGGTTATATTAGGAATTCGCACCTGGATTACAGGCGAATGAGGCAACATATTGCAGTAAATTGGACGATGATCTACTCAAAATTACTTCATTAACGCAAAATAATCGAAACATGCAGAATCTGTAACAAACAATTTTATCCGTTCAAAATAAGTAAGGCTAACCCATCAGGGATTTTTGCAAAAATATTGAAAATATTTTATTGTTGAAATTCCGGTTCAAAATGATTATAGGTTATGAAAATAATGTGTTGAGTAAGAAATTAACGGTTTGGTTGGATTTGAAAAGCCCGGTTATTGGAAATGTCGTATTTTGATATCCGGTTATATTAGGAATTCGCACCTGGATTACAGGCGAATGAGGCAACATATTGCAGTAAATTGGACGATGATCTACTCAAAATTACTTCATTAACGCAAAATAATCGAAACATGCAGAATCTGTAACAAACAATTTTATCCGTTCAAAATAAGTAAGGCTAACCATCAGGGATTTTTGCAAAAATATTGAAAATATTTTATTGTTGAAATTCCGGTTCAAAATGATTATAGGTTATGAAAATAATGTGTTGAGTAAAAAATTAACGGTTTGGTTGGATTTGAAAAGCCCGGTTATTGGAAATTTCGAATTTTGAAATCCGGTTATATTAGGACTTCGCACCTGGATTACAGGCGAATGAGGCAACATATTGCAGTAAATTGGACGATGATCTACTCAAAATTACTTCATTAACGCAAAATAATCGAAACATGCAGAATCTGTAACAAACAATTTTATCCGTTCAAAATAAGTAAGGCTAACCATCAGGGATTTTTGCAAAAATATTGAAAATATTTTATTGTTGAAATTCCGGTTCAAAATGATTATAGGTTATGAAAATAATGTGTTGAGTAAAAAATTAACGGTTTGGTTGGATTTGAAAAGCCCGGTTATTGGAAATTTCGTATTTTGAAATCCGGTTATATTAGGACTTCGCACCTGGATTACAGGCGAATGAGGCAAAATATTGCAGTAAATTGGACGATGATCTACTCAAAATTACATGATTAACGCAAAATAACCGAAACATGCAGAATCCGTAACAAATAATTTTATCCGTTCAAAAAAAGTAAGGCTAACCATCAGGGATTTTTGCAAAAATATTGAAAATATTTTATTGTTGAAATTCCGGTTCAAAATGATTATAGGTTATGAAAATAATGTGTTGAGTAAGAAATTAACGGTTTGGTTGGATTTGAAAAGCCCGGTTATTGTAAATTTCGTATTTTGAAATCCGGTTATATTAGGACTTCGCACCTGGATTACAGGCGAATGAGGCAATATATTGCAGCAAATTAAACGCCGAGCTACTCAAAAATACTTCATTAACGCAAAATAATCGAAACATGCAGAATCTGTAACAAACAATTTTATCCGTTCAAAATAAGTAAGGCTAACCATCAGGGATTTTTGCAAAAATATTGAAAATATTTTATTGTTGAAATTCCGGTTCAAAATGATTATAGGTTATGAAAATAATGTGTTGAGTAAAAAATTAACGGTTTGGTTGGATTTGAAAAGCCCGGTTATTGGAAATTTCGTATTTTGAAATCCGGTTATATTAGGACTTCGCACCTGGATTACAGGCGAATGAGGCAACATATTGCAGTAAATTGGACGATGATCTACTCAAAATTACATGATTAACGCAAAATAACCGAAACATGCAGAATCCGTAACAAATAATTTTATCCGTTCAAAAAAAGTAAGGCTAACCATCAGGGATTTTTGCAAAAATATTGAAAATATTTTATTGTTGAAATTCCGGTTCAAAATGATTATAGGTTATGAAAATAATGTGTTGAGTAAGAAATTAACGGTTTGGTTGGATTTGAAAAGCCCGGTTATTGTAAATTTCGTATTTTGAAATCCGGTTATATTAGGACTTCGCACCTGGATTACAGGCGAATGAGGCAAAATATTGCAGTAAATTGGACGATGATCTACTCAAAATTACATGATTAACGCAAAATAACCGAAACATGCAGAATCCGTAACAAATAATTTTATCCGTTCAAAAAAAGTAAGGCTAACCATCAGGGATTTTTGCAAAAATATTGAAAATATTTTATTGTTGAAATTCCGGTTCAAAATGATTATAGGTTATGAAAATAATGTGTTGAGTAAGAAATTAACGGTTTGGTTGGATTTAAAGAGCCCGGTTATTGGAAATTTTGTATTTTGAAATCCGGTTATATTAGGAATTCGTACCTGGATTACAGGCGAATGAGGCAATATATTGCAGCAAATTAAACGCTGATCTACTCAAAATTACTTCATTAACACAAAATAACCGAAACATGCAGAATCTGTAACAAACGATTTTATCCGTTCAAAATAAGTAAGGCTAACAACCATCAGGGATTTTTGCAAAAATATTGAAAATATTTTATTGTTGAAATTCCGGTTCGAAATGATTATAGGTAATGAAAATAATGTGTTGAGTAAGAAATTAACGGTTTGGTTGGATTTGAAAAGCCCGGTTATTGGAAATTTCGTATTTTGATATCCGGTTATATTAGGAGTTCGCACCTGGATTACAGGCGAATGAGGCAACATATTGCAGCAAATTTAACGCTGATCTACTAAAAATTACATCATTAACACAAAATAACCGAAACATGCAGAATCTGTAACAAACGATTTTATCCGTTCAAAATAAGTAAGGCTAACCATCAGGGATTTTTGCAAAAATATTGAAAATATTTTATTGTTGAAATTCCGGTTCAAATTGATTATAGGTAATGAAAATAATGTGTTGAGTAAGAAATTAACGGTTTGGTTGGATTTGAAAAGCCCGGTTATTGGAAATTTCGTATTTTGATATCCGGTTATATTAGGACTTCGCACCTGGATTACAGGCGAATTAGGCAAAATATTGCAGTAAATTAAATGCTGATCTACTCAAAAGTACTTCATCAACGCAAAATAACCGAAACATGCAGAATCTGTAACAAACGATTTTATCCGTTCAAAATAAGTAAGGCTAACCATCAGGGATTTTTGCAAAAATATTGAAAATATTTTATTGTTGAAATTCCGGTTCAAATTGATTATAGGTAATGAAAATAATGTGTTGAGTAAGAAATTAACGGTTTGGTTGGATTTGAAAAGCCCGGTTATTTGAAATTTCGTATTTTGACATCCGGTTATATTAGGACTTCGCACCTGGATTACAGGCGAATGAGGCAAAATATTGCAGTAAATTAAATGCTGATCTACTCAAAAGTACTTCATCAACGCAAAATAACCGAAACATGCAGAATCTGTAACAAACGATTTTATCCGTTCAAAATAAGTAAGGCTAACCATCAGGGATTTTTGCAAAAATATTGAAAATATTTTATTGTTGAAATTCCGGTTCAAATTGATTATAGGTAATGAAAATAATGTGTTGAGTAAGAAATTAACGGTTTGGTTGGATTTGAAAAGCCCGGTTATTGGAAATTTCGTATTTTGATATCCGGTTATATTAGGAGTTCGCACCTGGATTACAGGCGAATGAGGCAACATATTGCAGCAAATTTAACGCTGATCTACTAAAAATTACATCATTAACACAAAATAACCGAAACATGCAGAATCTGTAACAAACGATTTTATCCGTTCAAAATAAGTAAGGCTAACCATCAGGGATTTTTGCAAAAATATTGAAAATATTTTATTGTTGAAATTCCGGTTCAAATTGATTATAGGTAATGAAAATAATGTGTTGAGTAAGAAATTAACGGTTTGGTTGGATTTGAAAAGCCCGGTTATTGGAAATTTCGTATTTTGAAATCCGGTTATATTAGGACTTCGCACCTGGATTACAGGCGAATGAGGCAACATATTGCAGCAAATTAAATGCTGATCTACTCAAAAATACTTCATTAACGCAAAATAACCGAAACATGCAGAATCTGTAACAAATAAAACCATCAGGGATTTTTGCAAAAATATTGAAAATATTTTATTGTTGAAAATCCGGTTCAAAATGATTATAGGTAATGAAAATAATGTGTTGAGTAAGAAATTAACGGTTTGGTTGGATTTGAAAAGCCCGGTTATTGGAAATTTCGTATTTTGAAATCCGGTTATATTAGGACTTCGCACCTGGATTACAGGCGAATGAGGCAACATATTGCAGCAAATTAAATGCTGATCTACTCAAAAATACTTCATTAACGCAAAATAACCGAAACATGCAGAATCCGTAACAAAGAATTTTATCCGTTCAAAATCAGTAAGGCTAACCATCAGGGATTTTTGCAAAAATATTGAAAATATTTTATTGTTGAAATTCCGGTTCAAAATGATTATAGGTTATGAAAATAATGTGTTGAGTAAGAAATTAACGGTTTGGTTGGATTTGAAAAGCCCGGTTATTGGAAATGTCGTATTTTGATATCCGGTTATATTAGGAATTCGCACCTGGATTACAGGCGAATGAGGCAACATATTGCAGTAAATTGGACGATGATCTACTCAAAATTACTTCATTAACGCAAAATAATCGAAACATGCAGAATCTGTAACAAACAATTTTATCCGTTCAAAAAAAGTAAGGCTAAACCATCAGGGATTTTTGCAAAAATATTGAAAATATTTTATTGTTGAAATTCCGGTTCAAAATGATTATAGGTTATGAAAATAATGTGTTGAGTAAGAAATTAACGGTTTGGTTGGATTTGAAAAGCCCGGTTATTGGAAATGTCGTATTTTGATATCCGGTTATATTAGGAATTCGCACCTGGATTACAGGCGAATGAGGCAACATATTGCAGTAAATTGGACGATGATCTACTCAAAATTACTTCATTAACGCAAAATAATCGAAACATGCAGAATCTGTAACAAACAATTTTATCCGTTCAAAATAAGTAAGGCTAACCCATCAGGGATTTTTGCAAAAATATTGAAAATATTTTATTGTTGAAATTCCGGTTCAAAATGATTATAGGTTATGAAAATAATGTGTTGAGTAAGAAATTAACGGTTTGGTTGGATTTGAAAAGCCCGGTTATTGGAAATGTCGTATTTTGATATCCGGTTATATTAGGAATTCGCACCTGGATTACAGGCGAATGAGGCAACATATTGCAGTAAATTGGACGATGATCTACTCAAAATTACTTCATTAACGCAAAATAATCGAAACATGCAGAATCTGTAACAAACAATTTTATCCGTTCAAAATAAGTAAGGCTAACCATCAGGGATTTTTGCAAAAATATTGAAAATATTTTATTGTTGAAATTCCGGTTCAAAATGATTATAGGTTATGAAAATAATGTGTTGAGTAAAAAATTAACGGTTTGGTTGGATTTGAAAAGCCCGGTTATTGGAAATTTCGTATTTTGAAATCCGGTTATATTAGGACTTCGCACCTGGATTACAGGCGAATGAGGCAACATATTGCAGTAAATTGGACGATGATCTACTCAAAATTACTTCATTAACGCAAAATAATCGAAACATGCAGAATCTGTAACAAACAATTTTATCCGTTCAAAATAAGTAAGGCTAACCATCAGGGATTTTTGCAAAAATATTGAAAATATTTTATTGTTGAAATTCCGGTTCAAAATGATTATAGGTTATGAAAATAATGTGTTGAGTAAAAAATTAACGGTTTGGTTGGATTTGAAAAGCCCGGTTATTGGAAATTTCGTATTTTGAAATCCGGTTATATTAGGACTTCGCACCTGGATTACAGGCGAATGAGGCAAAATATTGCAGTAAATTGGACGATGATCTACTCAAAATTACATGATTAACGCAAAATAACCGAAACATGCAGAATCCGTAACAAATAATTTTATCCGTTCAAAAAAAGTAAGGCTAACCATCAGGGATTTTTGCAAAAATATTGAAAATATTTTATTGTTGAAATTCCGGTTCAAAATGATTATAGGTTATGAAAATAATGTGTTGAGTAAGAAATTAACGGTTTGGTTGGATTTAAAGAGCCCGGTTATTGGAAATTTTGTATTTTGAAATCCGGTTATATTAGGAATTCGTACCTGGATTACAGGCGAATGAGGCAATATATTGCAGCAAATTAAACGCTGAGCTACTCAAAAATACTTCATTAACGCAAAATAATCGAAACATGCAGAATCTGTAACAAACAATTTTATCCGTTCAAAAAAAGTAAGGCTAACCATCAGGGATTTTTGCAAAAATATTGAAAATATTTTATTGTTGAAATTCCGGCTCAAAATGATTATAGGTTATGAAAATAATGTGTTGAGTAAGAAATTAACGGTTTGGTTGGATTTAAAGAGCCCGGTTATTGGAAATTTTGTATTTTGAAATCCGGTTATATTAGGAATTCGTACCTGGATTACAGGCGAATGAGGCAACATATTGCAGCAAATTAAATGCTGATCTACTCAAAAATACTTCATTAACGCAAAATAACCGAAACATGCAGAATCTGTAACAAATAATTTTATCCGTTCAAAATAAGTAAGGCTAACCATCAGGGATTTTTGCAAAAATATTGAAAATATTTTATTGTTGAAAATCCGGTTCAAAATGATTATAGGTAATGAAAATAATGTGTTGAGTAAGAAATTAACGGTTTGGTTGGATTTGAAAAGCCCGGTTATTGGAAATTTCGTATTTTGATATTCGGTTATATTAGGACTTCGCACCTGGATTACAGGCGAATGAGGCAACATATTGCAGCAAATTAATCGCTGATCTACTCAAAAATACTTCATTAACGCAAAATAACCGAAACATGCAGAATCTGTAACAAATAATTTTATGCGTTCAAAATAAGTAAGGCTAACCATCAGGGATTTTGGCAAAAATATTGAAAATATTTTATTGTTGAAATTCCGGTTCAAAATGATTATAGGTAATGAAAATAATGTGTTGAGTAAGAAATTAACGGTTTGGTTGGATTTGAAAAGCCCGGTTATTGGAAATTTCGTATTTTGAAATCCGGTTATATTAGGACTTCGCACCTGGATTACAGGCGAATGAGGCAACATATTGCAGCAAATTAATCGCTGATCTACTCAAAAATACTTCATTAACGCAAAATAATCGAAACATGCAGAATCTGTAACAAACAATTTTATCCGTTCAAAAAAAGTAAGGCTAACCATCAGGGATTTTTGCAAAAATATTGAAAATATTTTATTGTTGAAATTCCGGTTCAAAATGATTATAGGTAATGAAAATAATGTGTTGAGTAAGAAATTAACGGTTTGGTTGGATTTGAAAAGCCCGGTTATTGGAAATTTCGTATTTTGAAATCCGGTTATATTAGGACTTCGCACCTGGATTACAGGCAAATGAGGCAACATATTGCAGCAAATTAAATGCTGATCTACTCAAAAATACTTCATTAACGCAAAATAACCGAAACATGCAGAATCTGTAACAAATAATTTTATCCGTTCAAAATAAGTAAGGCTAACCATCAGGGATTTTTGCAAAAATATTGAAAATATTTTATTGTTGAAAATCCGGTTCAAAATGATTATAGGTAATGAAAATAATGTGTTGAGTAAGAAATTAACGGTTTGGTTGGATTTGAAAAGCACGGTTATTGGAAATTTCGTATTTTGATATTCGGTTATATTAGGACTTCGCACCTGGATTACAGGCGAATGAGGCAACATATTGCAGCAAATTAAATGCTGATCTACTCAAAAATACTTCATTAACGCAAAATAACCGAAACATGCAGAATCTGTAACAAATAATTTTATCCGTTCAAAATAAGTAAGGCTAACCATCAGGGATTTTTGCAAAAATATTGAAAATATTTTATTGTTGAAAATCCGGTTCAAAATGATTATAGGTAATGAAAATAATGTGTTGAGTAAGAAATTAACGGTTTGGTTGGATTTGAAAAGCCCGGTTATTGGAAATTTCGTATTTTGATATTCGGTTATATTAGGACTTCGCACCTGGATTACAGGCGAATGAGGCAACATATTGCAGCAAATTAATCGCTGATCTACTCAAAAATACTTCATTAACGCAAAATAACCGAAACATGCAGAATCTGTAACAAATAATTTTATGCGTTCAAAATAAGTAAGGCTAACCATCAGGGATTTTGGCAAAAATATTGAAAATATTTTATTGTTGAAATTCCGGTTCAAAATGATTATAGGTAATGAAAATAATGTGTTGAGTAAGAAATTAACGGTTTGGTTGGATTTGAAAAGCCCGGTTATTGGAAATTTCGTATTTTGAAATCCGGTTATATTAGGACTTCGCACCTGGATTACAGGCGAATGAGGCAACATATTGCAGCAAATTAATCGCTGATCTACTCAAAAATACTTCATTAACGCAAAATAATCGAAACATGCAGAATCTGTAACAAACAATTTTATCCGTTCAAAAAAAGTAAGGCTAACCATCAGGGATTTTTGCAAAAATATTGAAAATATTTTATTGTTGAAATTCCGGTTCAAAATGATTATAGGTAATGAAAATAATGTGTTGAGTAAGAAATTAACGGTTTGGTTGGATTTGAAAAGCCCGGTTATTGGAAATTTCGTATTTTGAAATCCGGTTATATTAGGACTTCGCACCTGGATTACAGGCGAATGAGGCAATATATTGCAGCAAATTAAATGCTGATCTACTCAGAAATACTTCATTAACGCAAAATAACCGAAACATGCAGAATCTGTAACAAATAATTTTATGCGTTCAAAAAAAGTAAGGCTAACCATCAGGGATTTTTGCAAAAATATTGAAAATATTTTATTGTTGAAATTCCGGTTCAAAATGATTATAGGTAATGAAAATAATGTGTTGAGTAAGAAATTAACGGTTTGGTTGGATTTGAAAAGCCCGGTTATTGGAAATTTCGTATTTTGAAATCCGGTTATATTAGGACTTCGCACCTGGATTACAGGCGAATGAGGCAACATATTGCAGCAAATTAATCGCTGATCTACTCAAAAATACTTCATTAACGCAAAATAATCGAAACATGCAGAATCTGTAACAAATAATTTTATCCGTTCAAAAAAAGTAAGGCTAACCATCAGGGATTTTTGCAAAAATATTGAAAATATTTTATTGTTGAAATTCCGGTTCAAAATGATTATAGGTAATGAAAATAATGTGTTGAGTAAGAAATTAACGGTTTGGTTGGATTTGAAAAGCCCGGTTATTGGAAATTTCGTATTTTGAAATCCGGTTATATTAGGACTTCGCACCTGGATTACAGGCGAATGAGGCAACATATTGCAGCAAATTAATCGCTGATCTACTCAAAAATACTTCATTAACGCAAAATAATCGAAACATGCAGAATCTGTAACAAACAATTTTATCCGTTCAAAAAAAGTAAGGCTAACCATCAGGGATTTTTGCAAAAATATTGAAAATATTTTATTGTTGAAATTCCGGTTCAAAATGATTATACGTAATGAAAATAATGTGTTGAGTAAGAAATTAACGGTTTGGTTGGATTTGAAAAGCCCGGTTATTGGAAATTTCGTATTTTGAAATCCGGTTATATTAGGACTTCGCACCTGTATTACAGGCGAATGAGGCAACATATTGCAGCAAATTAAATGCTGATCTACTCAAAATTACTTCATATACGCAAAATAACCGAAACATGCAGAATCCGTAACAAAGAATTTTATCCGTTCAAAATCAGTAAGGCTTACCATCAGGGATTTTTGCAAAATATTGAAAATATTTTATTGTTGAAATTCCGGTTCAAAATGATTATAGGTAATGAAAATAATGTGTTGAGTAAGAAATTAACGGTTTGGTTGGATTTGAAAAGCCCGGTTATTGGAAATTTCGTATTTTGAAATCCGGTTATATTAGGACGGATTACAGGCGAATGAGGCAACATATTGCAGCAAATTAAATGCTGATCTACTCAAAATTACTTCATATACGCAAAATAACCGAAACATGCAGAATCCGTAACAAAGAATTTTATCCGTTCAAAATCAGTAAGGCTTACCATCAGGGATTTTTGCAAAATATGGAAAATATTTTATTGTTGAAATTCCGGTTCAAAATGATTATACGTAATGAAAATAATGTGTCGAGTAAGAAATTAACGGTTGGGTTGGATTTGAAAAGCCCGGTTATTGGAAATTTCGTATTTTGATATCCGGTTATATTAGGACTTCGCACCTGGATTACAGGCGAATGAGGCAACATATTGCAGCAAATTAAATGCTGATCTACTCAAAATTACTTCATTAACGCAAAATAACCGAAACATGCAGAATCCGTAACAAAGAATTTTATCCGTTCAAAATCAGTAAGGCTTACCATCAGGGATTTTTGCAAAATATTGAAAATATTTTATTGTTGAAATTCCGGTTCAAAATGATTATACGTAATGAAAATAATGTGTCGAGTAAGAAATTAACGGTTTGGTTGGATTTGAAAAGCCCGGTTATTGGAAATTTCGTATTTTGATATCCGGTTATATTAGGACTTCGCACCTGGATTACAGGCGAATGAGGCAACATATTGCAGCAAATTAAATGCTGATCTACTCAAAATTACTTCACTAACGCAAAATAACCGAAACATGCAGAATCTGTAACAAACAATTTTATCCGTTCAAAAAAAGTAAGGCTAACCATCAGGGACTTTTGCAAAAATATTGAAAATATTTTATTGTTGAAATTCCGGTTCAATATGATTATAGGTAATGAAAATAATGTGTTGAGTAAGAAATTAACGGTTTGGTTGGATTTGAAAAGCCCGGTTATTTGAAATTTCGTATTTTGACATCCGGTTATATTAGGACTTCGCACCTGGATTACAGGCGAATGAGGCAAAATATTGCAGTAAATTAAATGCTGATCTACTCAAAAGTACTTCATTAACACAAAATAACCGAAACATGCAGAATCTGTAACAAACGATTTTATCCGTTCAAAATAAGTAAGGCTAACCATCAGGGATTTTTGCAAAAATATTGAAAATATTTTATTGTTGAAATTCCGGTTCAAATTGATTATAGGTAATGAAAATAATGTGTTGAGTAAGAAATTAACGGTTTGGTTGGATTTGAAAAGCCCGGTTATTGGAAATTTCGTATTTTGATATCCGGTTATATTAGGACTTCGCACCTGGATTACAGGCGAATTAGGCAAAATATTGCAGTAAATTAAATGCTGATCTACTCAAAAGTACTTCATCAACGCAAAATAACCGAAACATGCAGAATCTGTAACAAACGATTTTATCCGTTCAAAATAAGTAAGGCTAACCATCAGGGATTTTTGCAAAAATATTGAAAATATTTTATTGTTGAAATTCCGGTTCAAAATGATTATAGGTAATGAAAATAATGTGTTGAGTAAGAAATTAACGGTTTGGTTGGATTTGAAAAGCCCGGTTATTTGAAATTTCGTATTTTGACATCCGGTTATATTAGGACTTCGCACCTGGATTACAGGCGAATGAGGCAAAATATTGCAGTAAATTAAATGCTGATCTACTCAAAAGTACTTCATTAACGCAAAATAACCGAAACATGCAGAATCTGTAACAAACGATTTTATCCGTTCAAAATAAGTAAGGCTAACCATCAGGGATTTTTGCAAAAATATTGAAAATATTTTATTGTTGAAATTCCGGTTCAAATTGATTATAGGTAATGAAAATAATGTGTTGAGTAAGAAATTAACGGTTTGGTTGGATTTGAAAAGCCCGGTTATTGGAAATTTCGTATTTTGATATCCGGTTATATTAGGAGTTCGCACCTGGATTACAGGCGAATGAGGCAACATATTGCAGCAAATTTAACGCTGATCTACTAAAAATTACATCATTAACACAAAATAACCGAAACATGCAGAATCTGTAACAAACGATTTTATCCGTTCAAAATAAGTAAGGCTAACCATCAGGGATTTTTGCAAAAATATTGAAAATATTTTATTGTTGAAATTCCGGTTCAAATTGATTATAGGTAATGAAAATAATGTGTTGAGTAAGAAATTAACGGTTTGGTTGGATTTGAAAAGCCCGGTTATTGGAAATTTCGTATTTTGAAATCCGGTTATATTAGGACTTCGCACCTGGATTACAGGCGAATGAGGCAACATATTGCAGCAAATTAAATGCTGATCTACTCAAAAATACTTCATTAACGCAAAATAACCGAAACATGCAGAATCTGTAACAAATAATTTTATCCGTTCAAAATAAGTAAGGCTAACCATCAGGGATTTTTGCAAAAATATTGAAAATATTTTATTGTTGAAAATCCGGTTCAAAATGATTATAGGTAATGAAAATAATGTGTTGAGTAAGAAATTAACGGTTTGGTTGGATTTGAAAAGCCCGGTTATTGGAAATTTCGTATTTTGATATCCGGTTATATTAGGACTTCGCACCTGGATTACAGGCGAATGAGGGAACATATTGCAGCAAATTAAATGCTGATCTACTCAAAAATACTTCATTAACGCAAAATAACCGAAACATGCAGAATCTGTAACAAATAAAACCATCAGGGATTTTTGCAAAAATATTGAAAATATTTTATTGTTGAAAATCCGGTTCAAAATGATTATAGGTAATGAAAATAATGTGTTGAGTAAGAAATTAACGGTTTGGTTGGATTTGAAAAGCCCGGTTATTGGAAATTTCGTATTTTGAAATCCGGTTATATTAGGACTTCGCACCTGGATTACAGGCGAATGAGGCAACATATTGCAGCAAATTAAATGCTGATCTACTCAAAAATACTTCA
Source organism: Nephrotoma flavescens (assembly GCA_932526605.1). NCBI lineage: Eukaryota > Metazoa > Arthropoda > Insecta > Diptera > Tipulidae > Nephrotoma > Nephrotoma flavescens. Next base: position 255,588,089 of record OW052221.1, read on the forward strand.
TTAACGCAAAATAACCGAAACATGCAGAATCCGTAACAAAGAATTTTATCCGTTCAAAATCAGTAAGGCTAACCATCAGGGATTTTTGCAAAAATATTGAAAATATTTTATTGTTGAAATTCCGGTTCAAAATGATTATAGGTTATGAAAATAATGTGTTGAGTAAGAAATTAACGGTTTGGTTGGATTTGAAAAGCCCGGTTATTGGAAATGTCGTATTTTGATATCCGGTTATATTAGGAATTCGCACCTGGATTACAGGCGAATGAGGCAACATATTGCAGTAAATTGGACGATGATCTACTCAAAATTACTTCATTAACGCAAAATAATCGAAACATGCAGAATCTGTAACAAACAATTTTATCCGTTCAAAAAAAGTAAGGCTAAACCATCAGGGATTTTTGCAAAAATATTGAAAATATTTTATTGTTGAAATTCCGGTTCAAAATGATTATAGGTTATGAAAATAATGTGTTGAGTAAGAAATTAACGGTTTGGTTGGATTTGAAAAGCCCGGTTATTGGAAATGTCGTATTTTGATATCCGGTTATATTAGGAATTCGCACCTGGATTACAGGCGAATGAGGCAACATATTGCAGTAAATTGGACGATGATCTACTCAAAATTACTTCATTAACGCAAAATAATCGAAACATGCAGAATCTGTAACAAACAATTTTATCCGTTCAAAATAAGTAAGGCTAACCCATCAGGGATTTTTGCAAAAATATTGAAAATATTTTATTGTTGAAATTCCGGTTCAAAATGATTATAGGTTATGAAAATAATGTGTTGAGTAAGAAATTAACGGTTTGGTTGGATTTGAAAAGCCCGGTTATTGGAAATGTCGTATTTTGATATCCGGTTATATTAGGAATTCGCACCTGGATTACAGGCGAATGAGGCAACATATTGCAGTAAATTGGACGATGATCTACTCAAAATTACTTCATTAACGCAAAATAATCGAAACATGCAGAATCTGTAACAAACAATTTTATCCGTTCAAAATAAGTAAGGCTAACCATCAGGGATTTTTGCAAAAATATTGAAAATATTTTATTGTTGAAATTCCGGTTCAAAATGATTATAGGTTATGAAAATAATGTGTTGAGTAAAAAATTAACGGTTTGGTTGGATTTGAAAAGCCCGGTTATTGGAAATTTCGAATTTTGAAATCCGGTTATATTAGGACTTCGCACCTGGATTACAGGCGAATGAGGCAACATATTGCAGTAAATTGGACGATGATCTACTCAAAATTACTTCATTAACGCAAAATAATCGAAACATGCAGAATCTGTAACAAACAATTTTATCCGTTCAAAATAAGTAAGGCTAACCATCAGGGATTTTTGCAAAAATATTGAAAATATTTTATTGTTGAAATTCCGGTTCAAAATGATTATAGGTTATGAAAATAATGTGTTGAGTAAAAAATTAACGGTTTGGTTGGATTTGAAAAGCCCGGTTATTGGAAATTTCGTATTTTGAAATCCGGTTATATTAGGACTTCGCACCTGGATTACAGGCGAATGAGGCAAAATATTGCAGTAAATTGGACGATGATCTACTCAAAATTACATGATTAACGCAAAATAACCGAAACATGCAGAATCCGTAACAAATAATTTTATCCGTTCAAAAAAAGTAAGGCTAACCATCAGGGATTTTTGCAAAAATATTGAAAATATTTTATTGTTGAAATTCCGGTTCAAAATGATTATAGGTTATGAAAATAATGTGTTGAGTAAGAAATTAACGGTTTGGTTGGATTTGAAAAGCCCGGTTATTGTAAATTTCGTATTTTGAAATCCGGTTATATTAGGACTTCGCACCTGGATTACAGGCGAATGAGGCAATATATTGCAGCAAATTAAACGCCGAGCTACTCAAAAATACTTCATTAACGCAAAATAATCGAAACATGCAGAATCTGTAACAAACAATTTTATCCGTTCAAAATAAGTAAGGCTAACCATCAGGGATTTTTGCAAAAATATTGAAAATATTTTATTGTTGAAATTCCGGTTCAAAATGATTATAGGTTATGAAAATAATGTGTTGAGTAAAAAATTAACGGTTTGGTTGGATTTGAAAAGCCCGGTTATTGGAAATTTCGTATTTTGAAATCCGGTTATATTAGGACTTCGCACCTGGATTACAGGCGAATGAGGCAAAATATTGCAGTAAATTGGACGATGATCTACTCAAAATTACATGATTAACGCAAAATAACCGAAACATGCAGAATCCGTAACAAATAATTTTATCCGTTCAAAAAAAGTAAGGCTAACCATCAGGGATTTTTGCAAAAATATTGAAAATATTTTATTGTTGAAATTCCGGTTCAAAATGATTATAGGTTATGAAAATAATGTGTTGAGTAAGAAATTAACGGTTTGGTTGGATTTGAAAAGCCCGGTTATTGTAAATTTCGTATTTTGAAATCCGGTTATATTAGGACTTCGCACCTGGATTACAGGCGAATGAGGCAAAATATTGCAGTAAATTGGACGATGATCTACTCAAAATTACATGATTAACGCAAAATAACCGAAACATGCAGAATCCGTAACAAATAATTTTATCCGTTCAAAAAAAGTAAGGCTAACCATCAGGGATTTTTGCAAAAATATTGAAAATATTTTATTGTTGAAATTCCGGTTCAAAATGATTATAGGTTATGAAAATAATGTGTTGAGTAAGAAATTAACGGTTTGGTTGGATTTAAAGAGCCCGGTTATTGGAAATTTTGTATTTTGAAATCCGGTTATATTAGGAATTCGTACCTGGATTACAGGCGAATGAGGCAATATATTGCAGCAAATTAAACGCTGATCTACTCAAAATTACTTCATTAACACAAAATAACCGAAACATGCAGAATCTGTAACAAACGATTTTATCCGTTCAAAATAAGTAAGGCTAACAACCATCAGGGATTTTTGCAAAAATATTGAAAATATTTTATTGTTGAAATTCCGGTTCGAAATGATTATAGGTAATGAAAATAATGTGTTGAGTAAGAAATTAACGGTTTGGTTGGATTTGAAAAGCCCGGTTATTGGAAATTTCGTATTTTGATATCCGGTTATATTAGGAGTTCGCACCTGGATTACAGGCGAATGAGGCAACATATTGCAGCAAATTTAACGCTGATCTACTAAAAATTACATCATTAACACAAAATAACCGAAACATGCAGAATCTGTAACAAACGATTTTATCCGTTCAAAATAAGTAAGGCTAACCATCAGGGATTTTTGCAAAAATATTGAAAATATTTTATTGTTGAAATTCCGGTTCAAATTGATTATAGGTAATGAAAATAATGTGTTGAGTAAGAAATTAACGGTTTGGTTGGATTTGAAAAGCCCGGTTATTGGAAATTTCGTATTTTGATATCCGGTTATATTAGGACTTCGCACCTGGATTACAGGCGAATTAGGCAAAATATTGCAGTAAATTAAATGCTGATCTACTCAAAAGTACTTCATCAACGCAAAATAACCGAAACATGCAGAATCTGTAACAAACGATTTTATCCGTTCAAAATAAGTAAGGCTAACCATCAGGGATTTTTGCAAAAATATTGAAAATATTTTATTGTTGAAATTCCGGTTCAAATTGATTATAGGTAATGAAAATAATGTGTTGAGTAAGAAATTAACGGTTTGGTTGGATTTGAAAAGCCCGGTTATTTGAAATTTCGTATTTTGACATCCGGTTATATTAGGACTTCGCACCTGGATTACAGGCGAATGAGGCAAAATATTGCAGTAAATTAAATGCTGATCTACTCAAAAGTACTTCATCAACGCAAAATAACCGAAACATGCAGAATCTGTAACAAACGATTTTATCCGTTCAAAATAAGTAAGGCTAACCATCAGGGATTTTTGCAAAAATATTGAAAATATTTTATTGTTGAAATTCCGGTTCAAATTGATTATAGGTAATGAAAATAATGTGTTGAGTAAGAAATTAACGGTTTGGTTGGATTTGAAAAGCCCGGTTATTGGAAATTTCGTATTTTGATATCCGGTTATATTAGGAGTTCGCACCTGGATTACAGGCGAATGAGGCAACATATTGCAGCAAATTTAACGCTGATCTACTAAAAATTACATCATTAACACAAAATAACCGAAACATGCAGAATCTGTAACAAACGATTTTATCCGTTCAAAATAAGTAAGGCTAACCATCAGGGATTTTTGCAAAAATATTGAAAATATTTTATTGTTGAAATTCCGGTTCAAATTGATTATAGGTAATGAAAATAATGTGTTGAGTAAGAAATTAACGGTTTGGTTGGATTTGAAAAGCCCGGTTATTGGAAATTTCGTATTTTGAAATCCGGTTATATTAGGACTTCGCACCTGGATTACAGGCGAATGAGGCAACATATTGCAGCAAATTAAATGCTGATCTACTCAAAAATACTTCATTAACGCAAAATAACCGAAACATGCAGAATCTGTAACAAATAAAACCATCAGGGATTTTTGCAAAAATATTGAAAATATTTTATTGTTGAAAATCCGGTTCAAAATGATTATAGGTAATGAAAATAATGTGTTGAGTAAGAAATTAACGGTTTGGTTGGATTTGAAAAGCCCGGTTATTGGAAATTTCGTATTTTGAAATCCGGTTATATTAGGACTTCGCACCTGGATTACAGGCGAATGAGGCAACATATTGCAGCAAATTAAATGCTGATCTACTCAAAAATACTTCATTAACGCAAAATAACCGAAACATGCAGAATCCGTAACAAAGAATTTTATCCGTTCAAAATCAGTAAGGCTAACCATCAGGGATTTTTGCAAAAATATTGAAAATATTTTATTGTTGAAATTCCGGTTCAAAATGATTATAGGTTATGAAAATAATGTGTTGAGTAAGAAATTAACGGTTTGGTTGGATTTGAAAAGCCCGGTTATTGGAAATGTCGTATTTTGATATCCGGTTATATTAGGAATTCGCACCTGGATTACAGGCGAATGAGGCAACATATTGCAGTAAATTGGACGATGATCTACTCAAAATTACTTCATTAACGCAAAATAATCGAAACATGCAGAATCTGTAACAAACAATTTTATCCGTTCAAAAAAAGTAAGGCTAAACCATCAGGGATTTTTGCAAAAATATTGAAAATATTTTATTGTTGAAATTCCGGTTCAAAATGATTATAGGTTATGAAAATAATGTGTTGAGTAAGAAATTAACGGTTTGGTTGGATTTGAAAAGCCCGGTTATTGGAAATGTCGTATTTTGATATCCGGTTATATTAGGAATTCGCACCTGGATTACAGGCGAATGAGGCAACATATTGCAGTAAATTGGACGATGATCTACTCAAAATTACTTCATTAACGCAAAATAATCGAAACATGCAGAATCTGTAACAAACAATTTTATCCGTTCAAAATAAGTAAGGCTAACCCATCAGGGATTTTTGCAAAAATATTGAAAATATTTTATTGTTGAAATTCCGGTTCAAAATGATTATAGGTTATGAAAATAATGTGTTGAGTAAGAAATTAACGGTTTGGTTGGATTTGAAAAGCCCGGTTATTGGAAATGTCGTATTTTGATATCCGGTTATATTAGGAATTCGCACCTGGATTACAGGCGAATGAGGCAACATATTGCAGTAAATTGGACGATGATCTACTCAAAATTACTTCATTAACGCAAAATAATCGAAACATGCAGAATCTGTAACAAACAATTTTATCCGTTCAAAATAAGTAAGGCTAACCATCAGGGATTTTTGCAAAAATATTGAAAATATTTTATTGTTGAAATTCCGGTTCAAAATGATTATAGGTTATGAAAATAATGTGTTGAGTAAAAAATTAACGGTTTGGTTGGATTTGAAAAGCCCGGTTATTGGAAATTTCGTATTTTGAAATCCGGTTATATTAGGACTTCGCACCTGGATTACAGGCGAATGAGGCAACATATTGCAGTAAATTGGACGATGATCTACTCAAAATTACTTCATTAACGCAAAATAATCGAAACATGCAGAATCTGTAACAAACAATTTTATCCGTTCAAAATAAGTAAGGCTAACCATCAGGGATTTTTGCAAAAATATTGAAAATATTTTATTGTTGAAATTCCGGTTCAAAATGATTATAGGTTATGAAAATAATGTGTTGAGTAAAAAATTAACGGTTTGGTTGGATTTGAAAAGCCCGGTTATTGGAAATTTCGTATTTTGAAATCCGGTTATATTAGGACTTCGCACCTGGATTACAGGCGAATGAGGCAAAATATTGCAGTAAATTGGACGATGATCTACTCAAAATTACATGATTAACGCAAAATAACCGAAACATGCAGAATCCGTAACAAATAATTTTATCCGTTCAAAAAAAGTAAGGCTAACCATCAGGGATTTTTGCAAAAATATTGAAAATATTTTATTGTTGAAATTCAGGTTCAAAATGATTATAGGTTATGAAAATAATGTGTTGAGTAAGAAATTAACGGTTTGGTTGGATTTAAAGAGCCCGGTTATTGGAAATTTTGTATTTTGAAATCCGGTTATATTAGGAATTCGTACCTGGATTACAGGCGAATGAGGCAATATATTGCAGCAAATTAAACGCTGAGCTACTCAAAAATACTTCATTAACGCAAAATAATCGAAACATGCAGAATCTGTAACAAACAATTTTATCCGTTCAAAAAAAGTAAGGCTAACCATCAGGGATTTTTGCAAAAATATTGAAAATATTTTATTGTTGAAATTCCGGCTCAAAATGATTATAGGTTATGAAAATAATGTGTTGAGTAAGAAATTAACGGTTTGGTTGGATTTGAAAAGCCCGGTTATTGTAAATTTCGTATTTTGAAATCCGGTTATATTAGGACTTCGCACCTGGATTACAGGCGAATGAGGCAATATATTGCAGCAAATTAAACGCCGAGCTACTCAAAAATACTTCATTAACGCAAAATAATCGAAACATGCAGAATCTGTAACAAACAATTTTATCCGTTCAAAAAAAGTAAGGCTAGCCATCAGGGATTTTTGCAAAAATATTGAAAATATTTTATTGTTGAAATTCCGGTTCAAAATGATTATAGGTTATGAAAATAATGTGTTGAGTAAGAAATTAACGGTTTGGTTGGATTTAAAGAGCCCGGTTATTGGAAATTTTGTATTTTGAAATCCGGTTATATTAGGAATTCGTACCTGGATTACAGGCGAATGAGGCAATATATTGCAGCAAATTAAACGCTGAGCTACTCAAAAATACTTCATTAACGCAAAATAATCGAAACATGCAGAATCTGTAACAAACAATTTTATCCGTTCAAAAAAAGTAAGGCTAACCATCAGGGATTTTTGCAAAAATATTGAAAATATTTTATTGTTGAAATTCCGGCTCAAAATGATTATAGGTTATGAAAATAATGTGTTGAGTAAGAAATTAACGGTTTGGTTGGATTTGAAAAGCCCGGTTATTGGAAATGTCGTATTTTGAAATCCGGTTATATTAGGACTTCGCACCTGGATTACAGGCGAATGAGGCAATATATTGCAGCAAATTAAACGCTGATCTACTCAAAATTACTTCATTAACGCAAAATAACCGAAACATGCAGAATCCGTAACAAAGAATTTTACCCGTTCAAAATCAGTAAGGCTAACCATCAGGGGCTTTTGCAAAACAATTGAAAATATTTTATTGTGAAAACATTTATACAAAAAATTAACTAGTAAAAATAATAAAATGATTCATAACTTCCATTTTGATTTAATTAAATCAGCGCCACGTTCGCCAATTAAATAACTGTACGCCTCGGTATGCCCCGATGGGCTTTCAGGTATTATACTCACATCTACTACACGCAGATTATTAAAACCGTGTACGAGAAGTTCGTTATTTACTACACTTGTTGGATCCGTTACTGGTCCCATTTTACAAGTACCAACTTGATGGTGGATTGGCGTCGATAAGTGCCTGATGTAACATTCCCAATATTCATCTGTGTCAAATCTGATCCCTTCGCACCCGAGTACTTTGGCGTGATATTTACGTGCACCCAATTTTCGGTATCCCATTTGTTCTGCAATTTTTTGTGCCCTCCGAATCGAATCGATTTGGATCCGAACATCATTGAAATCGTGGTAAAAATTCGGGTAGATAAGCGGATGACTAAACGGATTGCGGGATTTAAGTTTAATATAGCCTTTGCTGCTCGGATGCAACAGCATTGAAATGAAATAGAATGATCGTCGATTACGTAATGGTCCAAAAACAGATTCGTGATCATCTTCACGGGCCCCAATTCCAACGCGAATACTCGGCGTAGAATCAAAAGCGTTTGTCACCATAAACTGCATTAGCTCGATGTCTGGATACCCCGGATCCTCGCTAACCGAATGATTTGTTTTCAAATAGGCGAGCGATTCAATACCGGCTGTTGTCAGTGGTCCTTTTCCACAACGAAAAAGTTTCTGGCGTGAGAGCATCTCTATTCGATACTAGGCCATCATTTAAATTATCCAGCAAATAAATCGGCCCTAACACTGCAATATGCTCGTATAAAATTTGGCCAACGTGTAAATCACGAGTCACTTTAATTCCAAAATTTTCTAAATCATCACGCGGACCAATTCCAGACAACATTAATAATTTTGGAGATTCGAAGGCACCTGCCGATAAAACCACTTCTTTTGTGGCGCGCACTTGGTATTCGGTACGATTTTTCACAAATTGCACACCACTCACTAAGGATGAATTACCGGCATTAAAAATCAAATTCGTAACCCAAGAGTTTGTTGAAATGTGTAAATTAGGTCGTTCGGCCACCGTCTGTAAATAACTTTCGGCCGCTGTAAATCTCCAACCATTTCGGGTTGATGCCTGCACATAGCTCACTCCGATTTGTTCATATCCGTTATAATCGATAAATGGTAATCCGTATTCTTGGGCACTAGCCACATTTGCATCAGCCACTTTAGAATAAAACTGTACATCTTCCACATTAACGGGACCACTATATCCACGATTTTTCAAATTCGAAAATTTGTTCACGTGCACGTTTTCCAATTTAATAAAATATGGCAGTACATCGTTATAGCTCCAGCCTGGATTTCCGGCGGCTGCCCATCGGTCAAAGTCACGACGATTTCCACGTGTAAACATTTTATAGTTTATTATCGATGATCCGCCTAATCCACGACCGTGCGGAAGAGGACAACGAAAATTGTTCATTGCACGACACGCCCCACTTTGCGGTTCCGTTTCATATCCCCAATTATATTGTGTGGCCTGCAACATCAAAACCATACCCATGATATCTGTAACCACGGGAATTTCTGGTCCACCCGCCTCCAACAATAGTACGGTAATGTTCGGATTTTCTGTCAGACGATTAGCAAGTACGCATCCCGCTGGACCAGCACCAACGATAATAAAATCGTAGTCATCGCGTAACGGATATTGAGGATATTTGAAAGCGAATTTTTCTTGTATATTTGCACGGAAAAAATTCCATAGCGGGTGGGTTGGACTTTGCAAAATCGGTTCGATGTCCACCACACAACTTATCACCACGAACACTAATAAAATTGAATTCATTTTGACATACCACGCACTATAAACATCATTAAAGCACGACGCTTAAAATTCAACTGTTACTTTGGACGGTGCAAGTTTGCAAACAAGTTCATGTTTATCTTATCGCTTTAACCATAAAAATCTCAAAACGAACAGCTTTTTTCTATTTCCGTATATTTGTTCGACATTTACTAGTGACGTAAGATGACATTGAATTGTGTTACATTGGAGCCAATTAATTTAAAGTTTTAAAACAAATTATGTGGTAAAGTTAGTCTCGTTCGCAGCGGCGTAAGTTGTTAGGTTAGTGATTTGAAAGATTTAAGCGTATGATCAAATTTGTATAGATGCGCGATGTAATTAAAAGCACGCAATGTGCAGCCAGAGTTAAACCAATTGTCACTCGTTGTCAAGCAAACAAAGCAATACGACTCTTTCAAAATAAACAAAACGCGTTTTGGGCGATTGGACAATGCATAAGCTTTCAACTGAAACTGTAACGAGCCGGAACTAGTATACAATGTCAGTCGAAACTGTATAAAGTCCAATACCATCCAGAATGGTTGAATTCTGCAATGCGGGATAAAATCACTTTTTATCAAGTGGAATTATTTGAGAATTGCTCCATGAACAATATGTTTGTCGGATCTTGTAAGGTTGGCAACATGACGGCCCGAACCCTAAACACAATAAAACTATTAGAATAGCAGTTGAAACCAGTTGCAGGTGCGGAATTGTAGTCGCTCCGATTGATTTTATTACAGTTTTAGCAGAAAACTTGTAGGTCGGGCAGCCAGTCAAAATCCATTATACATACTCAATATTCATGCGCCGATTGGTTCTGGCTGATAAAATATGGATCGATTGGTTTTACTGAAATTTCAGTTTCCACCAACTTCAATTCGTTTTACTTATCTCTGCTTATTCAGGTTGCTGTACAATGGTTCTGTGGTTTGCTTTTTTGTTTGTTAATCTACAACAGAACATTCGAATTGTCCGACTCAATTTATGTGATTCCCAACGTCCCTTAAGCTAGCAGAACACATACAACAGAACATTACGAGATAGTATGGATAATTATAAGCTAATAATAGGTTAATTAAACGCCCTATTAAAAAATTTTGGGCTTCATCCCTTCCCACTAAAACCATGGGTTCTGGTAGCTTTAAAAAGTTAGCAGAACCCACATCAAAAAATGATTTAAAAATAATTGGAAAATTAAAAGTTAATTTTAGGCTTATTAAATGACCCATTTAAATTTTTCTATTCTGCCCGTTCTAGAAAAAGCATAAGGCTTTATCACTTCAAAGCTAGCAGAACGAAAATCGGACAAATAATTTAAAGCTCATTATGGCCTAATCAAACGCTCTATTAAAAAAATGTGGGCTCCACTCGTTCTTGGCTAAGCTTCGTGCCATTTAATCTAAAGGTAACAGAACCCCAATCGAAAATCTGACCAAAAACGAAATTACAACGCAAAACAAGATCGTCCCGCCCTTGCTAACTTCTTTAGGCTTCCTGATTTGACCATATTGAGCCTAAAATTATTTGTATGCCGATTGATCTTGATATACGATTTGGGTTCTGCTAACTTTTTCAAAAGCTGCTCTTGTAGTAATTCCGGCTGCTTTTGTTACGGTATTATTCGTATCACAGCACATCCGTCTATGCTTCAGCTTCAACTTTCAAGGTGTTTACTAACCTGCTTTGGTGGAGCGGTAACTACGAGTTCCTTGTTATGGTTGCCTGTGAATCGAATGTCCATCACATGTTATGGAGAAAATTGAACATAAAGAATAAATGTTCGTCTCTGATTATTTGTTTAAACACTTTTGATCTGCAAATCGTCAATGAATGCTGTGATCCAACCTTGATCAATTCTCTATCAACTAACTCTCTTTATCACAAATAAGGAATAATTTTCTTTTAAGCAAGAGGTCGCAATTTTGACAGAGCGAGATACGTTCGGTAATACGACAATTTATCAAAGAGTAATTCATCGAAAATGACAATTCATCGAAAACGACAATTCATCGAAAATACATATTCTTCGAAAACTGCAATTCCCCAATAATGGCATTTCGTATCATATTCATATTTCTTTTGAGCGATGTATGATGGAATTTAACGACGAATTTGAGTTCTGAACTAGCTCAAGAAAATATTAGTTCAGGAACTAAGTCATTTTACAGCCGATCGAAATGGAATTTTACATTTTTCTTTTTGTGGACCAATTGGGCCAGGATTATGTCATTTATTTACCGATCATCATGAAATTTGCTATCTAAAATGCAAATGGAACTTTAAAACGACTTCGAATTTCACCTTAATCGCTATTTTTTAAGGTTAATTTAATTCAAACAGCAAACTCCAACTTTCTTAATTTTCACAATTTTGAGAAACTTTAAAATGTTTAAGTTTTTTCAATACAAAGGTTTTATGCGCGTAATTGTTTATAATTATTCCGATTTAACCTTCAATTCTTATCCTAGTACTAAAATAAACAACTTCCCAAAGTTAGCGGAATGAAGAAAAGTTGAAGTTTGCTTATTTCCTACCAGACTTTGTCTAATAGCATTATCCGCCCAAGAATGGTTACCTTAATGCCGCAGATGTTGATCCCAGAAACCTTTCTTCAGCTGTACCGTTAGTAGTACTAGTCCCGCTCTAAACTTTAGGACATCTTACCGTAGCAGCAAAAACAACTAAGGTTTTAAGGGAATCCGCCCATATCGTCGACAACAACATCGCCAACCGGTCAGATGACCGACAACCACATCACCGACAGGAATTTTGGCCGACAAGCCGACTTAGCTGACACAACCAGATCGCTGATAAACCGCATCGCAGACACCAACATCGCCGACAACCACATCGAAAACACCCACATCGCAGACAACCACATCGCCGACATCCACATCGTGAAAAAACCACGAATAGCCCACAGGAATTTTATCCGACAATCATGATTAGCACACACCACCAGATTGCCAAATGAGAATGATTGAGAATTACCAAAATGTAATCTAATGCTGTGTGCCTCAGGTCCATTTTTTTGGAAAATTATGAACTAAATTTTTTTTAGGTGACCTTACGCTATTCCCCAACAGATTACAAACGAAAAGTCTCCTCGTGGGGTAACTTCCCAATGGAGTTTTATAATGATAATGTACTTTAGCTTTTTGACATTGGCAATGATATGAGTTCAATTCTTGAAAGTGCGTGTGCTACAACATTCTCAATACCAGAAATATGCTGTATGCCTGTGGTGAATTGGCTAATGTAGTCTAAATAACGGAATTGCCGAGGTGATGAATATTCAGGATTCTGATTAAACGCGTATATTAATATGGTTTGTGATCTGTGAACAATGTAATTTTGCGGCCTTCGATTAGATGCCGAAATCGTTTTGTGGCAGAATAAACGGCGAACAGTTCTCTGTCATATGCATTGTAGCGTTGTTGAGTGTCGGTTAATTTTAATGAATGAAACTGCAGAGGTTGCCAAACGTCCTCGATTTGTTGTTGGGTAACTCCTCCAATGGCTTTGTCCGATGCATCTACCATCATTGCGAGCATTAGGTAATGCATGAGCCAACATAGCAACTTCGCCGAATTGCTTTTTGCTTAGCTCAAATGCATCTACGGCTTCGTCTGACCAGTTAATAATTCATTTATCATTCTTCTTACTTCCTGTTAAGTAGTCGCAGCGGAAGTAGCGTCCTAGTTGCTTAACATTCTCTGGTTTGTTGAAATTTACGATATCATTAATGTGTGTTCGGTTGATGGTAAAATTCCTGCAGAAGTAATTTCAGGCCCCAAAAATAGAATTTGGTGTTTTGCCAAATTGCACTTTGTAACGTTGATTACTAAATCAGATTCCTTTAATTTTGTAAAGATTATTTCTAAATGTTGTAAATGTTCTTCAAATGATCGTGAGCGATTTATTTATTTCTCTCTCTCTCTCTCTCTCTCTCTCTGGCACTATCTCCCATCAAGGGATTTGGCCGCCTCTTTGAAGTTTCAAAATCATATTTTCATTTCGGATAATGAGTGATTAGTTCATTGATCCTAAACCAGCCGTGAAATTGTTTCCTTGTCGCACCACCGGGAATTGAACCCGGGACCTCCGGTTGCGTGAGCAAGCATGCTAACCACTTTGCCACCGAGGCGGCGATTAATAAACCATCTAAATACGAGAACCAGAAACTTAGATTGTTAACCATCGAATGGATGAATCTTTAAAACGTGTTTCCAGCATTCCGTAATCCGAAAGTCATTCGAGTAAACTCGAACAGACCGAAAGGTGTGGATATAGCTGTTTTGGGAATATATGCTTCCTCGAAAGGTATTTGATGATATGCACGTATAGTTGGAAATATTGTACACCCTCGTAATTGATTTGTAAAATCCTGTAGATACGGTAAAGGGTATCCGTCGGGTATATATCAATGTTGTTAGATGCGCAATAGTCACCGCACGGGTTCCATTCACAATTCTTTTTTGCAATCACGTGTAGTGGGCTAGATCAAGGACTCTTGAATGGCGTGCAGATACCTTGAGCTACCATGTATTCGAATTCCTTTTTTGCGATTGTCAAGTTTTCAGTCCTTAAACGTCGAGGTTTGCTTTGGCAATGTCCGCTTAGCTTACAACAACAATTGCATTGTATACAGCCGAAGGAACTTTAATGTAAAAAAAAAATTAGTTTTAGGAAAATAAAACCATTTTATAGTTATGGTGTTCACCGCAAGGCGTGATTTTTAATTATTTTTTCATTTTATTTTAATTTTTTTAATGTATATATTTAAAACTACATAATAATCAATTACCACACGATCAAACTTATAATATATAAACATAGAAATGTTTTATTACCAACAAAGCAAAATTAAAATGCATCGAAAAACTAAAGCGAAAAAAATTTAATGGGTTTTTATCGTTGTGCGCGTAAACGCGAAAGTGGTGCCGAAAACAATAACAAACCATTTGGAAACAATGTCAAATGACACATCAAATACGTCAATTTGACAATATTTACGATTGACATATTATATGTATATATATGTATGTATGGTATTTAAAATGCAAGAAAAAATTTACAGTTCCATTTTTTGATGTACATCAAATTTTTTTGCTATTTTTTCCGCTAAAAGGACCCAAAAATGTACATCAACATTTTTTGCCCGTTTTTTATAAAAAGAAAACGCCATTAGTTTTACGAAAGCAAAACAGTTATTATTGCCTGAACATTTAAATAACGACTGCCCAGAAAGCCTTTACTTTTTGAACCCTTGTAAAAAAACGATTTCCCCTTTTATATGTTTGGTTTGTTTATGACCACGTTTATATTAGCTCACTCTGTGTGTCTGTTTGTATCGTCAAATTTTGTAATCAATTTTTCAACAACTTGCGATAGTCCAGTTGAGCTGAAGTTTTGCATGCAGGCTTAACTCCGATGACAATTTTCCGGGTTTGGGGCAGCAGCTCCCATCCTCTAAGGTGCACAACGAATTAAAATTACATTAAAAGAAAGTTTTATATTTACAAAAGTTGATTTTTTTAACATTTGTGGCACTATCAGAAGACGCGATAAGAGCGATAACAAATTTTTGATCTGTGCCTGCAAGGTTGACGAAGCAATTATTAATAATAAAAATAAATAAAACTAAAAAAAATATTGAAAAAATAAAAAAAGGGAAAAATTTTCCGGAAAATCAAATCGTTTCATGACAGTGTAATTCGAATTTTTATCATTAAAATTAAGATTTGATAAATAAAAACGGCAGATTATTAATTTTTGGTTGAAAAAAAAACAAAATAATATTTTTGGAAAAACTGAAAATTTTCCAGGAAAATATCGTGATTTTTCCAAAATTTTTGGCTTGCACCTCCTAAAAATGATGGGTATACAATCCTATAAAGAATTTTTTTTAAAAAAATTTTCATCTTACCCGATTTCGGCGATGTATACGTCATCTACACTTACGCCAAAAATTTCGCTTGTGTGGAAGTACAACCAACACAATTATGTATATAGTTATATTGTTTTTTTTCGGACGAAAATAATTTTAAAAGGAATGCACAAATGCGTAAGTTTATGTCAAAACACATACAAAAATAAATTTTTGACATGGTACCCACATAATTGTGTTAACGGGCAGGAAAAGAGATATACCTATTATTGGCGCATGTCAAAATTTTCCTTCACCAAAATGTACCGCTGACTGGATACGTGATGAAGAATAGTAAAATACATAAATTCATAAAAAATTCATTTATGTTTAATAAAAAAAAATTTACAAAATATTCAATAAAACAATAAATTTAAAAAATTATATTTCTAAAAACAAAAAACAAAAAATTCGGCCCTTCGACCCATTCGGCCCTTCGACATTCGGCCCTTCGACACATTCGGCCCTTTGACATTCGGTCCTTCGACATTCGGCCCTTCGAGCCATTCGGCACTTCGACACATTCGGCCCTTCGACATTCGGCCCTTCGACATTCGGCCCTTCGACATTCAGCCCTTTGTACCCTTTCCGTTATAAATATACCTTGATAGGAGTAAGGAATAAAAATTTTATTTTCTACTTTCCAAAGCCTTTTATTATATTATCTACTTTTTAGAGCCTTTAAATATAGAGTTTTCCAATAGGAATGATATGAATTTTAAGTGACGTTTTGGCCATTTGCATTATGTCATGATCTGTCATTTTTTGTTTCATTGTATTCAGTCATGTTTACAATTTCATCATGGTGAGATATACTCAAGCACAACGTTTACAAATTATTCGGTTTTATTATCAAAATAATCGTTCTCCAATTGCAACTTTTCGTGCGCTTTTGCCATTTTATAGTCGTAATACTCCTCCAAGTGTGCCCGCATTCATTGAATTGTTGAAAATTTTGAGCGTACATTTTCTTTTCATAGTGTTCAAGTGCCAATAAAACAAAGAAACGCTCGAAGTAATGCAAATATTGCTGCCGTTCCGGCAGGTGTTCCTGAAGATCGCAATTTGTCGATTCCAAGACGTTCTCAAGAATTGGGACTGTCTCAAACCACAATCTGGCAGATTTTGAGAAAGGATTTGGGTTTGCATCCGTATAAAATTGTTGTCACTCAAGAACTGAAGCCATTAGACCACCGTAAACGTCGTGAATTTGCTGATTTTGCCTTGAAACAACTGGAAAACGATAACCAATTTTTTAAGAAAATCATCTTCTCCGATGAGGCTCACTTTCATCTGCGTGGTTCGGTAAATAAACAAAACTGTCGATTCTGGTGCGAAGAAAATCCACAAATTATTCATGAAAAACCATTACATTCACCTAAATTGACAGTTTGGTGTGGCTTTTGATCTGGTGGAATCATCGGTCCGTATTTTTTTCGAAATGAAGCTGGTAACACCGTTACTGTCAATGGAGATCGGTATAGATAGATGATAACTAACTTTTTAGGGTTGAAATTGGAAGAAGTTGATCTTGACAATATTTAGTTCCAACAACTTGCGGGGCTACGTGCCACATAGCAAGTGCAACAATTGAATTATTGCGAGAAAAGTTTGGAGATTCGATTATTTCAAGAAACTGTGATGTTGAATGGCCTCCAAGAAGTTGTGATTTAACACCATGAGACTATTTCTTGTGGAGTTATTTGAAGTCATTGGTCTTTAGCAATAAACCAAACTCTCTTTAAGCTTTACAAGTCAATATTGAACGTGCTATTCATGACATACGACTTGATTTAGTGGAAAAAGTGCTCGAAAATTGGGTTCATCGAATTCGTTCCTGCAGAAGAAGTCGTGGAGGCCATTTGGATGACGTTTTATTCAGAACTTAATTGTATCGATTGTACCTCACATTAAATAAAAAACATTTCAATTCCCTTAACAATTAGTGTGTTTTTTTTTTAAAGAAATCATATCACTCTTATTGGAAAACCCTTTATAAGCGTGGTTTTTTAAAAAGTTTTTTGTCAATATATTTTTTCTATGTGACAGAGGTCTCACAATAGAAAAACTTTTTTTTTTGCCTTACAAGTTTGTTTGGAAATAAAACTTGAGAAAAAAAATTTCGTTTTTACCTTAAGGAAAAAGTTAGCAAACTCTAAACTTTTGCCTTAAGAAAATTCTAATGAAGTTAGCTACATTTCAAAATCAGGGTTTTTGTTGTCATTTGCCAGACAAAATATGATAAAAAGCAAATAAGAACTAATTAATCGGTTTAATATATCTTAAAACTATAATTAAAAATGTAAAATATATTTTTAAAAATATCATTAGTATGAAGATAAATAAAACGAAGTTGGTTTCAATTTAATTCTTTTTTGCTCATTGTGAGAGATACTCTTAAGGTAAAAGTTTAAGGCAAAAGGTAAAGGCAAATTTTTTTTCTGTGAATGTTAAGAAAAATAGTTCCATAAAAATTAGTTACAATTTCGAAAACTAGATGTCAATAACTTTGTATTAAAAATTTAATTTTAGTATCTAGTATGTTTCGACACGTCATTGTATTTACATTTGCAACTAACAGCCACAAACCCATAGTTTTTTAACATTGGCATTTCCCAAAATCTATCGTCTTGTGAATAGAAATATACCTTTTGGTAGTCATGTTATCTAGGTTGAATTGAAATTCTTGAATTGAAATATTTTAGTTAGAACGAAGATATATAGGCGAGAAATATGTCCCATGTGTATAAAGTCCCATGTTACGATGACTATTCTTGAGTGAGCATTCTTGAGTTTAGCAGTCGACAAAAAAGTTTTTTACTTCTCCCATTAAGATCTTCATTTCGACGGGTTTTCCAATCCTGCATGCCGGATTGCATTTTTAATACTAACCAACTCACTAGTCCAACAGAGTGGCCTAGTTGGTTTGGGTGTCCTTCACACTTTTAGATTTTGATTGCAGAACGTCAAAATGTTTAATAAATTGAATCGAATAAAGTACCCTTTTGAATGTTTGATGTTTCCTAATTCCTTAAAAGACCCCGCACAAATCTTATGGAAATTGGGTCCCCGTCAAATTCGCTGAATTTTTGATATGTGATAGAATTCATCATACTGGCCAATTGTCTAAATGGCCACAAAGCTCAAAAATGGATAGTTTGGCCGGTACAGAGCTTTAAAGCTCCGAGTATTCTCCACGGATTTATGTATATGCGCAGTGTGTATAGACTTTTGAAATAGCCTATTGCATTTTTTTTATTATCTAGGTTTATATTTTTGAGGTTGCTGAATTCAGATCTGTTGTTAGATTTGATTTTCAAAATTGACAGTTGGCAGCTGTCAAATAGCTATCAATGTGCTATAATAAAGCCAAAACTTGTTTTTTATGTTTTATCTTTCTTTTTTTTTACTTCGATAAGTTCAAAGATGATATCAAATCAATAACAATGACTATCGGCAGCTGCCATTTAGCTGTCAACAATTCTTTAAAGTCCGGTAATAAAGTCAAAAATTATTTTTTGTTTATAACTTCAAGTTTTTTAGAAAAGTGAATATAAATATGATATAAAATTATGTAGTCATCAGCTTACAGCTGTCAACAAGCTGTCAACTAACTGTCAAAATGCAATAATAGAGCAAGTAACTTATTTTTTGTGCTTAAATTTGTGGATAAGAAATCAAACATGATATAAGTTTATGACATCACTTTTGAACTCAGTGATCTAAGCAACTTAAAGTTTTTTTAAAAAGTAACTTTTAACATGGAACATGTTCATAAAGAGGGGGTACTTCGCGAAGGCCTCCACTTAGGAGGGGGTGAAAATGGTCAGTTTTAGGAGGGAGGGAAACGGGACTTAGACGAATTTCGATTTAGGGACTTAAAATAATTTCGTTAAAGGGATAATTCTGCTTTAGGGACTTAGAATAATACTTTTTATTAAAAATGGTTATTGGTTATCCGTAAACATGTGCTATGCCCGTCAATTGTGTTTACACAACTCTGTTTTGACAGTTAGTTGATTGATAGGTGACAGCTGTAAGCTTAGAATATCCTCGAATGTTACCACATGCAAATAATAATATATAGGTAAAGGTCGGTTTATTATGTTATTAACTTGTTCATATTGAAAAATAGATTTACACTTTCTTTCTCATTAACCCTTACCAGGGCACCGGTACATATTTGTACTGGCTAGATTTTTTGCTTGTTACCGTAGCTGCTACAATTCTGACTTTGGATGGTTGACTATGGGTATTTCATGTCACTAAGAGGTTCCTGAAATTAGTCTTAGTGATTTTTTCACGTAATTGTTTATTGTTATTTAATTATAAACAATTGAAAGTGAAAAACTGTTTTTTTTCGGAAAAAAATCGTCCACTCGAAATCTGGTACATTAGTATATGATTTTAGTGCGTGTACCGATGTTTTGAAGATTGCTGATCACGATGCTGGTGGAAAAAAGTGCATTTTGACAGCTGTCAGGTGTCAAATCGGGTGCCAAATGACTCAATATAATCCGAATGATCGAAAAAAACACATTTATTACACAATTTGGCACGTCTGACGACAAATTCCATATCAGAAGTCTATTTCGGCAATTTTTCACAAAGGATTGTTGACAGATAAATGACAGCTGCCGATAGTCATTGTTATTGATTTGATATCATCTTTGAACTTATCGAAGTAAAAAATAAGGAAGATAAAACATAAAAAACCAAGTTTTTGGCTTTATTATAGCACATTGACAGCTATTTGACAGCTGCCAACTTTCAATTTTGAAAATCTAACAACAGATCTGAATTCAGCAACCTCAAAAATATAAACCTAGATAATAAAAAAAATGCAATAGGCTATTTCAAAAGTCTATACACACTGCGCATATACATAAATCCGTGGAGAATACTCGGAGCTTTAAAGCTCTGTACCGGCCAAACTATCCATTTTTGAGCTTTGTGGCCATTTAGACAATTTACCAGTATGATGAATTCTATCATATATCAAAAATTCAGCGAATTTGACGGGGACCCAATTTCCATAAGATTTGTGCGGGGTCCTTTGGGTTTATCAAAATATTTTTCGGATTGCAATGATAGGAATGTGTGACCAGAAATAAGAGAAAACACTTTCTGTTCTTCCTTTATTTATGAACGAAAATTAGATTTCTATGATAAGCACAAATTTCTTCAGGCTTATGATAAAACTGGATTTAAATGATTTCAGCCCCAGAAATCGGGGTTTATTGCTTTCTTTTATGTAGTAAATAAATGGAGAGCTGATGTTGTGGCCAACATCCGAATTTCTGTTTTCATGAATGTATACAATCATTATGATCTCGAATACAGGCTCAGTACGAAGGGCCGAATTTAAAAATACTGAATTCTCAAAATTCCGCTTTTCAAATATCACGCTTTTTAAAATCTCGCTTTCTAAAATCCCACTTTTGCTGAAATCTTGAAAACCTTCGCTAAAACGCGGAGAAACTCGTGTATTTTTTGTTTTGGATTACCCAATAATGTCTCATTCTTGTGAGATTTGAAAAATATTTTCCGTATTTCATCCTATATAAATGATTAAGCTCCCACACAAAAAATTGCGATTCCGAAACATGAGTTTCCACGATATTTCTAGCCATTCTGATGGAATGTCGTTAATGAGATCGATGAATTAATTTTTATAAAAGAAAAAGAATTAGCAGATGTGATTCAACCACGATTAGAAAATTTAAATTTAGAACGTCAATGGACAATTTTGCAACATACAAAGACTAATGAAAAATTTGGGCAATTCTCTGAAATAGCCAAAATTTTATTTGCTCTCCCTGCAACACAAGGGTGGATGCAAGCGTCTTCAACGTTGAAGTTTATTTTAGCAGATAACAGGAGTGGTTTAACCGAGAATGTGCTGCAAGACATTATTTTCGTTAAGCTAAATAATTGAATTAAAAAATTTTATTATTATTATTTTTACTTTTTATTATGGTTTTTAGAATTTTACTTTTTTATGAATGTTATACCTTATTTATTTTTTTATTTTAGTTTATGAATAAAACTTATTTATTTAATATTTTTAGTGTTTACATTTTTTGAAAACCAAAACCAAATTTTTAAAATTTATAAAACTAAAACCGAAACCAAAAAATATCATTGAAAGAAACAAGAAACCAAACCAACCTTAAATTCAAATTGGTGTCCAGCTCTGGTTTTGAGTTCATTTACATAAATAATGGATGTTTTTTTGTCCCTAGTAGGACTAAAATCTCGTAAGCGACGCCTAATAATGTCTACACTCCAATCGGTACTTTTATACGGAGCAGATGTGTGGACGGATTAATTGAAAAAGAGATATACCAGAAGCGCCTGGGACAGGTGCAGACACGTGGCGAGCGGTTTCCGAGGCAGCAATTCTTTTGATAGCTGCCCGCATACCAATAGAACTACTGGCTTCTGAGTACAAAAACGTTTATGAGAAAATGGCTGAGGTTGGCAGAACAAGAGATAGTGCAGGAAAAATAACGCACACGATGTAATGCTGGCAACTATTCTGGGAGAGCGAATCAAAAGGGAAATGGGCAGCGATACTCATCCCCAAAGTAAGCCCTTGGATTGAGAGAAGGCACGGCTAGGTGGATTATTATTGATTGTGTAATGTCTGAGTGGCCACGGCTACTTTTGAAAGTATTTACCTAAAATTTCGGCGCTGCAGAAACTGACTGCGGTTAACAGCAAATCCCTAACAGCAAATCCCTAACGGTAACCAATACTTTCGGTTGGTTTTTTAATAGCTTAGGTCATACTGAGACAATATCCTGTTAGAAAAACAACCGAGACTATTGGTTATTAGTGGAAGCTTTTGAGATATTGGCCAAAAACTGAAAATAATTTATATGGCCGCAGAAAATCAAAACATTCTAGTGAAAATTGTAGTCCATAAATTTTCTCCAAATTTTCCATATAGTCTTAGTATAGCCTAAGCTATTAGAAAAACAACCGAAAATATTGGTTACTAGTGGAAAAAATGCCGGAAAGAAGGAATATTGTCAAACTTCAACATTTCATATACCGAGTTCCTTTACTTCGGAGATCAATCAATTTGCAATTTTAAGGACCACTTCTAAAATTTTATTCCGCTGAGATGTTTTATTTAGTGAAAAAATATATACCTAATGAATAAAAAAATACCGATGGCAATTACATAGCAACATAAATTCTCTTTAGTGATAGTGCTGCCACTTGCAGCAAGTAGCGTAATCTCTTATTTTATCCGCTGTCAAAATTCCGCTATCTGGCCATTACAAACTGGCCATTACAAACTGGTATGTAACGAATAGGACTAAAGGCACTCGTTATGGACGAAATAGAAACCGCAGTGTTTTAAACCTGCACCGACCAAATTAGCCCGCCTCAATGAAACCTGTATTATAATTTGTTACACATTTATTACAACAAATCCCGATTTTATTACAGTTGCCGTTTTCCAGGAACGAGTGGTCGGCTTAAGTCGGTTTACTAGAATTTATTACAAATTAGTTACATTGAATAAGTTATAGTTCAAGACAACCCCTATAACTTGCCTAAGGGTAAATTTCACCCCAAAACGATTATTTATTTCAAAAACGTCAATTTAACAAACTAAATAATTTATTTTAATTATGACTGCCATCAGATTCTGGGCGAAATGTTGCTCTAGAAGTCTTAGTGAGGGTAGGTCAACCTTATCACACACATGGATAAAAAAGTTGTATAAAATTAGAAGGAATAGGCATCAGAAGATGTAGGTTTCAAATAGTTACCACCTTTAATAATTTATTAGACCGCCACCAGATATTAACGCCACCATGAGAATTCAGTGTCACCTGATACAAAAAAAATTATTACACACCTGGATAAGGTTGATCTGCCCTCCACAAGGTCCAACGAGTAACATTTGACTCAGTATCTGGTGGCGGTTATATGTAAAAAAATTATTGATTTGTTTAAATTGACATTTATGAAATAACTAGATTCTGGTCCAAGAGCCATCATCATATAATAGCTACATCAAAAGTAACAATTTTGGCGGTGCAGGTTTAATTGTAAGCTAAGCCGACCACTAGTTCATTGAGGCGGGCTAATTTGGTTGGTGCAGGTTTAAAGCACTATAGAAACCACATACGCATGCAGCATGACATAGGTTTAAATTACACTTGCACGGTCATAGCCACAGGCGATAGGTCACAAACTGGTAGATGCTGGCATCTTGGGAGCAGATGAAAATTCGACATACTTCATAAATGCGTGATCGAAAATAGTTATAAATATAAAACAAAGCACCAGCAAATATTACAAGAGGGCCAGCAGCCTGTAGAAAACCGCATTTGCCAAGAGTGCTGCGCAAAAGCAGTCTGTGAAGTAGTGCCGATTTCACATGGTCTGTATTTCCTCGTTCTAACCTTCTTGCGACTTCTATTTGATATTTGTGTTTGTAAACGAAGATTTTAAGAGATCTAAATGTCATTCTTTAAATTTTCTCGTTTTGGATCCATGTTGAGCATTGTAATAGTCAGTGTTCCGATAATTTTGTCTCTGTTTCTCGTAGCGTCGAATTAACACTCTGCAATCTGCTAATATAAAAATCCAGTCGCGATTTAGGCCTATCTAGAAACTGTTTCTCTCTGGGCGTATATGAATATTTTATTTCAACAGTAGCAATATACGTCTTCGGTGCATCGAGCTTGGCAACACTCTACGCCTTCAATCTAAATAACACATGCACACGAACACAAAAATACATTTTTATTAATCATATAAACATAAATAAATTACTTATTAAAAATTACAACTTCCATTTGGTTTTAATTAAATCGGCTGCACGTTCCCCAATCACATAGCTGTACGCTTCGGTATGGCCAGATGGTGCCTCCGGAATAACACTTATGTCTATAACACGTAAATTTTTAAACCCATGCACCTTGAGCCGATGATTAACGACACTGCTCGGATCATCTTTCGGTCCCATCTTGCACGTACCAACTTGATGATGAATCGGCACGGAAAAATGTCGTATATAACATTCCCAATACTCATCCGTATCGAATCTAAATGATTCGCAACCGAGTACGTTGGCTTTATATTTACGAGCACCTAACTGTCGAAAAGATTTCTGCCGCATTACACGTTGAGCCGTTCGAATCGAATCGATTTGGATTAATATGTCATTGTAATCGTGATAAAAGTTTGGATAAATTAGCGGATGATCGAAAGGATTTTTCGATTTGAGCTTAATGTATCCCGTACTGCTCGGATGCAGTAACATCGAAATGAAGAAAAATGATCGTACATTTCGTAGGGGGCCAAATACGGCATCGTGTGATTCGGCCGATATTCCCATCCCAATGCGTGTCGCGGATGTTATATCAAACGCATTTGTTTCCATCGATTGCATTAGTTCGATATCGGGATAACCTGGATCTGGGTATCGTGTATGGTTTGTTTTGAAATATGCTAGAGCCTCAATGGCCGATGAGGTTATGGGGCCGTGTCCACGAAGCCATTGCGCCACATATCGGGGTCCAAATAAATTAGCGATTGAAATGAGGCCGTCATTTAAATTATCGAACGTGTAAATTGGCCCCAGTAATCCGATATGCTCGAAAAGTGTTTGACCCACTGGTAAATCGCGAATCACTTTAATTCCAAGCTTTTCTAAATCACGACGCGGGCCAATTCCAGATAACATTAATAGTTTTGGTGATTGGAATGTGCCAGCTGATAGAATTACTTCTTTTGTGGCACGTACTTGGTATTCCGTTTTATTTTTCACAAACTGTACCCCATCCACTATTGATCGTTTATGTGCGTTAAAAATTAGTTTTGTCACCCACGATTCCGGTGAAATGTGTAAATTTCTGCGATGAGCGACAGGTTGTAAATAACTTTCGGCCGCGGTAAACCTCCAACCATTTTTTGTAGTTGACTGTATATAGCTCACCCCGAGTTGTTCGTATCCGTTGTAATCCACATACGGTAATCCAAAATCTCGTGCAGCGTGTATAAAAGCATCCGTAATTTTTGAATAAAATTGTACATCCTCCACGTTAACAGGTCCATTATGGCCACGTAATTTCGAATATTTCTGCTTCCGTAGTCGCACATTTTCAAATTTTCTGAAATATGGTAACACATCGTTATAACTCCAGCCTGTATTACCGTCGGCCGCCCACTGATCAAAATCACGACGATTTCCTCTTGTAAACAATTTGTAATTAATAATGGATGATCCACCAAGTCCACGACCGTGTGGAAATCGACATCTCAAATCAATCATTGCCCGGCATGCTTCACGTTGCGGTTCCGTCACGTATCCCCAATTATATTCGGTCGCCTGCATTGCAGCTGCTGCTATCATGGCATCGGAAAAAAATGCAATTTCTGGTTTTCCAGCCTCTAATAGCAACACGTTAACATCCGGATTTTCAGTTAATCGATTCGCCAGCACACAGCCCGCCGGACCAGAACCCACAATAATAAAATCGTACTCCTTTAAATATTGAAACGTCGGATATCGAAATGAAAACTGCAGATGTAAATTATTTCGAGTGAACCGCCAAAATGGATGTTCCGGATCGTGTGACAGTGTTTCGATATTTAGCACAAAATTTAACAACACGAATAAATTAACGGTTAATTTCATTTTTAACTGAATTGATTAACACAAAACTATATAAATATATGCGAGCACTACACACTTGTTGAAAGTTACGATCAAAATGTCTTGAGATTTTTTGTGTTTTCGTTTTCGATCGCGAGCTTTACCACCGTTTTCACTTAACGCATGCAGTCTTCTATATTTTATCGTGAATATCTGACATTGGAAATCGATATGTAATAATAAGAAATTTACGATTATGCATAATTTATGTGTTAACCCTATATCGTGATGGCTTTTTGTGTATAAGACTATACGCATGAATGGTTTACTTTCGATCGCATAACGCTAAATATTTTTACATTTTTGATGTTATTTGGTGGATTGGCGTGACGTGTAGTACTCGTCGTAATGCAATAAATCATGATTTAGGTTAGTAATGCAAAACATGTCGAATAAAAAAATGTTTTTCATACGGTTGGCTTGTCAGTATATAGTGTAATGTGCTGGACTCAATCTTACGATTCTCTATTAGAGGTATGTGGTAGGCAAAGTCACTCCAAATTTCTTATTTAATCTCCTTCTTCTTAAAGAATAAGAATCTCATCGAAGATCTACCAAAAACAATTTAATCTTCTTCTTTAATATATTCTCCCTCGGTATACTTGTTTAATATATTCTCCCTCGGTTTCAAAATGCCGAAGAGAGGAGGATGAAATTCGGAACTAATCCGTAAAAAATGTTAAAGAATGCAGGACAAGTATGAACATACTAGCTGTTTCGGGAGCGGCTAAGCCGCCCGTCAAAATTAAAGTACTCTTGGAAAAAAATAATAATAGTTGTTTCGAGTGAAATGACGTTCATCTCCCTTGTTGCAACTTCCCTTGTTGGGGGTTTTCCATGTGCGGACTTTCATTTGTGCAAGATTTCTGCAGCGTGACAATGCAACGTACAGCTATCCATGCGAGAAAACTGCTGTCTGTAGATCAATTCCAACATGATCGAATGTTTGACCTTGTGACTTGTTGATTATAATGGCGTATGCAGGAGTGATCGGAAATTGTCGTCGCTTCAGTATAAACGATGGCAATGTAGTGTCTGTTGAAGCCAAATTAATTCGCGGAATAAAGGCAATACTCCACGATTGCACGCTGATAAAATTTCAGCTGTTATAAAGTTTCGGTGCAGCTTCTTAACAATCATTCGAGTGCCATTGCGCAGTCTTTTTTTGGGGTTTAAATTTCTCAGCAACATTATAATTACTCCAGGCTTCAGAAGTAAAACATGAGGTGGCATTCCTGATGACGTTTGCTCGTGGAGAAAGTCTGCTGGATAATTTTGTACATCGCCTGGATTCTCTGAGATCACCGAATCAGCACTGTAATAAATTTCAGCTTGTCACGATTCATCCTAAGAGTCTGTTGATTTGTCGGCGCAACAATTACACGATTTGTCAGCTCCTGCACAAATATTTCAGAAACATTTGTGCCAAAAACACTTTTAACCAGATCTCCAGTTTCGATCATTTGCTGAGGAATTCGAACTGAGACTGTTATTTCTCAACCCCATCATCAGTTTCTCAGAAGCATTAAATACAAACTTCGGACCGTCCCTCTCCCCCCATGGGTAATTTGAATCCACTACGAACAATGCGTCCTCCTTTCAGTGATGTACCAACAATTCTCATTGTTATGAATGGCAAGACAATTTTTCCTTTTCCTCTAGCTGTGGCCATCAGTGTTGTGTAAATGAAAGTTTATCCTGAGCCACCGAGTCAGCCAAGATAAAAGAGCTTATGCGGTCCATGCATGTTCTGTTGCTCTCTCGAGACATACATGATTGATGTAGCTTCGACGGGTGTGAAGTATTCCAGACTTTCCATAGATGTTATTATGTATGTATGAGTGTCACACTGTTACTTCAAATTCAAATAGGAATAAAACGAATCGTATTGGGAATTTTAATACAATCATATGACTCAAACCTAAATTTAAATCAAAAATACATAACGTTTTCTAAAATAAAAATTTATAAACAAACTTAACTACGTACATATTGTGTAAAAATTATCGAGATTTTTATTAAAATATATGAGAACTTTAAAACGATTAGAATAAATATTTAATAAAACTTAGGAAAATATTTAAATTCAAACATGAGTGACAAAAAAAAACACATACATAGAAAATAAAACAGGGAATCAAGCATTGTAAGCACTAAATCGTTTATTTACATGACTCAATAACCAATTTCATGTACCATCTTCCGGAATGACCGATAATGGCCATCCAAATTTCAGTTATAATGACATCTAAACACCTATAGAACTACAAAATTCGTAGCAATAAATCCGAAGTCGAACATTATTGGCAGCAGGTGGTTTTGGTTAGGTGACTCAATGACCAACTTCGTATACTAGCCAATCTTGTATCACGATCTCTAGGAATGGCCGATAATGGCCATCCAAATTTGAGTAGAAATGATATCAGTACACCGATAATATAAAACTTCGTAGCAATAAATCCGAAGCCGTGCATTAATAGCACTAGGCTGGTTTAGTTAAGTGATATCATTTTAACTCAAATTTGGATGGCCATTATCGGCCATTCCCAGAGTTCATGATTCAGGTCTGCCCTTGAGTTACCTATCGAAAACCATCTAGTGATAATAATGCGCACGACTTCGGGTTTATTGCTACGAATTGTGATGTTCTCGGTGTACTGATTTATTTTTACTCAGATGGCCAATATTAGCCATTTCTGACTACATTTTGATGGCCATTGATGACCATGTCTGGAGATTGTAATTCAATTCTCGTTATTTCGTGAAGTAGTTGATGATGCACCTATACCTAAACCCATCTTGTTTTAATAATGCGCTGCCTCAGGTTTATTGCCTTAATTGTTTATTAAGTTTTTAATCATTCTTATTTGCTTCTCGAAGTAAAAAATTCTTAAGTCGATTCGGTATATTTTTTTAATTTTTGGAATTTTTGTTAATTCATATGAAACTCAAAAAAATCTTATTAGAAATCAATGGGAAATTCATATTTGGTTTGAATTCAGTATATTTGGTTTGCATCCCGACTGTTTTAGTACAAAATTTATGGTTAGGTTACAATTATATTTTTTTATTCGTAATTTATAAATTAAAATTTTAATTTTTACTTTATTTATAAGATACAACATTTTTCTGCCATTTTAATTAAGACAATTTGATATACGTCTTATAGATATACTGATAAAATTTGCTCGATTTCGTTATACTTTTCTTGATGCGCTTATTTTTTAAGTATCGTCAATTCAATGAATATATATCTGTCTCCTTTTACTATGTCAATTTTATTTTATTTTAATGATTTGAATTAAAATTAAATTTATACAAATTTTGTAATTTATGTAAAAATGTATTCTATGCTTTCTAAACTAATTAAAATAATGTAAAATCAAACATAATATTTTACTTTTCATTGACAATTTCGCAAATTAAAAATCATACAACTACATAGGCTGTGGGCCAATTCTCAGGTAAATCGATTAGTACAGTAAATTGAAATTTTAGTACAAACTACTTTTCAAATCGTACCAATTCTCTAGTAAATAAAATTAGGTAAATGCGGCTTAAAGGGACACATGGTTTCTAATATATACAAAAATTGGTATGTAGGTACAGGAACTAATGTCATAAATTTTATTGTTGTTGTTCCAATTCGTATTGTTTATAATTATACGAATAAATTGTATATTTGTTCAATTTTTTTGCGTAATATACACAATAAACTTATTGAAAAAAATAAATAAAAAATTTAACAAATAAAACTGTGTTCATAAATATACAAGCGCATTTTTATTTCATGGGAAATGCTAGTGAATATAAAAAAAATTATGTCTAGAAACATGGCCGCCATATTTTCATGATTTGTTTAGCAAAAACAAAAACCACTACTGTGCTACCTTTTGTGTCTTCGCTGTACCCTACTTTTTAGAACAGTATTTCAATTTACCGCATACACTGTTAAAACGGCATTTACTCTAGATTTACCTTAGAATTGGCCCACAGCCATAGAAGGCTTTAAAATTTCAAAAGGAAGCAGAATTCCTATTAGATTTGTATACGTAGGTATATATGATTTTAATCTATGGAAAAATCTATGGAATATTTCACGGACCCTTAGCTTCGTCGTATATAGTCAAGTGTCAAATTTTTCAAATGATCTTGCGAAAGTTTGAGAGGTTGAGCACATAAGGTAAGTACCACCATCAGTTAGGCAGGGCTCCCACTCGCAGTCTGATTCAAAAAGTCTTCGTGCTACTGTTGCTGACCTGAAATTTTGGTAAACTACTTCATTTACTGTTTGTAATGATTCGCAGTTCATTGTAGCTCGCTGTTGAAACTTACTGGTATAGAGGTGTGCAGAGCTATTCAAAAATTCCTTTTTTCGTGACGCCATCAATCAGGGATTCGAGTTTGATTTTGAAATTTCGCGCCACTAACTCCGGTTAATTATATCTTGCCCGGTCTCAAAACTTCAGTAGTTTAACGCCAACCTGGACTTAGAGTGAAGATTATAAAAAGATCTGAAGTGCAACGTGGCGATCCTTCCAAGCTGATGGGAGAATAACCAAAATACCACCTGCCACCATCGAAACGAGTGAAATGTACACTATTATATGATCTATCTTGATTGCGAAAATGTGTACGATGGGCAAGAATCACATCTGAGAGAAGCGTTTCATGAAATTCTGAGTAAATAAGTTCATGCCGTCTATATGCTCCGGCTAATGAAGCATAATCTTACCTTTCCTGCGGCAGTATGTGAACGGGATCACAATAATGCACTTCAACTTTGGTTTCATCGAAATTAACTGTCTGGTCTCGAATAACTTAGCTTTGGTGTGTTTGAGTCAATATGCGAAGCTAAGCTTCCCTTGATGCACGACGGGCTGATACTGATGCACGATCGGATATTTAGCGACCTACATACCTCGAATGAGAAGAAGTATGTGCAGTGCGACGAAGAACAGCCATTGTTTTCACGAATGTTCGCTAAAGACTTCTGACTTTGCTTTTCCAACCATCGTTCATTAGTATTTCGCTGTCTTTTCGCAATCGAATCTTCGAATCTTGGTTCATTGATTTATTCTTGGTATCTCACCAAATGTTAAATCCATTTAAATGTTAGCTTAAACAAATAACTATCACGAATAATTTTCGCAAATTAAAATTTTGATTGATCGAAACAGCAATTAACCGAAAACGACAATTTACCGAAAATAGGTCAAATGAATAGTTAATTTTGGTTTGCATTTTGTATAACATTTCTGTGATTGTGGAAAATATTTAAGAGGGAGTCGTTCGAGTGCCAAGAACTGTGTTCTATTAGTTCTGGAATGCGGCCACCTCAAACGAAATGAGAATGTTTCAATAAAGTTCTGAAATATGGCCAACCGGAACGTAACTAGGCCATTCCTTAACTGATCATAAACAACTTGAATATATACGATGCACCTACATGGGGTTCTAAAATTATTTTAGGAAGCAGTTTTGGAATATTGCCTACTGAAAGGGAACTATGACATTTCATGAAATTGAGAATGCAGAATGAAAATTTGGATGTAAAATAATCTAACTGTAACTTTTGGAATATAAATAAATTAAAAATCATGGATGTGGATTTCAAGAAGAATTTAACACTGAGCTTCCAGACCATTTTTAGGCCATAAAATAGTACCAGCCAGGAAAACAGATTCTGGTTATAAAATTCTCAAAGTCGTCTTCTAAACTTTATCACAGAATTGTTACTGAAGTAGGTCATTATGCACTTCTGGTCAAACCAATTCTTTGTCATTCAAAGAATACTTGGACAAACTATATAAACTCCCTCGTTTGATCTGGAATCATATTTTCCGGCCTACCTGAATCATATTTTCATACTACATAGTCTAGTTTCGTATACCAGTTTGAATATTCAGTGACCTACCAGAACCTATCTGATGTACAACTTTTGTTTCGAGTTAGGGAATTTCTGAAAAAACTCTTGGTTTTAAACAAGGGCGGGAAAGAGTTTAGGTAATATTATTTTCCATCTCAAAAGCCCCATCACAAAAATATCTTCATCACTTTTGGAATGACGAATGAAAACTTCGGAGATGTTTCTCATTTTATTTTTACATCTTAAGAACCAATTTTAGTTATTTTATAAAAATCCGATTTTTTCCGAAATACGAGTATGATACGAAATACAAACCCTGAGTAACTATTTGAAATATTGTCATTTTCAGAGATTTTTTTTTAGTTTTCGATGATTCGTTGTTTTCAGTGAACTGCGAATTTCGGTCAATTGTCTTTTTCGGTATATTGTATTTTACGGTGAACTGTGGTTTCCAGTAAACTGTCGTTTTCAGTAAACTGTTATTTGGGTGATTTGCTTTTCGGTGGCCACTTCTTCATCCAGTACATACTGCTCAATAGTCCAATATTGGCGACTGCTGAACTCAACTTCCACCACAAGAACACCACAAGACGGTTGAATTTAACTAAAACAAGTTATTATGCTATTCTAATTAGAACATGGAGAAGTAAAAACCAAAGGTTTGTGAAGAAAGTTCGTGTGTTCACAAAAATTACTTTCATAGAAAGATATGCACTACAAACAGATTAATACATTTATTAATACATTTATTACAATTTTGACTAAAAGTTACACCGCATTTTGAGCTTAAAGCTCATTTATAATGTGATGCGAACTCTATAAAAATTTCCAATATAATGTCCACCTTGTTCGTGTCAAAAATCATATCAAATATCTTAGCTGCAACAATGTAACAATTCAGCCGCTGGTCGATGAAATCACAACATAACAAAATTATTTAAAGTTAAATAATTATCGATGGTACCGCCATAACTTTATTTTGATTTTACTGAGATTTGGTCACTTTGAAGAGACAAATAATTAAAAGCAAAATCGATTTATCATTCAGTCCAAAAGTAAATCTGTCTGCTATAGCTGCTTTAAAAGCATTGGATAGTGGCACCCTATAGTTCACAATTTTTTAAAAAAACACAGAGGACCACACAAGTAGCTGCTTCTGTTTATACAAAACTTCTCAGAACTAAGTCGTACACCGAAGAAAAAAGTTGCAGATTTAAGCATCCATCAAGCATCCTGCCACCAGGGTGTTTGGTCTTCTCAAGCAACTTATAGCCAAGGATAATCAAGGTGAATCAAAAATCAAGCAACACCATTGGATATTATTTGGATGGTCTAGGTACAACAGCTAATTACGAGAAGTGCCTTATTAAAAATAGAAAAGAGGAATCAAATTATGCTTTGGGATAGCCGAAGACTATTGCACTATGTACTATAAAGTAAAACACACCCCCCCCCCTCCCCCCTATCATATAACAAATAAGAAAAACTAATTAATTCATTAAAAGGTGCTGAAGAAAAAATTAAACGAGCTATCATAGTCATAGGAGTTTTAATTTAATGCTGCATTGAGTGAGCGACATATTGCGAGCAGCGATACGTTTCTCAACGTATTGGACCAACGAAGCAAGCATATACCTAGAAAATGCAAAGCCGTAATGTATGAAAAACAGAAACTGGAAGGTCGTTTAATTTACGATTTTTAATGAAGACGACATTCTAAGCTGACATTTTAGACAATGTTTTAAATTTAATAGCACCAGTTCAAGAAATTTTCTCCGAGTCTCACATACATACATATATACAAAAATGGGATCTTAGTCTATCCCATAACTTTCACCACACTAATTTTAAATACACTGCTTACTTACCATAGAGTGATGACGTTCCATATCGTGTACATATCCAGCGTTATAATCTAAAATCAATTTTATTGAGTTGTTAAAAGTTGTAAAAAGGTCAGATTGCTTAAGCATTGAAATAATTCATGACCTTCACATCGAATATCTACAATCAACTAAAAACGGAAGTATCTGCAAATATTTCATTAAGTTAAATTACGTACAGCCTATAGAGAAGCTTTGTTTCAGATAAAAGCTTTTAAATTCAAAAAAGTGAGACAGCCGTCAGAAGTTCAATGCCACCTTTTGTTTGATGCTTCATATTACACTAAAATAAAACCTACTACAACAAACTAAGATATTTAAGATTAATCGCATCTTTAAATATCCAAACAAGTTTTAGCGGTGTGCTTGTGTTCAGACTCTTTGGAATGTTATTAATCATGTCGAGATTTTAATTATATTCCCACACTACTTTACCGTTGCGATGCGATATCTGATCAAATTTACTATTGCAAAAAACTTAAAACACAAACATCTTCAAACACTTACAAACCAGTTTGGCATCTTGCAAACATTTATTTAATTAAGTCTCAAAGTACAAATCATTTATTTAGGTGTATGAATCGTCTTTATAGATGTGCGATGTCATTTTCACCATATTGAGACGATGTTAAAAGTTCATTTAACTTTTTAGTACGCTTAGTAAAACCAGGTTTTATTTTGTAAAAAATGGGAAGAATAGGATTTTCTGAATCTGGTTGAATTGAATAGCCAAAAGATGTTACGATCCTGCAGAGCTTAATAGAACTTTTAACGAATCATAATTGATTTTTGCCTGTTTAGCAATTTGTCCCTCGGGCAGCACGTCCGATTCATGTTTTAAATAGTTGATCGTCCGCTCAGCATGCACCATCGATTCCTGTAGTATCAATTTGTATTCAACATTCCCCTTTTGGGTTTCACGTCGCGCAATCTCGGCGAGTGTCGCATGAAGTTCAAAATGTATAGCACCCAGGAGACGAGATTCAGCTGGTACAAGTCGATCAAGTAAATTTATAAGTTCACTTGCTAGCACTAATTTTTTCTGTAAATCGGCATCCGCTACTGATTGCATACCGGCCGCGCCACCGCTACCAATAAGTTGCACTAAAATCACTTTTACTTGAATTAACCGGTAATGATTTGACCCCAACCATTTCGAATAGTGTTCAATGTATCGTGCACAATGTTCTGCATCATCACGATTCATGCATTCGAAATCTTTTGCGGAACGTTCTAATATATTAGTCGCATATTTCGTCTCGTGTTCTTTACCACAGGTTAAACAGTCCCAAACCGTATCGGACGTATTACGGTGTTTCGGTAGTATAAAACCTTTGCAATTCGCGTCCTGACATTTAAGTGCACTAAAATATGTACCAAATTCGGTACGATCCGAGCATCTTTTACATTCACAGTCGAACATTTTCGTTTGTCTTAAATGTGCCTGTCGACTTTGAGCACCCCACAGGACATCGGTGTATGATATACTCAAATTCTCGCCTTTGGAAATTGCACGCGGTGCCCAAAATATTACCTCTCCCGTTGATGAAAAACTTTTTGTAACGTTAGGTGTACAGCAATGTTCAACCATTGAAGCGTCACTGAATACCGCCACATATGAAGGTTCCGTCAGCGGTATTTCATGACCATTGATTTGTAAAATTCCTGTAACCTTTAAAATTTCTTCTTCTGACCATCTATCACCGCATTTAAAAAAACGTGGTATAAATTGTGCTATACTAGCACGATCACTACGCCATTGATTTGTACCGACCCGATCACTCGAATGACTTTCCAACTCCATTAGCTTGGCCCATTTTTGCGGTGCTCCGTCTTTTAGTAGCAGTGCCCGGAGTGTTGTCAAGCACTGATATGTCGGGTGCGGTGCCAGAAAATGTTGGATTTTAACTTTAGAACCGCGTGCTATTGTAAATTCACATTCGGCCGCATGATCTGGATTGTCTTGACATTCTCGGCTACAAACTGGCCATCCACATTTCTCGCACTCCATATAACTTTCCTCTTCGACGGACTGAAATATTCAAAATTATTATTTAGTACCATAACTAGAAAATTTTCAAAAATGTTAAGTTACCTCGAGGCAACCAACGCACACAGGGCGTGTTATTTGCGATGGTCCTTTTAAAAGCGGTGGCTCTCGAATAATTATCTCGCCGGCTCTTATATTCCGTGCTGCAATTAAATAACGTCCCACTTTTGTGTTTTGGCATATCTGGAAAAGAAAAAGTGTTAAAGAAATTTGCTTTTTTCATGTTAATTTTTAATTTGATCGGGATGAACATTGAGAAAATGTGTCTATTAATATTCGTCGGAAATAGAAACACATAAATTTGTCAAACTTAGATAAATTTCTAAAATATAATTAATTATTCTCCATATAAGAAATTGCATTTTCCCGAAAAATTAATTTAAAAAAATTTAATTATTGTTCATAAAAAAGAAGGAAATTAATGTTTTCAAACATCTTGTGAAACAATACCAAATCAGCTAAATTAAGGAACATAATTTTGTCACGTCATTCAGTTTGTGATAAAATAATTAAATTTTTTAATTGCCAAAATATTAAAAATTAGTGAAAAATTGTTTATCATCGATTCGGAAAGAGGAAAACATACATTTCTCAAACTGAAAAAATATGCTAAACATAAGTATAAATATTTTCAGTATAAGAAATAAAATTTCCCTGATAAATAAATAAATTTAAAAAAATTCATAAGAAAGGAATTAGTGTTAATCGATATTCTCAAACGTTATGTAACTTATATTGTGAGGTTAGATTAAGTAGTAATAGTGACGTGATACCTCTTTGTGATCAATTACTCGAATTTTTCCAATACAGAAATAGTACAAACAATCAAAAAGTGCCTTTTACGACTCGGAAATACAAAATCAAACATTTCTCAAACCGAGAAAAATTATTCTCAATATGAGAAATTAAATTTTCAAAAGTGATCAGTTTAAAACACGTAATTATTGTTTAAGAAATAAAAAGAAATTAAAGTTATCAAACATTTTACTAAAACAATAACTCAGTACAAAGTGGTTAATTGGTTACCCCAATTCAGTTAAATTAATGAACATCCTTTAGTGATGTGATATTTCTTTGTGATCAATAAACAGAATTTTTCCAATGCAGAAATAGTAGAAACACTCAAAAACTGCCTTTTATGTCTCGGAAATAGAAAACCACACGTTTCTCAAACTGAGAAAAATATGCTAAATATAAGTATAATTATTCTCAGTATAAAAGATCAAATTTCCCTGAGAAATAAATAAATTTTAAAAAATTCATAAGAAAGGAATTAGTGTTAATCAATATTCTCAAACGTTATGCTAAAAAGTAACTCATATCGTGAGGTTAGATTACTTCACTAAAACTAAGGAATATACATAATTTAGTGACGTGTTATCCCTTTGTGATCAATTACTCGAACTTTTCCAATACATAAATAGTACAAACACTCAAAAAGTGCGTTTTATGACTCGGAAATACAAAATCAAACATTTCTCAAACCGAGAAAAATTATTCTCAATATGAGAAATTAAATTTTCAAAAATAATCAATTTGAAACAGGTAATGTTTGTTCATGAAATAAAAAGAAATTAGAGTTATCAAACATTTTACTAAAACAATAACTCCTAACAGGAAGTGGATAATTGGTTACTCCAATTCAGTTAAATTAATGAACATAATTTAATGATGTGATATTTCTTTGTGATCAATTACTCGAATTTTCCAATGCAGAAATAGTATAAACACTCAAAAAGTGCCTTTTATGACTCGAAAATAGAAAACCACACGTTTCTCAATCCGAGAAAAATATGCTAAATATAAGTAATTATTCTCAATATGAGAAAAAGAATTTTCTAATAATTATTGTTCATGAAATAAAAAGAAATTAGAGTTATTAAGCATTTTACTAGATCAATAACTCATAATACATAATACATACAGGTTCATAAAATAGGAAAGAAACTAGTGTTAATCAATATTCTCGAATGTTATATTAAAAAGCAACTCATATCGTGAGGTTAGATTAATTCACTAGAACCAAGGAATATAACCGACCAAATGGCACAGGGGCAGGATGCAAAAGGGATTTTTCCTCATCTGATTACGATCAGTGATGGAAATGAACACAACTATAACCCCCTGTTGGAGTGAACAACTCATGGGCCGACCCATCTTCCATGTCAGTACTATAGCCTGACATGGAGCTATGCAATGTGTAGATGGTTCTATGTAAATCTGACCTATAGCCGTACGTCCTCGATTTGGCAAGCAATAAGTAAGGAAGGACGTCAAAAGTGTCCCGCCAAAGAGTTGGGTGTGCTTAGGCCCCAGAACAGATTGCATAGAATAAAAAACAAAAAAAACAAAAAACCAAGTAATATAATTTAGTGACGTGTAACTCGTTGTGATTAATAACTCGAATTTTTACAATGCAGAAATATTACAAACACTCAAAAAGTGCCTTTTACGACTCGAAAATAAAAAATCACATATTTCTCAAACCGAGAAAAATTATTCTCAATATGAGAAATTAAATTTTCAAACGTAATCTATTTAAAACACGTAATTATTTGAATTTTTGACTTATAGATGGCTATGTGTAAGAATCACACAACAATCAGTTTCGAACAAATGAGACTATTGATTTGAAAACATCAGTCTTCTCATCAGGTCGCAACGACTGATGTTGTATTATTACATTGGAATATTGTCTATATATATAGAACATTGCATGTAGTTGTACTACTAGCGAATTACTTGCTCAGCGTACGAAATTTCTTTCACATTTCCATCTATGTTCTATTTTAACAACTAACTTTTCGCATTCACGAATTTTGTTATATATTTTACTTTGGTTTTTGCAGTTGTAATGGTGTTATTGTGATTGTTCTGTATATTGGTATATTTCAGCACTCTCGAATTAAATACACAAATCGTAGGAAATTCTTCCATTTAGCGTCACTATCTGTGTGACAAACGAATATGATAATCGACACTTACTTATACACAATCAACTTCCCAACCACCCCATACTTTCTTTCCTTTAACGCTGGATCACGGATAAATTTGAATTTTTGACTTATACAACAACTCATAATACGAAGTGATGGGATTGGTTACCCCAATTCAGTTAAATTAATGAACATAATTTAGTGACGTGATATTTATTTGTGATCAATTACTCAAATTTTTCCAATGCAAAAATCGTACAATCACTCAAAAAGTGCCTTTAACGACTCGTGAATAGAAAATCACACATTTCTCAAACTGAGAAAAACATACTAAATATAAGTAATTATTCTCAATATGAGAAATTAAGTTTTCAAAAGTAATCAATTTAAAACACGTAATTATTGTTCATGAAATAAAAAAAAATTAGAGTTAACAAACATTTTACTTAAACAATAACTCATAATACGAAATGAGTTGGTTGCCCCAATTCAGTAAATTAATGAACATAATTTAGTGATGTGATATTTCTTTGTGATCAATTACTCGAATTTTTCCATTGCAGAAATAGTACAAACACTCAAAAAGTGCCTTTTACGACTCAGAAATAGAAAATCACACATTTCTCAAACTGAGAAAAACATGCTAAATATAAGTAATCATTCTCAAGTAACAATTTTAAAAAAAAAATATTGTTCATAAAATAAATAGAAATTACAGTTCTCAAACATCATACTAAAATAATAACTCATAATATGAAGTGGGCTGGTTTCCACACTTCAGCTGAAATGAATGAACATAATTTGGTGACGTGATCAATTACTTCACTATTCGTGATGAAATGCTTAAATTCTCTCAAGGTGGAATAACGATGAAAACTTGACATTTAAAGACTCCTTTAGAATGACAACTCCTTTCTAATGACACCAACCGCCATTAAAAAACTGGCCACCTATGGTTTATGAAACAGTGACGTCTAGATTAAGCATTAGAAGTAGTTCATCAAATTGGTTGTATGATATAGCAGATTAGTGAGGAACAGAAGCGAATGTTCATGTAGAATCTGTATATCGATTTTGTCCCGTGAGTTACTCATTTAAAATGAGTGAAGTAAAAATAATCGAATACGTACGTACACAGTGTATAATACATAATTATGTTTTTGTATTTGTATTTTTCTTTTGTTCGTATTCGTGTCATTTTTATGATGAACAGTATACCAAAATAAAGCGATCCGGGCGAATCGGTTTTATTTTTATGGTGCTTCTCTCAACACATTACGTCTGCTCTCGAGCTGTGGAGTGCCATTATTTAACATGCAATATATTTTATAAGTAAATTTATTTTAAATATACAAAATCGACATAAATTATTTAAAAAGTAACACTGTCTTGTAAACAACACAAAAATCTGACGTTTACAATGGGTAATAGAATAAACAATGACACGTGACATATGCATATGTAGTAAAGTAAAACAACATACGCGCGTCACTAACAACACAAATACAAATACTACTACAATATATTTCCGGATATACTCATTTCGTTTCACACATTTTGGGATAAAATCGATATACTGGTTTAAATTGGAATAGACAACGATGGATTGGGAAAGGAAGAAATGGACGAAACTAAAACCACCGACATTTGATGAAACAACATCGTGCAGAATTTTTAAATTCCAATTTGAAACGAATTCCAAAAGAAATGCATGAGATGAAGTAGATCGTGTCGAAGATTAAATAGTAGCTCTTAAAGGTGGAGAAGCTGACACATTGCAAACAATTTCTGAAAATTATCCTAACAGATACACTGAGTAGTGAAGACACAGAATCAAAAATGCAGAAACGAAACCTGTATTGCATCGAAATCAAGGAACGCTGCCAGAAGGTCGGATGATATATTCAAGAGTACTCCAGAGACCGACCGACTAGCTCAAATTAAGGTACGTGGAAGTACTTACTGGACATGTGACAAGCAAGGTGCGTCATATTTTGCGGGACTGCTGAGAAACCCGACAATCCATTTTTAGGTTGACCCTTCCAGGTAAGAAAGTACTGAAAATAATAATATGAGATACTAGTTTTCAACACAAACAGTACTCCCCGATTTTGTCGATTGGATCATTCTAGATATGGACATTACGAGAAAGTGGATTCAATTTAAGCGAGAGGTCTTTAGCAACTTCGACTCTGAGAGAAGATGTCACCGAATTCAAAAACAATTATTCAATTCACGGCATGAGCCACGGACTGCTCGATGACACGATATTGTTCATTGGTGATGTTGATCGAAAAAAAGGACGGCAGCATGATATTTTGTGTAGATTATCGAAAACTTATTGATGTGATGAAAAAGAATAAGTATCCGTTTTCCGGATTTTTGATCCGGAAATAGTTACTAGATTCGGTTTCATCAATAATATTGCCATATGAAATGTGGAATTTATAAGTGGAGGACATCTCGAAATTAACAAAAAGTCAAAGATCAATGTAACAGTACAACGTCCGCACACCATTCGAGAGAATTGCCGTGGACATGGCGGAACCGTTCCACAAATGGCCGGTGGTTTATCCTTTACCCAATCAGCAAACAACAACCATCGTTGATGCCATAATTAACAACTAGATTAGCCGCTATGCACTTCCGATGGAAATTCACTAAAACGGAAATTCATACTGTCATCACTAAAATAAATGACTTCGTTTACAGAATACAAAAAGGACAGTAGGAGAACCCGATTGGGCATCAATTCAGCTTGTTGACCATTATTTCACCGTAGATTATGAAACAGTAACGTAGCACATTCGAATGTTCGTGTATAATGTGGAATATTTAGCTCGGTAGATAAATATGAGTGCAATGAACACAATGAGTGAGTCATAAGTCAAAGCTGCCAGACAAAATAAAACTGCTTACAAAAAATTAAAGCGCAGCGAATTTTTTTTTTTGACCAAGGCTTCCGAGTTGAAAATATCTGATACGAATTTTTACCAGATGTTTGCATCAGTTGCCAATACTTATAGAACATTAATTTCAGCTTCGAAATGTAAAGAAGGTGCTGTGGTGGTGGATCTGTATATACAGGCTGACTTAGTGAACACCTTCACGTATTTTGGTTCCAAAATGAACATCATCGACATCTTGGAGAAAATTGTCTTCAGGAGCCTTAAGAAAATGGATGTAAATCAGCTCTAACGAAATCCCTATTCGAATATTGAAGGGATTTACCAGCAACTTTGCTCCAATATTAACTAAAAATTTGTCTTTTTCCTATAAAGCAACTAAATCAGTACTAAGGCCTTTTTCCAATTACCGATTTATTTCAGACTTATTGACTTATTTGACGCCATCTTGAATAAGTCAGTCAATTTGTTCCAATTCATTGTACCGATTTATTTGT
Organism: Nephrotoma flavescens; assembly: GCA_932526605.1. Classification (NCBI taxonomy): domain Eukaryota; kingdom Metazoa; phylum Arthropoda; class Insecta; order Diptera; family Tipulidae; genus Nephrotoma; species Nephrotoma flavescens. The sequence continues at coordinate 255,630,470 of OW052221.1, forward strand.
GACCGATTTCTATTATATATGGAAGAAAAAAATTTCTTGACTTATTGGTTAGCAACGACCAATAGAGATTTGAAAAAAAAACTGCATGTATTACAGTCAAGACACATTTTTGGAGACATTTCTGTGTAGACATATTTATTCAAATAAATCTCCTCGCGAGGTGACTTATTTGAATAAGTCGGTGTCCACAAATAAGTCGGTAATTGGAAAAGGGCCTAAATGATAAACAGCTAGAAGTTGTCGGATTAAGAAATCAGATCAAGTTTAACGAGAAAAAAACACAAATATGTATAGATTATTGCGTAAGAGAAGTCACAACAAATACCTTTTTGTAGTGAAAGACCATGCCGCCTCGTGGGTTGTGATTCAACTTGTCAGCTTCACGAAAACTTGGATTCCTCAATAGTTGCAGAAAGTTCTTTAAATCGCATCAGGTCCTCAAAATATATAAGACCTTCATAATACCGTGCATAGAGTATTGCTGTCCAGTTTGAAGTGAAGCAAAAAGTATTCAGCCGCGTGCCTCACGAATACGCAACACGCCAGGAACGCTAATAAGAGGAACGGTCAAGTAAGGCTGCCGGATACTTGAACTGAGGAAGCCAAGAAAGAATTTATTTATCTATAGAACATCAAAGAAGTGCAATTGGTTAAACGGTTTCTAATTTCCGTTGAACTATAAAATGCTCAAATTTAAGGCGGCTATCAACCTTTATTTAAAGGATTATGATGGGTGCAGGAGCTTTGACTATTACAAGGTCTAAGGCAGTCTAAAAGTCCACCCAGCACCTTTTAACTTTTTCATTACTTCTCGCGTTGGGGGGGATTCATTTATACAGGCCGCTGCTATTCCTTTACAAATTTAGAATTATTTCATGATGTCGATCTTCGATCGCCATGTTCACTAAGCTTTAAAAAGCTTTATGTATAGCGTATGATTCCGTCGAATGGTTCTTCTTTATAAGCTTGCGTTGCGATAATAACCCAACCTTCGAAAGGCACTACATATGACGAAACTTCAATAAAATCATTCGATAAGTTATAGCTCTAGTATTCATTTCTAGCCGATTTGCATGTTGTGAACAGAGCTGTGATATTTTTACTTTGGTTTTTTGCAATAATTGTAATGGTGTTATTGTGATTGTTCTGTATATTGGTATATTTCAGCACTCTCGAATATACAGAACAATCACAATAACACCATTACAATTATTGCAAAAAACCAAAGTAAAAATATATAATAAAATTCGTGAATGCGAAAAGTTAGTTGTTAAAATAGAACATAGATGGAAATGTGAAAGAATCAAATTTCGTACACTAAGCAAGTAATTCGCTAGTAGTACAACTACATGGTATGTTCTATATATATAGCCAATATTCCAATGTAATAATACAACCATCAGTCGTCGCGACCTGATGAGAAGACTGATTTTTTCAAATCAATACTCTCATTTGTTCGAAACTGATTGTTGTGATTCTTACACATAGCCATCTATAAGTCAAAAATTCAGAGCTGTGATAGTTTGGGTCAGCATGCTATCGAGTGAGGTACTGCGAGTGGCCTTACCTTTTACGATGGGATACTACCAAAAAAAACCTCCACAAACAACACTCCGCGTCACTTAAATAGGGCCAACATAATTTTCTTTTTTCATTTTTCCAATTTGTTATTTTCCTTTTCGCTCGAGTTATTCTCTTTTATGCGTTGTTGTTGGGACGAAAAATCAATAACAAAAACAATTAATGAGATTCGTTATGTTTTTTTGCTGTTACAGTGAAGTAAATTAAAGGTTCATTCATATTTAAAATTAATTTGATTTTATTCGAAGACATCTTAAGTTTAAAAAACTACAAAAAAATCTAACACGAAAAAGAGATGGCTAACACGAAAAATTTACGATGAAAAAAGACAGTTCAAAGGCGAGGAACATAAAGAGGCGATAAAATCAGCTTGGAATGAAATTTTCTTAAATTACTTGAAATTGATGTACGACTTGATTCCTAATCGAGTATACGAAGTGAATTTAAAAAACAGGTGGAAGTACCAACTACTAAAAATTTAATTATAGATTTTTGTTTTGTTCTAAAAGAAAAAAAAAGTTGAATTTAAGTTTCCTTGATTATATTATCGCAGTTCATTATTTTGTTGGCTCCGTTCAAGCGAACAGCCAAAACCACACACATTTTATTTCTTATTTAAAACAAAATTCAAAAAATGACGGTTTTACTCTCAGAGATGAACGAATCTCATTAAATGTTTTTGTTATTGATCTCTCTTCCCAGCAACGCATAAAAGAGAATAACTCAAGCGAAAAGGAAAATAACAAATAGGAAAAATGAAAAAAAATTATGTTGGCCCGATTCAAGTGACACGGAGTGTATTTATACGGATCTTCTTGGAGGACTATAAATGAAAGGATATATTGAAAAGCATTTCATAAAAGAGAGAAGAAAAAACTGGTCCGAGGCCGAGAGAGTGTGATGTACCTGTTCTGTGTCACGAAAATTAAGGAGGTGAAGAAATTAAAGAAAATGTAAATCCTTTTAGAGCGCTAACAAAGTTCAAACTAGAAAAAACGACCAAATTAGTCGGCAAAATTCCAGACTAATATATAGAGAATTTTGGAAGACCAACGGCTTGCTGATTCGATAAAGAATCTTGAAACTCTTGTTCATCTTAGGTCAAAACTAAGTAAAACAAAAGTTAGTTAGACGCACGATCGCCTGTTGGCTACTTTCAAAATAAGAAACGAGAAACTCACAAAATCTCGGAAATTAAAATTTTCGAGGGTATGCCAAACTAATCACCGTTATTGTTTAACGATTAGATATCGAGAATCGAGCCTATCGAAAATTCGATTTAAATCTTAGAAAATCGCGATATTTCGTCACTTTTAATTTCAAACAACTTTTCCTTTTAGATATTAAAGTTCAATCACTCTGCAGTTTACATATATAACTAACACGATCAATTTAACATTTAACGACCAGTCATAAATTGTCAATTTGCCAAGAGCCGCCACACCACAAATTACAAATTTATCTTTGGCAATTAATATTTTCGAATTTTCCTTTTTCCAATTATATTTTCACCTATATACTCGTCGTCTGTATATAGTTAACTCATATTACACTACAGTAGAATTCTAAATATAAAATTACCGGTGAAAAATTGAACCAAAGGAAAAATTAAGAAAAAGCAACTTGTTATTCAGTTAAAGTAATAAAAAATTATAATTATTTCGGTCTAACCCGTGTGTGTATGTATGTGTGTATGTATTATAATACAAAATAGACGCCGATATATATTATCTATTTATAGTTAGAATCAGTTGCCCTAGCCTAAATTTCCATCTTAATTTAAAACACATGCAAAATTTATTTACTTTGTACGGGCGACAAAAATGTTTATGTTTCTTCCAATCCGCTTTCTGGTGCTCCACCGAACAATAAAATACTTGACTGCATGCAGAACATCGTGACGTTGCCTCGTTATCACAAATTACACATTTTCCTTTTACCTCGGACGCTAATGTCATTTTATTTCACTTTTATTCTGAGTGATTATTTCACGCACGTTGAAATTAACTCGTCTTGTTAATCAAATCGTTTGCGATCTGCTCTCCCACTAAAACATGAAATTTTTTTATTTATTTTTCTAAAAATAATCAAAAAACACAAATTAAAAATATTTTTATATATACACAGAACAGAAACTTCCGGAAAATTTGTTTTTTTTTATAATAAACGACACTGTGCAAAAAAAAAATCGGAAAATCTACTTTATGTGTTACACGTGATTCCTTTATTATTGCAGTATCGGTCGTTTTTATTGCTTTTCTATCAATATTTATTGGCATAGCATTAACACATAGGCACCACAGACACTGTTTTTCAACTGCATCCACTTTTTATTAATGAGTTTCCAAAATAAATTGTAATCACGAGTGAAATTCTACAAAGACGAAAGACAACAAACGACAGTGGAAAGTTAAACGTAACTGAACTGAAAATTATAGAAAATTTTTTTTCTTCATCTACTTTGTTTTTCTATTTTTTAGCTTTGAAGAAAATTGGCTCGTTAATTTTTTTTTTTTTTTTTAATTTGAAATGAAATAGAAAATTTGTTAGTGCATTTGGTCCTTAATCTAAACATGATGCAAATTGTTGTCTGTCTGTCTACATATTTGACGCCAAAACCACTGTACCAATTTCAGTGTAGCTTAAAAAGATTTGAAGCTGTCAAACGAAACTTCTACGTTAGGGATACTAAGTATCCACATGTCATTCAAAACTAATGCATCCACTCTCAATTACATTTAGTGTTGCTTTTAAGTTGGTAGGATTAGCAAACTCTTTTAAAAATGATGCCCGTAACGCTGGTCATACAAACGGTCACTCTTACCGTGACTTGGATGACCTAATACGTAGTTTCAGTATGACACAAGGAATAGTGGCTCGAAAAGTAAGGGCCACGACAAGAGGATTGTAGAACTGAAGGACGCAATCAATGATTAAATTATATCCAGGTCAATCTACGCCAAAAATGCATGGAAAATATTGAGCAGCACATTCTTTGCTACGCGGAAGATGCTTTCTTTATCCCTCGTCAGGCGGAATAGGAACAGTTGTACCTTTTCTGTTTTTAAATACTAATAAATCTTCTTGTAGAAGCCGGAGAGGGGTAAAGTTTTGTGAGATCTCTACATTTTTTTGCTGGACCATTCAGACCATATTTTAGAAAAATATCGACAACCTCTTCAAATATAGGGGATCGAGTAGATTTTAGCCTTGTAAAACATTTTTAGCGTTGTAAAATTATGCCGCCGGACAAAGGTTATAGTAGGTTTTGAAATTTTTGAAAAAAATCTAATTTGTATGCCTAGTACGCAAATAACGTGAAATGAAATTTTTCATACAAAAATGACACAAGCGAAAACGAAAATGAAAACTCCACTTAATTGCCTTTACATGGAGAGACAATTTACTAAGTTGGTTGTTCGATTGTTGCTTAAATGTATTTAAATTAATTGATTATGATCAAAATCCATAATTAAGCTATATACACTAGAATACCCAGAGTCTACAACCCCGAGGAATTTCCTGTCAAAACCTGCACACCGGACATGGACGTTTTCTTATTAATTGAAGTTTTTAAATAATTCTTATTAAAAATCGACTCTCCTGAATTGATAAATTATTGTAAATATTGTCAGCTTTAATTAACTAACTTGACTTATTAACTTGACTTTTAAAAAACTGTGTAGTACGTCACTTGCTACATTTCTTTATTAATGTGTCACTCATTATTTCTCTAATAATTAGGGTTTTCTTTGTGGAAAATAACAAATTCCAGCAGGTAGGTTTAAAAAATACTTCCGTCATTTTGTATAATGTCCAACACGAATACTTTGCAGCAGTTGATCCTTTAGTCGAAATTTTCGACCACATTTCTCCATTGGAGTACGAGATTGACAGCCTCCACGAAGTATTCATAAATGGATGCGGGCATACTCTGGGCAATCTTCTGTAGAACGAACGGTTGTGGTGCCCAATCCCTTCGTAGTAGTAAAGCAGAATAGCTAATCAATCAACCAAAACTATGCAATGGTACTAACAAAAGGAAATATTACCCCATATTAATCCACTCTCTGTGGAGACTGGCCCTATGGATTCTGTGGAGAGCCATCTATTGCATTATCAGGGAACATCAAATCCGTTCCAGAGAAGTACAAATTTACAAAGATCACCGATAAAGAAAAATAGAAGCAACTCGGTGGCAGACCAAACCGATGCTTTTTCTTCGGAAATTTTACTTATCCGAATCTAGTAAAGCAATTATTGACCTAGAAAAGGAGAATATGAATCTCTTGGCGAGACTAAAGCATAAGAAATTGAGTATCTAAAGCGAGAAAATGAAAACCTATAAATGAATCGGGATTCAAAAGAAGATTGCGATAAAGGAAGCATTGAACCAAACAAAATTCATCTATTTCACTGATGAAGATGAATTACAAAGAGAGACGGACTGTATCCTAAAGAAGAAAAAACAGCCTAGGAAGAGTAAGAAAAGAAAAACTGAATCTTCACCTAAGACTGAGCAATTAAATGGTAGGGGTAAATATTCAATCACGGAGGAGCAAGAAGTCACTACTGTAAGGATCCAAATTAAACACAGACAGCTTACTGTCTCCGCAATATATTGTGTTTCCCGGCATAACTTGAAAAAGGAGGACTACCTTAAACTATTTAAATCGCTTGGACGTGATTTTATTATTGGAGGTGATTTTAATGTGAAAACGCCTATTGGGGATCTAGACTTACGACGCCAAAAGGTAAAGAATTGCTAAACCAGAGCCGGCATCAAAATGTGAACTTTACAAATACCTGACCTAATATACATGTTTATGTAGCAAGAGGTATATCCCAGAACTACATTCACATTGAAGACTTTGATTTTCTAGTATCGGATCATTCCCCGGTTCTCATGACAGTCAGTGAAATGGTAATGCAAAGGCGAGAGTGCACCCAGATTAACAAATTCAAAAACAAACTGGGATCTCTTAGATGAATTAAAAAAACTGAATGAAACAACTCACTATGCTGATTTATAAAATACCCCATTATACAAAATAAGAAGAAGCTTAACATATCCTACACAATGAAAGTTAGAGAGTTGGTAAGAGAAAAGCGACGGGCATGCAAAACCTGATAAATAACTAGAACACCGGAGAACGAAACGATTCTTAACAATTTAGGTAACAGTCTCAAATCTCTTCATAAAGAAGTTAAAATGCATCAATCAACAGATATAGTTAGCCTAACCGATGAAAAAATTCTGTTTATTCACTATGGAAGGCGATGAAGGGACTCAAAGACCCAAAATGCAAGGAGGATGGAACCTGAGTAAGAGTAAAAGGTCCTGAAAAGAAGGCTGATCTGTTTGCGGATAGTATCTCGAGGATACCTTCAAACCACCACCAAGACAAATGGCCAATGAAAATATAATGTCAATAGAAAAGCTAGATGATTTTGGTCTACGCCCAGTAACTCTCAAAGAATTAAAAGAAAAAGTAAAAAGCAACATGACTGTTATAAAAGCCCCAGGGTATGACTTGATTATTTGCCAAATAATCAAGGCTTTCGGTTAAAATATGTTCCGTGGCAATGGAAAGTAGCAGAAGGAATCATGATACAAAACCTGATAAACCACCTAACGTTAAAAAAACATACAGGCCAATTTCATTGCTGCCAATTATGTCAAAACTATTTGAAAAAATATTACTAAAAAAACTTAAACCAATAATTGAGGACCGACAACTAATTTCCCCACATCAATTTGGATTCAGAGAAAAGCATACCACAATTGAACAGGTGCATAGAATCACCAACATTAATGAAAGAACGTTAGAACGTAAAAAAGTATGTTCCAGCATATTTCTGAGCGTCGCCCAAGCATTCGATAAAGTCTGGCATAGTCGACTGGAATTCAAGCTGCATAGAGATCAGCTGAGGCAATTCTATGCCATACTAAGATCTTATTTATCCAATAGACATTTTCGTGTGAAATATGAGAATGAATAGTCCAAACTAAAATAAATCTCTGCCGGTATTCCGCAGGCGAGTGTCTTAGGACCAATCCTGTATTTATTATATACAAGGGATATTAAAACAACAAATGAAAGAACCATACCCACCTTTGCAGATGACTAAGCACTGGAAAATCAAGCTTAGTTATTCTTATAAAGCCTGTCTTTCACATAACCTCACAAAAATAATCGAGTGGTGGTAGATCGCTAGTTCTTGATTGCCAAATTACCATGAGAATGAGTTTATCAGAAAACATATTTTTTTTGTGCTTGAAGGTTAACTTCTTCGCTCAATGATCCAATCTGCTTGTCGACGGTGAGATTGAGCATGCGGCTTTAATTCTGTGCATGTTTATTTGTTGAGAACGTAGTGAAATCTATAAACGTGAATTCCCTGCAATACTTTCTGCTACTGTAGCAATATTTTTAGTTGAACAAACTGAAGGAGTACGTGGAGCTAACTAGTTGGGACTCAAAATGTTGGCACTATTTTTTACTAGTATGGGCTTAAATGGGCAATTTTGTCTACCAAAAATAACGCGAATTTTACTAAATGTTGTTTTTACAGGACCACCTCTTTCAGTATGGATTTCAATTATTTGAATACGATTTTGAAGCAAATTTGAATTCTTTTTACTAAATAACCAACCTTCTACTGTTATTTTGTAAAAAGAACTGAATAACGGAATTTTGCAATTAGCTACTTTATACTCTATTGATAAAAAAAAACCTTATTATTGGAAGACCCTGTACATGTTAATCCATAAACTGAATTTTTATTACTGGAGTAGCATACCGGTCAGCGAAATCGTGAGTTACGTATTTTTAGTTTGCTATATTTTATGTCAAAGCCATGAGCTTCGCAAAAAAGTTAACTGTCGATGTTTTTCCACTTTTCCATCGCAATATACATTTTCTTTACGTCAAAACTGAATACCTTCCAAATTAATCTTTTTCTGTTTTTTCTGTTTTAATCTATCCGATCTGTTCTGAGGCCGAACCACTCCCAACTCTTTTGAAGGTCGCTTTTCACGTCCTACCTTACGCATTGTTTTCCAAATCGAGAACATACGGCTATAGGTCTGATTTACGTAGAACCATCTGTAGGTACATTGCATAGCTGCATGCCAGCCTATATAGTACTGACATGGAAGACGAGGCTGCCTATGAGTGGTGCGCAGGGGGTCATTGTTAAAATTTTATTTCTATATGACTCGAAAATAAATAGTTTTTTGAGAATTGGTGAGTATATGATTTGCGTGCAATGAAAGTGCAAGTTGATACACATCGGTGATTATTTGTCCAATTATCGTGTTGATACAAGTTTTTACAATATTCACATTTCACCAACGTTGGCTCGATTTCTTCAAACAAATCTGAGTCAACATTGGTGCAAATACTCAATCGTGTGAGAGCAGCATTTTGAGATTTTTTTTTAAATATTACCAATGCAGATAGAACGTTCCCTGTTGCTTTCTGGTTGCTTGGACTACTAACTATAGTGCTGTTAAACCCGTCAATGTCATCTTTGTTATTGTTTGGTGTAATACGAGTAATGCTGACGTACATCGGTCGGCCGTCGAAGTGACTGATCGGATAGATCATTTTAGTTAAAAATTTTAGGAAGTAGCAGCATTTTTGTTACATTAATTGTACCAACTTGGATGTTCAAGTTGGGCGAGCTTACACAATGTAATCGCAATTTGGATCGATAAATTTCGATAGTACAGTACTCTAAAAAGTTATATTGTGTAACAGAGCGCGAACCAACCCTCTTATGTTCTTCTTATTGTATAAAAAATATGTTGAGTAATTTGACATGATTTTAGAAAAAAAAGAATTAAATAGGTTGTAGCTTTTGAATCTTCTGGGAGTTTTATTTAACCTCTTAAGATAGAATATAAATTGACTAATTGTCTGCACGGTAGCCCCCATCCACTGGTACCTCCTATTTTATACGTAAGTCTTGTTCTACGTTATCTCACCAGCGCAGTCGAGTTCTCCCTCTACGGCCTGCACCGGTTGTTGCTGGAAAACTTTTTTGATAGTTTGATGTTGCTAGTTTGACCTTACATGTTTTTGAGGCTTACATGTTTTTGGCTCAATACTTAAGAATTATTTTACTGCATGGCTACCAGGAACCGCAAGTTCCGAAAACTAAACCTGGTAGAAAGCACTTGTCATATATATACGATTGTGTGCGTCTAACGTGAAATTTGTGAATAACGAATTTTTGAATTAATGTTGGATTTCTGACTAAACTGAACTAAACTGTGCATTCCAAAAACAATTTAGTTCTCCTCCAACTCCTCCTTAACCATTTAAAGAGCATTTTGGTAAAGAATCTGTTGAAGTAGATTGACAATGTGATAAAATATCATCTTATTTTAGTAAGTTGTTTAAACTAACATGGACTCTCCACGTGCTATTGCTATCTAGTTATGCTAGAAAATTTCGATCAAATGGCAAGTGGAGACACGCAATAATATTTATATGCTAACTGTATATGCTATGAATGCATGCTATGTCGGCAGAACTAGATAGCATGCATATTTTGACGTTTCTTCTATTTTAATATGGTGTCTACTGACATTTTCAGTATTTATTCGAATGACTATAGTAGTCTTGGCTATCGACAAAAGAATGATTTCAAAACGTCAAATTGTAGCAAGTGTGCCACACCAGACTCCATCTTGGCAAATTTTGATAGAAAGAGAAAGTAGATTGCAATAGCATTCAGATAGCAGGTGGAGAAGCCGTGTAAATGTAACCTACTCAGACTAGGAATTATACTGTGCATACTCGATGTCGGTCAGATTTAGACTTAGAAAACACTTAATTCCACGCTATTTTCATAATCTAAATGTTTCTTAAACAACTTTTATGGGTGATTTCCAACTCTTATCAATAATATTTATTTATGGTTGCACAGAATATACTGATCGAATTTTATGATTGTGCTTACTCCCCATCGTCCGGGATCACCACTATACAACCTCTTATTTCAACCATAATTTCAAAAAAAAATTTTGTATGGGCGATTTCTGTAAATTTCGTCCTTTATTAACATTTACGATCACAATTAGCCTAACTCAACAGCCGTTTTAGGACCAATTCTGGAGCAGAACAGAATTTCAACTTCAATTGGCAATTCACGAGCCTGATACTGACTTCCATCCTCAGATAATTGCGAATAAATAGGCTTAAGTTCTATCAGCGTTACCATCTTACTTGCAAATAATAATAATAATATTAATAATAATAATTCCCAACGACCTATTACCCCTCCCAACCGCGCGTGGGGAGTCTCCATCTGTATTATTATTATTTTTTTGAGTATAATTCCAGTGATTATAAACATGAATATCGAACTGCGTAACCTGTGAAATTAAAGAAAATTAGCAAGCGGGAAAATCTATATTAGTATTAAAATCAAATCTGATTATTAAGAGGCAAACTAGGTGAACAGCTAAGCAAAACGATACCCGTCGCGGACGGAAGAAGAACAGAGGCTGAGTCTGCTTAGTACAAGCAGATTAAAATTGAAAAATATAGCAATCAACTGATAAAATTTCATAAAATTTGATAAATAAAACAAAATAAAATGTAACAAAACAAAATGTTATAAAAGTTATAAAATATTAAAGGCCAAACCAGTCAAGTTAAATAAAAAAGTTGTTTTAAAGTGCGTTTCGTCATATTAAAATCAATGAAGTGGGAGTATTGATTAGCCTCGTGAAGCATCCTAGATACAGGTTCATTTTTACCATAGTCAGTCCTATGATGGTCGATTCGAAACATAGGTACCGATCTCAAGGCTCGTGAATTAAAATTTAGATTGATTTTTCCTAAGAGGAAAGGAGAGTCGGTACTGCCGGTTAGCATTTGATGAATACAAACCACGTCTGCAACAACCCTGCGCCTACAAAGTGGTTGTAAATCAATTAGCTTGAGGCGATCTAGGTATGGAGGCAGGTGAAACATGTCCACCCACGGTAGCCCGCGTAAAGCAAAGCGAAGAAATCTACGCTGAACTGCTTCAATCCTTTTTATGTGAACCACATGATAAGGCGACCACACCTGGCAAGCATACTCGAGCAGGGGACGAACGAATGTTAAATAGAGAGCCTCCGTAACATAAGGATCGTCGAATTCTTTCGACCAACGCTTAATGAAACCGAGTGCAGCGTTATCTTGATTGACAATGCGATCGACGTGATTTCTGAAGTTCAATTCGCTGTCACAAACGACCCCCAAATCACGAACAGAACTAGCTCTGGTAACAGCATCGTTGTTAATATAATAGTCACGAGAAGTGGACTGTGCACGCTTCCGAGAGTAGGTGACTGTCTGGCATTTACCCACGTTCAGCTCAAGGTTGTTCTTTACACACCATACGGAAAATGTATTGAGGTCGGATTGTAGTAGGATCCTATCGGTGGTGTTAGAAATCCGTTTGTAAATCTTCATATCATCGGCGCATATAGATACAGTTGAATTTTTAATTAAACATGCAACGTCGTTAATTGACAGAATGAAAAAAATCGGCCCCAGATGGCTGCCTTGGGGCACTCCAGATGTTGCTGAGAAATAAGCTGATACTGATGTCCTAAACACAACTTGATAAATACGGTCTTTAAGATAAGAGCCCACCCAACGGAGAAATTGTGGGGGAAAGCCAAGAGCCCTGAGCTTAAACAAAATAACTTTATGGGAAATCCTGTCAAACGCCTTGCTGAAATCGGTCAAGATAACATCGACCTCATTCCCTGCTTCAATCATGTTTAATGTTTGTGAAGTGAATTCCACAAGGTTTGTGGTCGTGGAGCGAGCTTTGAAAAAACCATGCTGATTGGCGGAAAACAACGGTTTACAATAAAAGTACAATGAATCATATATAATACTTTCAAACAGCTTGGGAATACAAGATAACTTTGCAATCGGCCTGTAATTACAAATGTCTGATTTGGGTTCGGAACTATAAAGGAACTTTTCCAAATAGATGGGAAAATTCCAAGTGAAAGCGACTTTTGGAAAAGTGCCGTCAGCGGCTGAGCAAGAATATCACTGCAGTTTTTTAGGACGATGGATGGTAGACCGTCAGGACCAGGTGAAAAATCATCTTTAAGTTTGGAAATCTTTTGTACCACGGATTCGTAATCGATTTGAATGGAAATTAATGTTGTTTGAACACAGTTATTCATGAGTATAAAGTAATCTTCATCGGGTTCAAAATCACTGTTTGCAAAAGCCAGACTGAAAAAGTTAGCAAAATGATTTGTAATGATTTTAGGATCATTAGAGGAATGATCTTTATACGTCGGATTTTTTCTTCAAATTAACAAACCGCCAGAAACTCCTAGGATCAGCGATAATATTGGATTGCATGAGTCTGATGTAATTCCCATAAAGTTCGTCCGATAAACTACTGAAATCATCATCAACTAATCAAATAGTTAGAGTGATCAGAGTCCGATTTAGTTCTTAGAAATCTTTGCCAAAGTTTGGTTCTACGATTGCGTAATGCTCGTAATTCGCTATTATACCAAGGAGGTGATGGCGATACACTTTTTTTGCGAGTATACGGAATGGATTGTTCAAAACAATCAAAAACTACAGAATAAAAATTTACAGTTTGTGTTTCTATGTCATTATTATCATTCAAAATGGTGTCAAAGTTGATGTTTGACAATAAATCATTAAGTTTCACAAAGTCGGTCTTACGAAAATTAAAACATAGCGGAGTTTCGACATTAAAACTGCCTTGCTCTAGACAAAATGTAATTAAAATGGGATGATGGTATACATCTATGGCACAAAGGATGAGATTGGTTTCCGTTTCGACGCTATTGTTGGTACCAGATTAAAATACCAAATGGAGCTGTCTGTTCAAACTGTTCTTAATATTGCTGATCTGAAATAATCCAGAGTTCAACATATTATCAGTAAATAAAGCTTCTTTGGTGGTTAGTACATTCGACGCAACATAATCCCTGTTATCGTCTGAAAAGACCCATTTCAGACCGGGGAGATTAAATCACCCACGACAAAGATGTCATCTTGAGTATCCATCAGGTCAAAGATGAAGTCAACAGCGTTAGTAAGAAGCTGATAGCTTACGACCTGGCTAAGTGGGCGAATATAGCAACATAAAATAAAAACATTACTTACTTTTATTATTCTTTATTTTGACGCATATTAACTCGATATTAGCAGTGTTGGGAATGGTAACAATTGAACTGTCAAAATTGATGTGCACTGCAATAAGGACCCCTCTGCCTGTTAAATTTGTATCAGGGCAGCAAAAACCATCTTTGAGGAAGACGTTGAAATCCGAGGAAAAAAACTCGTTACTGTTGAAATCACTGTTCAAGTTAGTCTCTGTGAGTGCAAAAATATCAAATGGAAGTCTTTGAACTGCTGAAAAAACGGCGTGAGATTTAGTTCTAAGTCCCCTTACATTCTGGTAGTATAGGTAGTATCAAATACAGCTTCAGGGATCATTAATTTAAATTTGCAAAATATTATATCTAACCAGTATACAAAGTAGTGGCTGCAATCTCAAAGTCAAAAGTACAAAGACACCTGATATCGTCGGAATCCTTCAAGTGCAACTAGCATAATATTAGAAGACGACTTTGATTGTTTCGAACAAACATATAGCATACATATACAGCACTCGTGGTCCTTTCTTCTGTCGCACCCGGAATAGTTAACATCAGAATCTCCCTTTGTACATTATAGTCTTTGAAAAAAAATTCTCTAATCTATTTGACACAACTTTAGAGTTCTACAGAGAAATGCACGAGAACAGTGCCTTCGTGTTTAGTTAATTCTGTAGGGACGTCGTTGAAACCAGGCGCCTTCACATTTTTCAATCTATTATAATAACTGCTTCTACTTCTTCTACTGTGGGATATACGACATAGTAGCTGCTCTAATAGTAAGCCACTTCATCAGTCCGAAGTTGTATATTTTGGAAATAGGTTTGCCATATCGTCTTTGATGGCTGTATTTCTTGGGTGGAAGTTTTTAGTGAGATTCTTGGCATTAGATAAACAGTCTCTTGAGTTCTCTTCTTCCGTTTAGAAGTTATTAGGGCCGATATGCGATGTATTTTCTGGACTGCTACCGATTATATTGCGGGATATTATTCCCAACTCGACAAATAATAAAACTTTGACGTCATGTGATTTATCTACGGTGGGTGCTTGTTTTAAAGCGATGTCATTTAGTGTAGCGAATACATTTAGAATTAGTCCATAAATCTATAAATCTTTCAAATTGGTCATGGACCATCACACGCTGATTCACCTGTTTTGTAAAACCAGGATCTGCCAAAACTCGTTAATATTCGGGAGGGCATTGCCAATATCATTTTGCTAACGGAAACAGTATTTGATTTATATTTTAATTTTAATCTTAAATTAATTTATAATTTACAAATGAAACCTAAAAGTAATTCTCCATTCAAATTTTCAATTATGTGCACCAATAAGACATATCAGTATCACACACTAATAGCACTCGCATTGCACTAACTTACAGTAAATACACAAACCAAATGAAAATGATCATTAATTTTGATTGTTTTCTTTCTAAAACTGTTTAAATTTCCCAGACGTAATTTTTTTTTTAAATTTATTTATAAACTTAAAACACAACAAGTAATTTATAAATCTTAGACTGGCGTGAATTCAGAAATATGAGACGTCTTAGTATATACATACTGGGTGTATATAAAGGAATGATATTTGAATACCAATTTATGTATGAATCTGTCGTATTTTATATTTTACCTAAAGGCTAGTATTTTATGACGTGACTGCCAATTTATAATTTACGTGATATCGTTAAACATGATGTGGTGACCACCCTATATAATTTTAAGATGAGTTCAAACGTGTATGTACTGCATCTGCCAAATATTTATACTTTATTTCATTAATATTAGTTTTATAGCATTTAATGATTAAATCGCCTAAAGGTGGAGTCGATAAGCAAATAGTTTGGCGTTTATATAATTTATGGTAAGTTTTTGTATAAAATTTATTCGGTACGCCTCAATGATTTATAAACCGGCTTTTAGGCGTATTTTTTAGAAGACAGTTTAGACGGTACAAAAAAACGCTTAGGCCACCATTTAATTTAACTTGAAGCATTTATAAAAAAATATTTTATTATCTCGACTACAAACTTAGGTAATAAGAATAATAATTTTCTAAAATATATTTCAGAACAACACAAGTAAATGGTCTTCATTTATAGATTAAGTGAGCTAATTCTTTCACCGAATCATTATTAATCTCTCAAAGCACGAAATATATATAGAGAGTGAATAACGTGAATTAGCTTTAAAATCTACGGTAACTTGACAAAGACGTATTTATTATTATAGAGCATCACTTGAGAAGTTCATATGAAACGAATTTAATCAACTTAAAACTGAAAACAAGAAAATGATTCCCATTGGTCTTCCTACTCGTTTGGTCTGATATGACACCACTGCCAGAGTTTTTAAACAAAAATTAAAATTTCTACTGGATTTCATCATAAAGTGTATCGTCGGCAAAAACGTAGTCTGCTTCATGCGCATATTTTGTTTTGGTTCGTTTAAAAAATCAGATCGGGTAAATGGATTCCATCATCTCAGCCGAAATCCCGAATGAAGCTGTTAATCAGAAATTGCATGTAGTGGTAACTAAGAATATGATCCATGTGGACCTTGCGGAGTTTTCAACAACGACTCACTCTGTAGATTGCCGATACCATCACAGGCTATGACGGATACCCATTGTATCGTATAGGTAAGTTGTGGACGATGGGCGATCTACAGTTGTGAAGATCAAAAAGCAAGATGTTGATATGGATAATCGTTGGATTGTGCCATATTCGCCTATATTGTCCAAAGTTTTTGAGGCTCACATCAATGTGGAACACAGTAACTCCGACAATTCGATCAAGTACATAGTACAAGTTTTCAGTGTGATAAATTCAAACGATGAAGTATCTCAGTGCATCGATTGTTGTTGGTAAAATCCGACGTCGTTTCAACAACTGGGGACCGTTAATGGGCATCCGTGTGCTACTTACCATGAAGCGTGTCAACTCTTACAGTTGCTCGAGAACGATTCGTATTGGGACAATACGCTCAAAGATTCCAGACGAGCTGCACGTGCTACACTAAAATTACCAATGGACATGCAAATCAACGTAAACATGCAAAGACACCAACTTGTAACATCGTCAAAAGCAGCGCAAATATACCACAGAGATGCACATTGATCGTTTGGGAAGAGTGTTCAATGGCCCACAAGAAGTCACTGGAGGTTGAAATATCTTCGTGGCAATCACAACATTTTTGGAGGAACTATGATTCTGTTATCCAGTAATCTTCGTCAGACTCTTTTTTTTATTTATTTGTTTAGTTGTTTAAAGACTCTTAAAGACTATGATGACAAACAATTTAAGTTAATATAAATGTGTACTAGAATATACATACATACATTTAATAACGTGAACAACAAAAAAACGACTATTTTTTATCAAATAAAAGGGCTACATGAATTAAAAAAGTTTGAATTTTTCTGAATTAAAATAAGTGTTTCTATTAAAATCAGAGTTGAAAAAGAAATAAAAAAGTTCGATAAAATGAATTTAAAAAGGCATTTCTTAATTTAGTTTTAAAATGAATTAATATAAGTGTTTATAAAATGAAAAAATGTTATTTTCATTAATGAAAATTTTTTGGAATTTGAATTTGAATTTGGCACGTAAAAATTTGGCAATGCAAAATAAGGCGTAATTTTACTTTACGTAAACATCGGAAAACTCAGGTCAGGAATATAAATTTTGGAAATTTTTATGCAGGGTTGTTTACTAATTTTTTGATTTTCCGGAAAAATTAATACTTTTTTTTTTTCAATATTATTTTTTATTTTTTGCTTCGTCAACCTTGCAGACACAGATCAAAAAGTTTCTCTCGCTCTTATCGCTTCTTCTGATAGTGCCACAAATGTTAAAAGAATCAACTTTCGTATATATATAATTTTTTTTTTAATGTAATTTTAATTCGTTTATATCTTAGAGGATAAGGGCTGCTGCCCCCAAACCCCGGCTTTTCCCTAATTTATTTGCACAACTCTTTAAGTGTCAAACTAAGTAAAAAAAAAATTTTCAAAAATTTCGAAATTCTCTTTCAAAATTATTTGTATACTGTTGAAAAACTGTTAAGATACAATTATAAGATCCAAATTTTTATAAAGATTACACATTTCTACTTATTTTGAATAGAATAATACACAATTTTTTTTAAGTGAAAATATTCCCGGAAAATGGGACAATTTTCCGGAAAAATTTAGCTTCCCCCTCCTAAAAACTGTTGATAAACAATCCTGAATTTAAAAATTTTAAAAATTTATACTCCTTATCTGATTTTCCCGATGTATACGTAAAGTAAACTTTAGCCCAAAATAATGCACATTTCTGAATATTTGTTAAAAGTCGAATTAAGATTTTTTAATTTATAAAATGAAATAAAATGTGCCTTTTTTAATTCATTTTAAAAATGACACCTACTTTAGGTGTTTTAAAAATGAAATAGTGTAAGCCTTTGTTAATTCATTTTTCAGTTTTCTCATTTTTCTAAATCGCTTTTTTTAATTCACAATTTTATTTTAAAAATATGAATTAAAATAAGTAGCAGATGTTCATACAAAAATCAACTGTTTAATTCATTTTTAAAGAACTTTTTTAATTCGGACTTTTTTAATTCGGCACCCCAATAAAAGTGTTACATATTTATGAGATCAACAAGAAAATTATTATTAGGTTTTAATAAATAATGAATTTTACTCAACAATATGTTATCTTGTTTACATGCAGAGTTGAAAGTGGCTTGATTTGGAGTTAGCGTCCATGGAAACAGAGTAGAGTTGAGTTTTCGTTAAATTATTTTGAACTCGACGAAATTAATGGGATTGTGTAGAGTTGAAATTTAAAATGACGGCAATGAAAAATTTTCATTTTTAATGTCAAGGAAATTTATATTAAAAATTTTGATCCACAAATAATATGTATATTTAAAACAAAAAATTATTTAAAATAATTTTCAGGGCATATAAATATACATAGAGTGCCTAATAATCACAAATTAAACTAACTTTATCAAGCGGTTATCAAAATTTCAACTCAACCTAACTCTGCTCCATGGAAACGATCAACACCATTTTGGAATTAACGAAAACATAATTTCAACTCAACCTAACTCCAACCTAGTTCATGGAAACATGGTATGTGTTATTTATTTATTTTTTTAACCTCTTCTCTATTTCAAATTTTTTATTTTTTCTTATACCACGTTTACACCATAGCTACTTTAACAGTATAATGCACGATTTACATGTTCCAATTTTTTCCCAACAAATTTTTTTACAGAAAAATAGAGCTGCACACAAATAACAAAAAAATACTAGTTAAAAAGAGACAGCCATATGTAAACAACATTTGCTCAAATTAAAAAGAAAAAAAACCAATTTTATTTTACTGGAATTTGATTTGTGCTCCTCTCGCAAACGAAAGTCGTAATATACTTAACCCTTCATTTTTTACTTTGATTGATTGATTGATTAGAATGTACGGCCATGACTAAGCAGGGGTCCCGGATACGCCGGGCCTACCTTACACCCCTTTTACATATAACAAGATGGAGGGATAGGAAAGGTTGTTAGACATGATAGACTTGACCCCGTTACAGACACCTAAGTAGTCAATAGTTAGTAAATTGTTAAGCACAAGACAGCACAATTATTTTTGGTTTTATGGTATAAAAGTTCAGCAATCAGCATCTTGAATAAAATTTAATAATTAATTAAGTACCCATATTATATAATGGTACATTTCCTGCAATAAAACTTTATTATTATGAGTTACATTTTCAATAAACTAAATATGTAGTTCAATTTTCCATAAACTAAATTAAGCTGGTTCTCCAAAAACATATTAGGCCCAATTGTCGTGAAAATTACTGTTATGTTATTTTATTTTCCCGCTTCCTATTGGAATTAGTATTGAAAAAACAAAAATAACATAGCATAATATAAAAATGTAGATCCCGGAATCGACCTCATTAATATCTTGTTCACGTGGTCCGTAGTGTAGTGTAGTGTAGTTATGACTACAGCACTTATATGACCGTTCTCCTGGAGGTGTAGTGTAGTAACTCTACCATTACGCCCCTGTTGTTAAAATATTGTACTAAGCATATTTGACATTTCTCTTTTTTTAATTTGTATATTGGCGTGTTGCTGTTTCGTTGTGAAAAAGTGAAATATTAAATTTTAAAAACCTAAAATGGAAAATAAATTAAAAATTATTATTCAAAATGATATCAAAAGAAATGGTAAAAGCATGAAAATGAAACGTAGATTGAAAAGAATGAAATATGATCAAAACCAGCTAGTTTTACAGTTTCAATCACAATTATATACATCATCTATACTCTGGACACAAAAAATTTTAGCGTCAGTAAAAGTAGATTATGGGAAAGTATACATGAAACCTAAAATATCAAGAAATACATGGGAAAATATATTACTGCATTTCACACAAAATCAATGGATTGAAAACTTCCGCATGACAAAAGAAACATTTTTATTTGTTTGTGGCGTTGTAAGGGAAGATCTTGAACCAAAAACACATTTAGCAGTGGCTGATAACTTGCAGAGCTTGTCCGTCGAAAAGCAAGTAGCTATTGCAATATATAAGCTTGCCAGTTACTGTGAATTTCGCGTGGTGGCTTCGCTATTTGGTGTCGGTAAATCAACTGTACACAAATGTTTACATAGATTTTGTGAAAATATGAATAAACATGTAAAGAAATTTATTTATATGCCTGATGAAGAAGAAGCCAAAACGTTTAGCATAGATTTCGAAAACATTTGTAAAATTCCACAGATAATAGGATGTATCGATGGAACCCATATTCCTATTCTAGCACCTAAGGATGGGTATAGGGATTTTGTAAATAGAAAATATTGGACATCATTTAATATGCAAGCAGTTTGTAATGCACAATTAAGGTACGAAAATTAAATTTTTGTGGTGCTTATTTAATAAAAAACCTACCATTTTTTAGATTTCTAGACATAAGTTGCAAGTTTCCTGGTAGTTGCCACGACGCACATGTTTTTGTAAATTCTGGCCTGTACAATAATAAAGATAAGATTTTACCTCGTGTAAGATGTTTTTGTAATAATGTTCAAATTTAAAACATAATACAATTTTATTATTAGGGTACAAAACAAGTTGAAGGAAAGGACATACCATTTTTTCTTCTTGGCGACCCTGCCTATCCTTTGTTGCCGTGGATAATAAAAAATTTTCCAACCACTGCAGATAAAGAAGAAGTATCTTTTAACGCATATATGAATACTGGTCGAGTGAAAATTGAAAATGCTTTTATGCGACTGAAAGGAAGATGGCACATATTGGCCAAAAGATGCGATTTATATTATAAAAACGCTCCAAAAATTATAATGACATGTTGTATATTACATAACATTTGCGAAACTAATGACAAAAATTTAAACAACATTGTATTTCCTCAACCACCAATTCAGCATGTACAACCAATTAAAAGAGCTTATGCAGGGAACAATAATACTTTGGAAGGCAGTAACATACGGGACCATCTCAAATTATATATTAATAAGAACTTTCCACAGAGAGATGTTTATCATTTTTAAGAAATAATAATTGTATATCAGATACTGCGTACATTTTTGATTGTAATAATTGTATAAATAAAGAAGTAAACTCTTGATTTAATTACTTATTTATTTTACTCAAAATCTTCTACATATTCTATTTCTTCAAAATAATCATCTTCATTTGAAGAATAATGATAGGTTCCTTGATTTACTATTTTTACTTTTGTTGCAGTTGGCATCGTCCTCTTACATACTGCTGGTTTTCTGTATCGATTACTGCTGTTGCCTGAGTTAAATATTCTAGATAAATTCTCTAAATAAACCTTCTGCCTTTCATCTTCCCTATCTTGCAATTCCAGTTCGAGAGCCTTTTGTTTCTCGAAAATTTCGTCTTGTTTTTTGAACAAATTTTCTTGTAGTTCTGTTTGTTGCTTCGCCATTTTATCTGCAAAAGATGAAATTATTTTCTCGTATTTAGTGCGACCAACAATATTATTTTTCAAGTTAGCTGTAATAAAAATAGTTAATAATATTTTAATTTTTTCAATATTCCAATATTAATGATTACCTTTATTTGTATTGTCACTGGTTGATTCTTCGGCTTCCGTTGTGTTAACGTTACATGCGTCAACTTCACCGCTTTGATCGTCAAAATTATTTATTTCATTTTGAAAACTAGGAATTGATTCTGATGCTGAAGAATCTACACCGTACTCTGAAGCTGCCGTATTTTTCGGCCTGTTTTCGAATAACTCGCGCATTAAACTCATATATATATATTTACATCCGCCATTGCCACTTTTGTTCATTTTTTTTTTCTCTAAACTATATTTCAACCTCAAAGATTTAAATTTCAATTGGGCCTGTTTTGAACTTTTTTCATAGCCATGTTCTTCTAACTTAGTACTTATATTTTTAAAAATTTCATTTTGTTTCACCGATTTTTTGTCTATTTGTTTCATGACCTTTTGATCTATACATATTTTTAAAAACGTTTTTATTTCAACTGTGTCCCACAAACATTTTAATTTTAAATTATTATCATTATCATTATCAATATTTTCACTATTTATTTCCATTTTTTTAAAATTATGATTAAAATTTTCTTATTAACACAAAGAACTCGAAAAACCGAATGATTTTGAATTCAAAATTAAAACAAATAACAACAGTCAAAACTAAGCACACTACACTACACCGAGTGTTCACGTCGTGCGTAGTTGCAAATACACTACACTACACTACAGCATTTTGGCCGTAGTTGATAATACACTTCGGTACTGTTTTTTCTCTGTTCACGTGGTGACATAATACACTACACTACACTACACTACGGACCACGTGAACAAGATGTAAATCATCATTAAACAACTAATAAAAGAAATAAAGAACGAAAGCATAACTAAGCGACTACGAGGTCTTTCTGAATTAAAGGATGACGATTACTCGCTTTGGAAAGCAACGAAGGGACTAAAAAGATCCAAAATGCATGTGCCGCCTATCAAATGCGATGACGGTTCATGGGCTAAAAGTGACAAACAGAAAGTCTCTCTATTTGCTGCTTATTTAGAAGAGACTTTTCAACCGTTGCCGAGGCAAACAGCAAATGAAAATACAACAGTCGTAAACAAAGCAGATGATCTTGACATAAGGCATGTGACTTTATTGGAGCTTAAAACTGAAATCAATAGTAACTTAAGTATTAGAAAAGCTCCAGGTTATGATTTAATAACTGGGCAAATTGTGAAAGCCATTCCCGAGAAAGGTTTGCGTAAATTAAATCAAATAATTAATGCAGCTTTCAGATTGAAATATGTTCCACGACAATGGAAGGTGGCCGAAGTAATAATGATTCCTAAACCAGGCAAACCAGGAAACGATAAAAAATCATATAGACCGATATCACTACTTCCAATCATATCAAAAATATTTGAAAAACTGTTGCTGAAAAGACTCAAACCTATAATAGAAGAGAGATGCCTAATTCCACCACACCAATTTGGGTTTAGAGAAAATCACTCTACAGTTGAACAAGTTCACAGAATAACGGATGTCATTGAGGATGCACTCGAGAATAAGAAAATATGCTCCAGTATTTTCTTAGATGTAGCTAAAGCTTTCGACAAAGTTTGGCACCAAGGGCTTGAATTTAAACTGCATCGAGACCTGCCTCAGCAATTTTATCAAATTCTTAAATCGTACATAGCTGATCGACACTTTAGAGTCAAATTTGAAAATGAGTACTCTGAAATAAAAAGAATATCAGCAGGTATACCACAAGGTAGCGTACTTGGACCTATTCTGTTTATTCTTTATACGAGAGACTTACCGAATATTGAAGGTACCACAGTAGCAACATTTGCAGACGATACAGCTATTCTAGCAGTTGGAAAAGATATTTCGGAAGCAACAAGCAAACTTCAAAGTGCAGTTAACACGGTGAGCAACTGGACTAAAAAATGGCGCATCTCATTAAATGAAGCCAAATCAGTACACGTCAACTTTACAAATCAAAATGTAAACTGTATTCCCGTGGTTCTCAACTCAAACCAAATTCCATATGCAAATACAGCTAAATACCTTGGCATGACCCTCGATGCTAAGCTAAGATGGAAAGAACATATCAAGAAGAAAAAAGAAGAGTTAAACATCAAATATAGAAAAATGTATTGGCTCATGGGTAGAAACTCTGAGCTCTCAATACACAACAAATTGCTTCTATACAGGCAAATGCTAAAACCAGTATGGACCTATGGTATCCAGCTTTGGGGTTGTGCCAAGAAAACCAATGTACAAATGATACAATGCTTCCAAAATAAAGTGCTACGAGGGATTGTGAACGTCCCATGGTACATTAGGAATGACAACATCCATAGAGACTTGAAGATGGAATACGTCACCGATGAAATAAAGAATCATGCAAGGAAACACGTACAGCGCTTATCTCTACACGAAAATGCAGATATCCGTCGTATGTTGGACACCACTAACGGCGTGAGGAGACTCCAAAGGCAGAAACCTCTGGGGCTGGGCAGTTTGTTTTAGAAGAAAGTACTATAAAATGAGTAACCAATAGGTTACTCATCTTAACCCGAGAACTTAATTTAAGAAAGATAAATTACTAGATGATCTCTGAATCAGTTGTAATATTGTATAAATAAATAAATTTATTAAATAAAAAAAAAAAAAAAAAAAAAAAAAAAAAAATTAAATCATGTAAAGTTAGTCCAATCCAGAAATCACCTAATAGTATTAAAGAATAAAAGAGCAAACCATCTTTCAGTCTTCCACAGGCTTTGAAATCTGCTGAATGTATTTATTTCTAAGACAATAATTTGAATAATAATGATTTTAATTTAAATAATGTAATAGACAAACAGTGACTGCCAATATATGCATATTTATAAAATAAAATATTGTGAAACAACATCTGGTTTCAAAAACAGCTAATCGATGAGGTAATACCTCAATAAAGAATTTTTGACACAGTTCTAGAATCCCATTACCGAAACGGATTAACAGAATTATACTATAATAGGTAATCAGGAATCTGTAAGATGAGAGAATCAATAACAAGTACAGCTGTATAGAAAACCCATTCCCCGAACAATCCGACCGATTGTTCAACGCCTTAATTATTCAATTCGGAAAATATTAAAATGGAATAGTTATTGCTAATCTATGAGAATCAAGTAACATACATATTAATTTACAATAAAATTAAATAAACTAAAATCATATAATGAACAACTAGCAATAACTAACTCCCACATGATACCGGGCCCGCTACATACTTTTATTACAGCATCTTAAAAAAATTGATAATTGATTATGGCATCTTAATGGTAAATTTCCTGACATAAAATATCATTATTATGAGTTAGAGATTCATTATTTTGTACGATATAGTTAAATTATTCTTGAATAGAATAAATGTAATGTAATGATTATTATAAACTAAATTAATTTGGTTGTCGTAAAACAAATAACATAAAACAAAATAAAATAAATCGAATCCAAATATTGTAGTATCAAACGGATGGATCCCCTCTTCAACGGATAACCTTACCATCGCTAATCTAATACAATAAACATATTTTATAAAAATAAAATGAAACAAAGACATATGGTTTCACAAACAGCTAATCTGGAATCTATAAGGTAATTTATCCATAATGAACGTGTGACAGGTTAAGAATCTCCAATACCTAAACAAATTAATACATTACAATTTATTCCCAACCAGAATTAAATAAAACTATTGAGGTAATCAGGAATCTGTAAGATGACAGAATTAATAATAAGTAGCTAGTTAGTAGTAAATAATCTAATTAAAGAAGTGCCATTATCCCAAAAATACAAATAACTATCTAAGTATGTACATCAATATTTGTCTGAATATAAATTTTAGTTTAAAAAAAAAAAAATAATAAAAAAATCAACCCATAAACTTTTCCTCCAACGACACTTCAATGTTACAAATAACCATAGTCATTTAATCTACATATTAAAATATTAAAATAATATTACTAAACTAATTGTCGTTAAATCTTAAATATACAATTAAATTAAATTGAAATTAGAATTCGACCTATAATTAAAAATTTGTTATCTGGTTAATAATGTAAATATATTATATTCCTAGCGACGGCAATTGCCACTTCAATGCAGTTCTTGAAGCAAACTATCTTCGATCTGAAATCGTCAATTATCGCAAACACGAACAATTTGGAAGCTTTTTTTATCAACTGAACCCGAGATTCAAACGTGTTTTATTTATATACAAATTTATTAATTTTTAATAATAAAACTTAGTATTGAAAACTGTCCGATCAGGAAACTATAAAGAAAATGTAGTATTACTGTACATTATCTCGGACGGCTCAAGAATCTTAAAAGAATTAGAAATGCTAACACTTTTAAATGTATTATTATTATTAGTAAGTACAATTGCAACACCATTGATTGACTCTTTTATATAATTAGAATGGCTATGGATTCAAAAATCTTCTGAAATCAAAAACCCGATTTCAGAAAATAAAATAGCCTAACCCGGAACTGCAAGAAATAATAGCATTAATAATGCACATCTGACAAACCTCGACAACTCCAAACTGCTAAGCAAATTAAAATATAATAATTTATTACACAGAAGCTGAATAATCGGATAAAGAAATATTACTAAAATTAGTTAATTTCCGAAATCAAATTACAGCCAAGTAGAAGGCAGACAAAATACACGGCTTGCACATATGCAGGCCCAAACACCCACCCATCCACATCTCGCACATACGACGAAGAGAAAAAAAAAACCCCAGTCACCCAAGCGCAAACTTCATCCATCCACCCCCATCGGACTTCACCATTCTCAGCTACGACGTCGCTAATCCTATAACCACCATACAATGGAGAAGAAAAACGAACGAAATTACCACTCTTGATGCATACGACACACTCCAACCAGACTGCACACAACTTACACGACGTTCATCAAATCAAAGGCACCACCACGGAAAATGGCAGATCTCCAAACGAAAACCATACCCCAAAAACAATTTACCAAAAGCAAAGATAAACAAACAAGGTCAACGCCCAACTTAACCCTTCATTTTTTACTGGAAAAAAAAATTGGAACATGTAAATCGTGCATAATAGTATTTTACTAATAAAGAATTTTTCTCCTTCAGTTTACACCATATAGTGGTGTGAACACATATTAGAATATTTTATTAGTTATATATTTCACTAATATTTCACAAAAACAGTTAATATTTATCACAATAAACAAAAAAAATCTGAAAATTGACTAAAATGATATTTCGCATCTAAAAAATATTATATTAACAGTTCACGACGCATAACATTATACCAATACTTTTTAGATACGTAAAATACTTTAATAGCAAAAAAGTATGTGATAAAGTAATAAAGTGCATATTTTACTTTGAGTTTACATCGTCATACTTTTTTGATACATACTTTTATACTACTGGTGTAAACGTGGTATTAGGTAATTTTTCTAATAAACTTAATTAATTATATATCCTTTTAAATTTTTTTTCTTTATTTTTTTAATTTTTCTTGCATTCATTCATCTACGAATATTTCACTTCCTTCCCCTACACTTTCCGTAAATATACATTTTGTTCGCAACCAACACATTCCAAAAATAATAAAATCAATCTAAAATAAAAAATCGTTTCTAAATAAAGGTTTAGCCGATTACGTCTCGAGCCACTTTGTAATTAAATATGATTTTAGTGGCATCTGGTATTTGTATATATTTTGCTCATTTTTCAAGGACTCGCTAGTAATTCATTAAATAAAAAGAGACATTTATAGAATGGGTTGTTTCGTCCACGTATTGTGCTTACAGTAGGTATCTTCTTATATATTAATACGCTTAATTTTTAGTTTGTACACCCTTTTTAACCTATTTCCCGTGCGCGTATCTTAATGAAACATATATCAGGTGAAAGGTATTTTTTCATAGATGTGCAGAATATATGTTTTATTAGGGAATGTGCACGGGAAATAGGTGTAAAAGCCAAGAAAATTTTTTCCTATACTGTACATCATATAAATTAATCACGACGCCAGAATGTCATTTGATTTGATTTGATTGAGATGTACGGCCAAGTCATTTGACAAGTAATCCCAGATATGGCCGGGGCCCACCGTACACCTTTATTACACATAACAAAATCGAGGGATAGGAAAGGTTATGTTAGTAAGGAGAGACTCGACCCGGTTACAGACACCTAAGTAGTCGATAGTTAGTAACACAATGACGACACAATTCTAACTACGAAATAATTATTAATAATGTAACTGAAAAAGCTCCGGTCATCTGAAAATTAAAAATTGTTATTTAATTCTGCAAACTTATCTTCTTGGATTTTCGTTAATACCTATTTTTAATAAAATCTAAAAAAAAGATCTAAAATAATAAAAAATTAAAATTAATAATTATTATTAAATACCACCCACTGAATGCAATACTAATAATTAAAAAAATTCTTACTAAAACGCCTAACTAAAAAAGGAGCCAAGCCACTGGAAAAATAGAGGTCTATATACTACAAAATTGTCCATTAAAAGTTTTTAACTGCTTCTGAAATTAATCTAATTTTTAATCAAAACAAATCTATCGTGTAGCTAATTCCAAATGGTTTCAAAAACAGCTAATCTGCAATATGTAAGATCAATAATGGATGTTTGGCACAGCTCTAGAACCCCAACTCCTAAGCAAATTAAATAAAACTTTTAGAGCAATCACGAATCTGTAAGATGATAGAATTAATAATAAGTTGCTAACACAACTGTAGGATCCTTCATTGTATCGTATCACCTAATCGTATTAAATAAATCATAAAAACAACAACCAGCGATAATTATTTATCCAACAAAGAACAATATAATCAAAACCTTCACCAATTTACAGTCTCCCGAAACAACCTAGAAAACCATTTAATTAAAGAAATGCCATGATCCCTGAAAAACTATCTAAAATGTAGTAATCAAAAATGTTTATTAGAACCAAATATATAAGCTTAATCAGGAACTGCAATGAATAATAGTATTAATAATAAACATTTGATAAACCTCGATAACTCTAAGTTGCAATCAAAACAAATAAATATAATAATTTAATACTCAAACGTTGAATAAAAGTAGATGAAAGAGTATTAGTAAAATTAGTCAATCTCTGAAATCAAATTGTTGAAAGAATCATTTTTATAAATAATCATAGTAAAATGTACCAAGAAAAATATGTATCGTTTATAAAGGAGTGCTCGATACCCGCTTTTCTCAAATGAAAACCAAACATACGCCAACCTTAAAGTCAATTTCGAATCCCAATACGCGGTAACCATGCGATCTCCCGCTAACATCACTAATCAACAACATTTATGCTTTACAAAGCCGTGATGAATCCATGACAAATTATAAACGTATCGTGGTAACCATATAGCTCAAAATTTCATCGAACGACTGATCCCAAAATTTAAAAAATGATGCCACTCCCGCGAATTTGATGGCAAACCTCAACAAAAACATCTATAATTCAACGGAGACTAATTTGAACATACAAATCTAAAAATCAGACAAGGGTTCTATATGTAAAACTGCAAATTTGCTTTCCTATAGCAACAATCTTTAACCTCATCAATTCCCAAACAAACAAAACAATTTAAAATAGTCAAAAATAGCATATAAATACAGGCAACGACAAAGCACATTACATGAATACAACCTGCCGTAAGTTAAGAAACACAATGTTCATTATGAACGAAACCAATTCAAAGCACTCCTCCATAAATATCAAAGTAAATTTATTGCAACACAGGTCCACCATATCCTCGCCGCCTCTGCGCAAATTGATCACACAAAATGAAATCAATGAAAAATTCAAAAATGCGTATTTGAATAGTGCATTCGGTAGCAAACAACAACAAAAATCCATGTTTCAATCGTTTTTTTTCATATATAAACATTTAAACACACAAGCACAAATAATAAATATATAACAATGTAATGATATAAATAAAACAAAATGTAAACAAAAACTGCCTTGATCTTGTACGTTCGTAATCAATACATACATACCCAATCATAGTAGCCACAGCCAAAAGCATATAACAATTATTTATATACATCGCAAAACCACATTTTCGGTGATTATTGAAATGTATATCCCGCTATATACAATTATACACCTCTAATACTAATCTCCATGCAAAATATAATGTACGTACATACGTCGTACGAGTATATATATAGAAAACAAAAGACAGGATTCAAAATTACCATGGCAATAGCAGAAATAGCAGAAAAATAATCGTCGCAAAACAACAACAAAAATTGTTAGCGAGTGTAACGAAACAGAACAGAATTGAAGAACACTTTCTCGCGCAAACAATACTCGAATAATACTATCGACATGAAAATACTAGTACTCTACACCTTTATGTGTTACAAAATACAATTAAAAAGTTTATATACATTAAAACTTATTTGGAAAAATATGTATTAATAATTAATATGTAGTAAAATATGTGTTAAGACAATGAAAAACTGAAAAAACACTTAGCTTATACATCATCTGGAATCAAAATAGTCCTACATATTGAAGGTTTGCATACAATGCGTATGAAGCGTTAATAAAGCAACGGTGACAAAATACATACAAACGAAAATTGTTATGTACATATTCTATACTATTGCAAGCGCACCACACGCAAATTAATACAAATATACAATATGTTAAACTTTTCACTTTACATATTAAATTACACAATTTATTATTATTATTATTTTATTTATTTATTTAACCATCAACACTATATATTATTTATTTATTAGTTAATTAATTCTTACAACACATTTAAATTAAATTACTTATTTATTTCGAGGAGAGACAAAAACACGTCTTTCCTCGACGACAAACAAATGCCGACCACGACGCCAGAATGTCATGACAAAATATGTTTTTATTGAACCGTCATTACACCATGCCGTGACAATACAGAACAAAACAGAGAACATAAAATGATTTTACATACATACAAACATTTTGGTGTTAATAGTGGTTAGGGTGACCATCCGTCCTCTTTTTAGACGACATGTCCTCTTTTAGGGTTGCGCTCTTTTTGTCCTCTATCTTTTTTAACTTAAAAACTTTTGTGTCCTCTATTTTCCACATGTCCTCTATTTGTCCTCTGTTTCAATTAAAATTTGTTAAATTTGTTCAACAACAAAAAAATAACATAAACCAGTCATACGTCGTCGATACTGTAATTTCTAAATTCCATACTGACTTAAAATTGCTCATAGGGAAGGTTGCCATATTAAAAATAAAAAAATAAATAATTTGACAAATCACGTCAAAGCCATGTTGTGGCATACAACGGCTAACGCTTGATTTTTCCTTTAGCTATTAATTGGTTTGGTAAGTTAATTGTATTGTATAATGTACTGTAGACTTTAATGTTTTAAAGTTGTTATGTTATTTGGCTTTAATGTTGTTTTTTAGTCTGAACTGTGTAAAAAGAACCGGAACTTTTGAAATTATAATTAGTTTTATCGCCCGCCATCGATCAAATTTTGATGGTTATTAATTTAAATATTGGTAAGCTTGTTTCATTATATGCAATATCCGACTTCTATAAAGAATAAACATAAATTTATAAAGTAAATGAAATATATGTTATTTGAGACTATATTGCTGCTTGTCGCTTGTGTAATCTACAAAATTACAAAATACAAACTTAATATGGCCTCTAATGCTAATCGTCTTCAAACAAAAAGAAAGTGCCAGTTCAATGAACAATTACAGCTCGAATTTAAAATGTTCAAGAAGACACCATCAACGAGTGAAGTGTTCTGTGGTACATGCAATTCGAAAATATCCATTGCGAACAAGGGCAAACTAGATTTGGTGCAACATCTAGCATCAAAAAAACACCAAGATAATATAAGTTCGGTCAAAATTTCTCATTCGATAACGGATTTCATGGTTCGTTCAAAAGAGGAAGATAAAGTATCTGCATGTGAAGCAACGTTGGTTTATCACGTCATACATCACCATTTCAGCTTCAGGTCGGCTGACTGTTCTTCGAAACTTTACGCGATCCTTTTCAAGGACTCTACAATAGCATCGAAACTTTCGTGCGCAAGAACTAAAACACAAGCGATATTGCGAAACGTGCTTTTTCCATTGACGATTAAAAGCATTAAAGAAGAAATCAAAAACGGCCCCTCAGCCTAGGGTACTCAGAGGACTTCGGCTGTCTCTGTGCACACCTAGGTAACACCAAGGTAGCCGCGTCCACGTCGCGGGGGGTGGGTACTGCTTCGGCAGTAGCAAAGTGCTACCGGGGACCAAATGCCAGTGGTATAAACTGGGTAAAACAAACAATGAATACAACAAATACGGAATGTAATACCCCAGGTGGTACAGCAGCAGATATGTTGACAAATCCACACTCTTCGGAGGCAGGCCCAATAGATTCTGGGGTGGGCCAATCATTGTTTAACCAATTTGGACGAAGTTCCAAATTACCAAGATCACCAAAATCTTCAACTGAAAATATATTTCAGTACGAGAAGGAAAATGCTGAACTCCGTGAACAACTACGAGAAATAAAGGAATTTACAACTAAATTGAAAGAAGAATTTACAATTTTAAAGAAAGAGAACGAAGAACTCAAAAAAGCAGTTGAAACACTTGCAGAACTTGGTACGAAACCTAATCCTGCAATCGATGATGAAATCAATCCATCCCATACGGATGAAGAAGAATTGGAAAGAGAAACAAATTGGATGTTGAAACGAAGTAAAAGACCAAGTAAGAAAAGGAAAGCTCAACACTCACCAGAAATGGCAGAAACTTTACCATCAACTTCAAAAGAGGTTTCTAGAAAACAGTTAATCATCAAGAAACAAATAGCTCTAGACCAATAACCAGCTAAACCAAAAGAGAAATCACTTTCACCAATAAATGTCTATGAGGTAGAAAAATCATCCGAACGGCAACCAGCTCAAAAAAATGAAGCACAGACAAAGGTAAAAGCCCCACCACCGATTTTCATAGTAGGAGTAACGAACTACTCAGAAATCCAAAGTGTAATGAGTACTGTTACGGAACAAGAGTATAAAATTACTGCTCTGAACAATAATGTATGGAAGATTAACACTTCAAATCCAAACGCATACAGAAACTTGTCAATGAAGCTGAATACTCAAAAATATTAGTGGTACACGTACGAAAATAAAAACGAGCGTCCCATCAAGGTCATGGCAAGAGGGCTACATCCAACCTGTGAAATTAATTCAATAATGGAGGATCTAGAAAATAAAGGATTTAAAATCCTTGATGCCGTAAACATTATTAAAAAAGAGAGACGTAGCGGAGAGAACCGACTAGAAGCGGTTTCAAAAAAAGGGCTTCCCCTGTTCATGCTAACGTTTGATAAATCCGAGAAAATAGAAAACATTTACAACATAACTGGCATACTCAACATGCGAGTAAAGATCGAAGCTGTTAAAAGAGGCAGTACAAGAATAGTACAATGTAAAAAATGCCAAGGCTTTAACCATACGCAACGATATTGCGCGCGCGATCCAAGATGTGTGAAATGTGCTGAAAAGCACCCAACACAAACTTGCAAACTATCAAAAGAAGAACCAGCAAAATGTATAAATTGTAATGGGCAGCATCCAGCCAGCTACCGAGGATGTGAGGTTGCCAAGCAGCTACAAAAAATGAGGGATCAGGCACGCAAACCCTCTCTAAATCATCCAAACAAGAATCGAGCAAGAAACGAATCATCTATGCGTAGGGAGAATTATACATATGCACAGGCCGCTTCAAATTCGAAAGAAAATGAGGCAAACGGTACCGAAAATTTTAAAAACACTGTCCAAGCAATTCTAAATAGCCTTGAGGAACAGAATAAACTAAATAAGTTAATTCTGAATCGACTTAACCTGCTGGAAATACCAAGTTCCAAAATAGTTAAAAATAAATAATGTCTGCAATACCTAGTTCAACTCATAATTGCGGAACAGAAACCAGACATCAAAACTACTCATTAAGAATAGCCATATGGAATGCAAACGGATTAACACAACACCTAGAAGAATTAGAACTATTTCTAAATACAGAGAAAATTGATATATGCTTAATATCGGAAACACATTTTACCAGCAGCTCCTATGTATCAATCCGGAGATATACTTGTTACCATACCACACACCCTGCAGAACGAGCAAGAGGAGGGTCAGCTATATTTATTAGGGATAATATCAAACATCATGAAGAATTAAAAATAGAAAAAGAATCCATGCAAGTAACCACCGTGACGGTTAAATTTGGTCATCACAACACCTGTAATATATCTGCAATATATTGCCCCCCACGGTATAACCTAAAAAAAGAAGACTACATTAATCTGTTTCAGAAATTAGGAAGTAACTTCATTGTCGGAGGTGATTTTAATGCAAAAAATACCTTCTGGGGTTCAAGATTAACCTCTCCAAAAGGCAAGGAATTACTTGCAGCTGGCCAATACTCAAACTGTGAATTTTACTCAGGAGGGAAACCAACGTACTGGCCAACAGATCCTAACAAAATCCCAGACCTAATAGATTTCTACATCACTAAAGGCATATCGGAACGCTACATCTTCTTAGAAAATGATGAAAGTCTAATATCTGATCATTCTCCTGTTATTATGACGGTTAGTGAAAATGTAATAGAAAAAACAAATTCACCACAACTAACAAACAACAAAACAAATTGGGAATTGTTTAAGCAGTTAGTGGAGGAAAAAATAGAACTTCAAGTGCCAATCAAAAGTGAATATGAAATAGAAGAGGAACTAGACCGGCTCCTTGATGTCATACAATGGTCTGCTTGGGAATGCACCCCCAAATTATCATCCAGGAAAGAAAACGCCATTATTTACCCAATAGAAGTAAGAGAATTAGTGCAGGAAAAACGAAAAGCCCGAAAGAAATGGCAGAATACACGTGCGCCGCAAGATAAAACCACCTTAAACAACTTGTGCATCAAACTTAAGGTACTCATAAAAGCAGTGAAAAATGAAACAATTGGAAAATATCTCTGTTCTCTAGCCCCAACTAAAGATACCGACTATTCCCTCTGGAAAGCAACAAAAGGGTTAAAACGACCAAAAACGCAGATCCCCCCAATCAAAACAAACGATGGGAACTGGGCTAGAAGTGCGAAAGATAAAGCTGACCTGTTTGCTGAACATCTTGAAGAAACATTTCAACCTCTAGGTCGGCAGACCAGTTACGAAAACACTACTGATACGCCCAGAATATCTGATTTCGAAGATATCAGGCCTGTAACATTGAAAGAACTAAAAGCTGAAATTAAGAACATAAAAACAAAGAAAGCTCCTGGTTACGATCTGATAACAGGGCAAATAATAAAGGAGCTGCCTGAAAAAGGGACCCGTAAATTACTGCACATAATCAATGCGATCATCAGGAAAAAACATGTGCCAATGCAGTGGAAAGTAGCAGAAGTAATAATGATTCCGAAACCGGGCAAGCCACCGAATGATAGAAAACCTTATCGGCCAATTTCACTTCTACCAACACTAGCGAAATTGTTTGAGAGGCTGTTGCTCAAAAGATTGAAAATAACCATAGAACAACGAAACCTTATCCCAGAATATCAGTTTGGTTTCAGAGAGAAACACTCAACTATTGAGCAGGTTCACAGGCTTACAGATGTCATTGAGAATACATTAGAAAGGAAAAAGGTTTGCTCTGGTATCTTCTTAGATGTGGCACAGGCCTTCGATAAGGTATGGCACAGAGGTTTACTCTTTAAACTACATAGAGATTTACCAAAACAATATTACATGATTTTAAAATCATATATAGAGAATCGCCACTTTCGGGTGAAATATGAAGATGAATACTCCGAGCTAAAAAAGATCTCGGCAGGAGTCCCTCAGGGTAGTGTTTTGGGACCAATTCTTTACCTACTCTACACCAGAGATTTACCTCATTTAAACGATGTTACCGTTGCAACATTTGCTGATGACACTGCAGTTCTCTCAGTAGGAGACACTATCGAGGAATCGACAACGAAACTTCAAGAAGCATGTGACAAAATCATAAAATGGACAAAAAAGTGGCGAATCGGGCTCAATGAATCGAAATCCACGCATGTGAATTTTACTAATCTAAAAGTCAGTTACAAACCTGTAATCATTAACGGTCAGCAGATTCCGTATGCAAATAAGGCTAAATATCTAGGGATGACCTTAGATACCAGGCTCAGATGGAAAGAGCACGTTAAAAAGAAAAAAGAAGAACTTAATATCAAATATCGAAAAATGTATTGGCTGCTCGGGAAAAACTCGGAATTGTCAACCGAAAATAAATTGATATTATATCAACAGGTGCTAAAGCCTGTATGGACTTACGGAATACAGCTCTGGGGCTGTACAAAGAAAACCAACACTAAAATAATACAAACTTTTCAAAACAAAGTGCTACGTGGTATAGTTAACGCTCCGTGGTACATTAGGAATGATGACCTTCATCGGGATCTAAATATCCCGACGGTCCAAGAAGAAATAAAAAAACTTGCAGTGATACATGGACAACGTATTTATCAACACGTAAATGAAGAGCTTCGTGGTATGTTGGACACCTCCCATGCAGTAAGACGATTGCAGAGAACGAAACCAATTGATTTAATGGATTAAGGACACCAAAGCAAAGACTACTACTACAGTAAATAACCTATAAATGGAGCCGGCCAATGGGCGTCTTCTCATTCACAAGTGACTAAATGAAGAAAGAAAAATTACTAGATGAATTGTATTCAGTTGTAATAATTTAAATAAAAAAAAAAAAAAATAATTAAAAAAAAAAAAAAAAAAAAAAAAAAAAACGGTGAGATAAGAAACATTGGGATCTGTACAGATGGCAGCAACCATGGCTCAACAAAAGTGTGCCCTATACTGATCCAATATTTCAGCTGTACAACTGGATTAACCTGTAAACTTTTACAAATGAAATCCGTTACGAACGAGAAGGCTGAAACTATTAAAACTTTAATTCTGGACGTTTTACAAAATTTTAACTTGGAAACAAAATGTGTAGCTTTCGGTGGCGATAACTGCAACACCAATTTTGGTGGACTTAAGCGCGAGGGTGAGAATAATGTGTACAGGCTTTTGAAAAATTGTCCAAATTTAAAAAATATTGTTGGAATCGGATGCCCAGCACACATTTTAAATAACTGCATTAAACACGGAACCGACCTATGGCCAGTCGATATAGAATCATTTTTGGGTAAATTATATTCTCATTTTTCAATTTTTACAGTTCGCGTGGAAAAACTTAAAGAATTTTGCGATTTCGTTGAAGTTGACCACAAAATTCTTCTTAGTTCATCAAAGACTCGGTGGTTGTCACTTTTTCCAGCAATTGAGAGGGTTTTAAAATTTACGAACCTCTTAAATCTTATTTTTTCTCAATATCTCAGCCACCAGTGGTTTTTAAATTATTTTTTGAAAATCCTTTAAATGAAGCTTATTTATATTTTTGCACTCTTTGGTGAATGTATTCCATGTAAATATTAAAAAAATGGAAAGAGAGAAAAATTCGTTGGTTGAAATTATAAATATTTTAGAATCGGTTCAAAACGCGCTTGAAGAACGAATAAATACAAATTTTTTGCCTATATTGGTTTTGAATATCTCACGAAAAAATGATAATTTGCCTAACGAGTGTCTCGCGTTTAAGAAAAATGCGCTCCAAATTTATAAAAATTCATTAAAATACTTAAAGCTGTGGACAAAACAGTTTTCAGATTTTTATTCCTTCAAATGGATGGAATTAAACAACGAACCAGAATGGGCAGAAATATCGAAGAGCGTCGAATTTTTAATTGAAAAAAATATAAGTATTAACGATTCTTTGCTTATAATGCAATTCAAAAATTTAAAAATATTTTTAAAGGAGGCTATAAAAGATAAATTATTTGTTGAGAAACTCGCACACGAAAAGTGGGTGCATTTTTTTACTGCTGTTCCAAATGAGGAACAAAATTCCGAGTTTTTAAAAATTTGCCAGTATTTTTTTTTCAATTCCTGGTCACAACGCAAATGTAGAGCGAATTTTTAGTATGATGAACAGTCAATGAACAGATGAGCGTAATAGACTTGATCTGGAGACTGTGGAAAGTATTTTGGCTGTAAAATTTAATTTTAAAAATATTTCTTGTGCTGAGTTTCTTCCACTCATTCAAAAAAATAGACAAGCTCTTCAAGCAGTACGGTCGTCTGAGAAATATGCAATCAATAGGCAATAATTAATCATTAAATATAAGAATTCATGTTGTTACATTATTTTACGTTAATATTACATTGAGAGACAAGAAGTCTGTAAATTTACATTTGTGTTACTAGTTATATATTATTTATTATATATACAATAAAAAATATATTTTGAAATACAAAACATGTCCTCTTTTTTTGTAGTTTGTCCTCTTTTTTTAAAGTTATTTTCCTCTTTTTGGTGTAGTATTTATGGTCACCCTAATAGTGGTGAGTGTAAAAATACAATTTTGTCATGGCACTCTATCGTCATGACAAAATTTTGCGAGTGAAGATCGACCTTAGTACTTACACAAATATAACATCTATGGAAAGTTTGGAATAATCATTTCCGTCCGATTTCAGGCAAAAGTCATGGGATCTCTTAACTTATGCGAAAAAGTTAAAACTTCCCACTTTTCGCATAATATGCGGTTGATTTGTGTCCCAGTATATTTCGTAACCGGGTAATTTATTACTCTCTTAATTTCATGTTCGAACTAGCGTGACGTATATCTGCTTTTTGTGTGGCGAAAAATCGACTATATAATCTACATAGGTACATTAATTTTGGTTATGTTATTTGTTTTTGAAAACGTCAAAATTATTCATATACAAATGAAAATAACACACAAATACAGCGGTCCTTTTGTACATTTCTTACTAAATATTTAGATTAAAGTTGCGCG
This sequence comes from Nephrotoma flavescens, assembly GCA_932526605.1. Taxonomy (NCBI): domain Eukaryota; kingdom Metazoa; phylum Arthropoda; class Insecta; order Diptera; family Tipulidae; genus Nephrotoma; species Nephrotoma flavescens. The sequence continues at coordinate 255,669,331 of OW052221.1, forward strand.
CCTCGGCAATTGTGTGCTTTTCCCTTTTGAGATTTTAATATTTAGAAATGGCGCGTTTCGACAACATGTATGCGAGTGCAAATGAAGTCCAGAAGCGCGTCATTAATGAGGTCCGAAGCGCGCCCGAATCTGAAACCCTGTCAGCAAAGATTATTTTACGTTGACACTCCCGACGAGTGTGGCAAGACATTTGTATTGCAATCACTCATTGCATTTGCCAAGGGCGTGGCTTGGAGTCCATTTGCTCCGCCTTCACTGGAATCGCCACGAGCTTGATGGAAGGTGGGCGTACGCTACATAACATTTTCAAACTGCCGGTTCCAATGGATGAATTATCAGTTTCATCAATGAAGCCAAACTCCTTGCACGCTGCCAAGTTGAAAAACGGACGACTGATAGAGAACATCTGGCTATCTATTTAGATGAGGCCAGCATCATGCCAGGGGCAGCGCTCACAATCATAGACAGACTATTACGATATTTGTACAGAGGAAAGCCGGAAGAGGGTGTTTCATTCGTTTGAAAAATCATCCTCATGTGTGGTGACTTCCGATAGTGCTTGCCTGTAGTACCAAAGGCGGGACGCACCAATCGACCATCAAGTTGAAACCGCTTTGGAAATTGGTAAACAAGTTTACACTCACAAAGAACATGCGCATCGATGAAGGTGAGGACGAGTTTGCGCAATACTTGTTTTCTGTTGGAAATGGCAATGCTCGAACCGAATCGATCATACTTCCGGCGCACCGTTCCAGTTCTCAAACTGTAATTGATTTCGTGTACGGTAACATCAACACAACACTAGCCGAGGGAATCATCGAAGAGCGCGCCATAATTGCACCCAAGAATGATGATTCTTCGGCGGACAAGAAGTCAAACTTAGTGTTGATAAAGTTGAGAGTGACGACATGAATGAGGAACTCCGCCTACCCGTCGAGTTTCTCAACAAAATTGAAGGGTCCGGACTTCCGCGCTTTGCCATCCCGCTAAAGGTAAACGCGATCGTTCTTTTGATGAGGAATCTAAACACTAGCAAGGGTCTTATCAATAGAACATGCATGCGAGTCGCAAAAATAAACCGCTATAGTCTGGAATTTAATTTGCTGACTAGCTTCTTAAAAGGCAAGCGTTCTCATCCCCTGCATGAAGCTCTCTCGGAAGACGGCTTTTCATTTAAAATGTCTCACCTCCAATTCCCGGTCCAGCTCGCGTTTACCATAACCATCAACAAGAGTCAGGGCCAAACCGTGTACTTGCCGGCCCCCGTATTTACACACGGTCAGGTGTATCTCATTTAACGGACTCAAGGTGTTTATCGTTGAGACAAGCGATTAATCAGCTGGTCGGGGTGGGCAATGATGCATAACAAAGAATGTTGTTTTTGTAAAGATTCTACGCATTTACATTGTAATGTAAATTCATATTTTATTATCCTTTTGTACATTTCTTATTAAAAATTTAATAGCATATAAATACTATAAATAAATTTTTGTGAATTTCTATGAATAAACTTTATTTTTGATAAAACTGCATCAAATTTACATTTTAAAAAATCTTCTTAATCATTTCTTAACCAAAAATTCAATAAAATGTATTCAAGTGACTGATTATTCAGTCACAGGTCAGCTAGTATAAAAATTAGTATTGTTATTCCTTCGGGTGTTGTACGAATGTATGTCACCTACAGTAGTAAGATTAATGTTGGATTTAGTGAAACCTAACTGAACATTCCTAATGAACGCCAATAATAGAAATTCTTAGACCACGTCAATAGGCAATACCTTGGATGTATGGATCTACTTGCCGTTAATAAGGACAAGCGTTTAACGGTTTTAATTACCCGATTTTGTAAAACAACATAACTTTGTATTTTGAGACGCAGTTTTCCAAAGTGAGCTCGTATAGTTTATTCTAGAATTAATGTAAGCATTGTAAATCATGAAAGCGTTGTAAATCATCAATTTTCATCAATGTAGCTCCGTATTCTTTTCATTGCCAAAATGCAAGGTGAAAAAGTTTTTTAAATTTCAATGCGTACTGTTTCCTGTTTAGATTGATGAAAATCACTAACCCCAAATAAGTCGTATTTTCAACTTGTATTCGATTTTATTGTTATTTACAAACAGATGAAATGGAAAATATGTTGGAAAATTTTTATTTTGGAAGAATATGTAATAAGTTTTCGATAAATTTTTATTTATTTTGTTCGCACATAACCAATTTTCAATTTTAAGTATATCATTTGTGATTTGTTCGATAACCATTAGAGGATATTTGGATTTATAAATTAAAGTCGAATCATCTGCATACATAATCAATTTGCTTGACAGTTGTAAATTAAACATATCGTTATAAAAAAAATTAAATGCTATCGGTCCAAAGACTGACCCTTGTGGCACACCCGCTAAGATTTGTAATAGTCTTTTTTAAGACCTACGCTGTATTAGGAATCAGAAAATGTTTACATTGCTGAATACATTTTACAGAAATTGCATCATACCCTGTAGCAGCTGATGTATTAAGTTTTTTTGATTATAGCATCTACCTCGTTATAATTAGTACTTAATAAACACATTTTATTAAACACTTGTTTTTTATTTCGCAGAATTAGATTTTTAAATATTTTAATTAAAAAATTCGTTCAAAAAGTTAAAAAAATCACTCGCTCGATTTCGACTTGTTAGGTCATCATCAGGAGTATCTACTGATTTGTAAAAGTAAAAATTAGTTATATATAGCAGAAAAAAGCAAAAGTTAAACAAAAGAAAGAGGGACAAAAATAAGCAATAAAAAGCAATAAAAATCAATCTATTGATCGCCCAGGTGTGCGATTAGTCATCGGCTGAGTAACAAAATTCAAGGTATATTGAAATACATTTAATTACCCGAGGTATTAGTCAACTTATAGAAAAGGGCGGGGTGTGTAATTGGTGAGAAAGAAATTTCTCTCTGTTCGTTAAGGCTATTTTGGTTAAGAAATATTGATTTTCGAATTTCGTAAGACTCTAAGGTATCTAAACGTCTGTCTTTAGGTTGTATATGTAATATGTCTAAATTGCTCAAACTAGCTGTATGATTTTCTAAAGTTAAGTGGTTATGGAAAGTTGATTGTTTGCAACCAGATACATGTTCTTTAGCTCTAACTCCAAAATTGCGCCCAGTCTGGCCAATAATATTGTAGTTTCTCCTATATTGACCAGACTGGGCGCAATTTTGGAGCATGGCAATTTTTGATTAGCCTATTGACTTTGTTACTTATTCGATTAAAAGTTATCTTGTCAGTGGGATTTCTGGTGAGATGCCATATTCTCCTCGCCCTTCTTCTTGCCTTGATTTGTTCTCTGATTTCAACCGGGTATTTGACTTTAATCTCCACTTTGTCCTTTAATTCAGGAGTAGCTAGTCTGCCAGCCATTCGAGTGAATTCAATGAAATTGTTTGTTTGTTGTTCCAATTCTTCATTGCTTTTAATACTAACTTTTAATTCAACTAGCTCTTCCAATTTATCTCTGAAGATGTCCCAATCCGTGAATCTATTAGTAAAGTTTTACTTTTTCTGTTTCTTTATTACTATAGCGCTTACTGACAACAGTACAGGAATGTGGTCAGATGTTAGGTCGTTAATTACTTCTACTCTAGTGTAACTTAATGGAATACCTTTTATGATGAAGAAATCCAGTAGATCTGGTATTTTTCCTGCATCCGTTGGCCAGTACGTTGGCCCCCCTGGGGACAGATATTCGCATTTCTTTTCATGAATGGCATTGAACAAGGTGTTTCCTTCCTCAGGAGACATGTGCCTGGAACCACAAGCTGTATGTTTTATATTGTAGTCCCCTCCAATAGTAAATCTTGGACCGAGTTTATTGAAGACGTTATTAAATTGTAACTTCGTTGCTGTATGCCGTGAAGGATAGTACGCTGCTGCAATATTTAGATCTGCGCCATTAAATTGGATTGAGATAACAGTTGCTTGCATATAGTTTTCACGAATATCCTCTTGTTGATTATGTTTGATATTATTTTTAATTAGTACAGCTGAACCACCTCTGGCTCTTTCACTAGGATGGGTTCTCCAGTAGGAATTAAAACCCCTCATTCTGATAAAGCTTTTGTTGGAGAAGTGCGTCTCGGAAATCAGCGCAATATCAATGTTGTTTGTATGGAGAAATATTTCTAGTTCTTGGGCCCGTTGGTTTAGCCCATTAGCGTTCCAAGCTACAATGCGTAGGAACGAGTTAATCATTTGTAAGTATGTTGATTTTTTCGCTTGGTAGATAGATATTGATTTCCAGTTTTGCCACCCTCTCTGCTAAATGACCAAGTGACTGTTGAATTTGGCTGAGCATTTTAAGAATTTCAATGTTATTAGACTCGTTGGTGATTTGCGCATAGGATAATCCAACTGTGGATGGTGTGATTGTTGTTTGTGCGGTTTAGCAACTTTGGTTTGTAATTGCTGCACTGCGCTTGTTCTATTATTCTGTTGACTTTTAATTTTGTTCTGATATACACTGCATCCTTTATAATTTGCAGTATGCCCTTGTTGTTGACAAAGAGCACAAGAAGGCGCGATATCTGGTGTTTTCTTGCATTTTGCCGTGTAGTGATTTTCAGCGCATTTAACGCATTTGGTTTGATGATAGCAAAAGCTCTTGGTATGTCCAAGTTGTTGATAATTTGTACATTGTGGAATTCCCCTTGTCTTGTTAGGTGGCTCAATTTTAACTATACAGTACGCAAGTTTCTTGATATTGTATACTTCTTTATTGTTGTCTTTTTGTTTTAAGTCGATGTAAAATAATGGAAAGTGTTTCCTGACTTTTACACCATCAATTGTGACCATTTTGTATATGTTGGTAATACCTTCGACTTCATGTCCCATTTTTTCTAAGTCTGCTTTAATTTCATCGTGACTAATAGAAGAAGGTAAGCCTCTGATAACCACTCTAAAGGCCTTTTCACTCTTCAGCTGGTAAGTGTGATATTGGATATTTCCTAGTTGGTTACTAGATTCATTTTTTAATTCTTCCAGTAATTTTTTGACATTTCTGTAGTCATTTTCATTTTGAAAGGTAATTCTAATGTCACTATTTGAGAGCGCCTTAAAATTAGTTGATTCACTATAGTGGTTTTAATTGAAATTGTTGATATTGCTCACATTAATGCGTGGAGGCAGTGGTATTTTTGGGGTTTCTGTTCAGTCTTACTGCTCACACTTTGTGTATTATTTTTTGGGGGAGTTTTCGTTTTTGTGTGCCTACGTTTATTAGGATTTCTGTTTTTAGCACTGGAAACTTCTTCTTCCAGTTCTTCCTCATCTGTGAAATAATCCTCTATACTCAGAGCCTTAAATCTATTATTCTGTTGAGAGACTGGAAATTGCTGGAGCAACCAGTTGGAATTATTTGAATGATGTTGACTGGTTGAAGGCTGAAAATGGTTGACAGGCAGATTGTTAGCTCGTGCTGAATCCTCAGCTTAACTATTTTTAACCTTTTTTCAGAAACTTCATTGCTCATCTGCGCGATTATTTCTCCATTTTCTGAAACTTGGTTAACTTATCCTCGCTGTTTATAATGTTTATTGATGCACTCGGCATTTGTAATGGAGTTTCTTTTTCAGTGGAGACTGCGTCTTTTGCAGTTACTGTGGACGCAGTCGCTGTTGGCACAGTTGTCTTTAATTGTAGTGTACGTCTGCTTACATTTTGAGGTGGTGATCTCAACATTTGCATGCTCTTAGGAAAGTTGTTCTCTTTATTTTCCAAGGGTTGGTTCCCCCCAGAATCTATGGTACTAGCCTCCAAGGAATATATGGAGCGGCCCGGTTGATTTGATGCTTCTATAGACGCATCCGTCTCGTTTCCTAATATTATTAGGCTATTATTTTCATCATTTTTTTTCATCATAAATTTTTATTTTATTCCCACGAGTAGCACGAGAAATTAACGGTCGCCTATGACAGAGCTCTGCGTTATCATAGGAAGGCTATGGGTTTAACCCGAATGACGTCAAATTCGGAGTTCGCGAGTTGACGAAGTGACCTAGCATTTATTAGAATGTACCGTAAGCAACCGTTAGTATAATTTGGTTCTGAATTTAAATAATGTTTTAGATGAAAATTGTTATAAATATCAGTTTCCATTATAAATTCAAAATAAAAGAAAAATTTAAGTATTAATATGGAAATAAGAAAAATATGTGTATGTATGTACATATAAAAAATAAAAATGATTATATAATTTTCAAAATACATAAACGAAACCATTGAAGAGTACACCATTTATTCAGCTGGCTGGGACGTCGTTGGTTGTGGTATGATATTTGGTAGTTGCGATGTACAAAATATAATCTCCCCTCTATAGGGGGTTTAAGCAAATTAGCATATTATAGTTTCCGATTAAGTATCAATTAAAACATAAATCAAAGATCTGCCAACTGCCACGATCTTGTTGTCAAGCTCTTGTTCTTGTGTTAAAATAAATATGTATAGGAACGTGTTTCCCTCACTTTGAAAATTTTCCAGACAACTGTTAAAGGATTCGCTGCGTTTTGTTGACTCGTAATTTGCAAACAATTTCCGTAAATCTTCTCCATGATTGAAGATATTTTTATCATAACGCGTCATTCACTTGATGTGCAATGCCGTAGACAAACACAAAATTTATCGCGATTTTCATTTATCTAGATTGAAAATTAAATTATAATAATCGTAATAAACAAATTGTGGTGACTAATAGAAACGCGATTTTTGCAAGTGTGCCTAATTTATCGGGATAGATTGCATTTATCTAGTTATGAAAACTTAATAATTCTGTTTTGGAAAATTCGAGTACCGACCGACAAGCAGAAATAACTTAGTAATCTAAATAACGCGATTATCTATTTTGTGTCTGTCTACGGTAAAACGCACGATTTTTAATAATCGGGGTTATCTTTTACACATTTATGAAGGCATTCTAAAATTAACATCTGAACATTGCGCTGGTTACATCAGTGGTCGCTGTTGTACTTGAGCGGTTGAAAAATTACCATTCATGCGTAATTCGGAATTATGATTGAATTACGAGATACGACCCCATCTAGGAAAAGTATATATGTTGAATTAGAGTCTTTGAAAATTCATTAAATTCTGGTGCCAACAAGTTAAAACTCATTCAATGGAATGTATAGAAAAATTTAATGCAACCAGTAGATATTTTGTACAATTGAATCATTCGTGGAAAATGAGCAATACAGTTTTAATATCCCCCTAGGGGATACGATCACTCTCTTTAGATTTGTCTTTAGATATTTGGATGACTAAAAAACTTATGTGAAAATGCACCCGAAATATTAATAATTTAAATCATTACGTTAAATCGAGCTCAATGAGGTCAGTTCCTGAGTTTAGGTGACCATCTACTTTGCTTCTCGTTGTGCGAGATTTCTTTATAAAAAAGTTATTTTATTTCATTATGATTGTAATGTTGTAAAAACAAACAACAAATACCCGAACGCCTCATAATAAGAACTGAAAATTAACAAAAATCAATATATAAATATGTTTGTTGTTGTAACCAAACCATAAGGTATTTGGACAAAAAAACCTTTTTCATTCTTTCGTTTAATGTTTATTTTCGATGCACATGTCTCCAAAAGATAAAAAATGAAAAATTACGAAAACACAAAATTTGATGAAGATTTCAAAATGGTACTGTACGCTCCATCTACTAGAAAAAATAAACCAGTGTTTTGTGTCTTAGCTTTGAAAATCGACCACGTGTTACCTTGAATCGGGGCCTTAAGGCTGTATGGTACTCAGAAAAAAAATCTGTTTTGATGTCGATATTTAAATGCCCAAGAATGTGTCCAAGCTAAACATTTTTTTTGTCTTTTTCCTCTAAACGATATAATATTATATATGTATATGTTTTTGTTTTATTTTGTTACTGTGCTCTTTGTGTATTGTATTGATTACTATAAAGCTCTGATAGATTAGTTTTGCGTACATAAACGGAACGAAATTGTATTATTAAAATTGAATACGAGAAACTAAAAGCGACTCAATTGCAAGAAAATAATTCAAATTTCGTTTAGTAGTAAAATATGTATATTTTAAACAACGGCGTTTGGCTTTTATAGATATTTTAAATCTCGATATGCAATTTTAAATTTATTTTCAATTTTGTACAGTCGCACAGTAAAGTTTACTGTTTATAATAATAGTAATATGATCTAATTCTGATGATGTGAAATAAACACAGCAATATGAAAATGTTTTTGATTATGATTTTACATTACTAACTTATTTTGAGCTATTTTCAAACCAAACTAATTGTTAATCCCTGTATGGTTGAATTTGAAGCAAGGCAAGTTTGAATGGGGTGCAATGAAATGGAACCAGCTTCACCAGTACAAATAGACCGAAGTGTCTGGGTTTCATCTATGACAGAAGACGAGCTATATATTTTTAATAAAGCAACACTTATTGTGAACTTCAAATCTAATTTAAAACGATCGAAGCGCATGGTTGTCCTTAAAATATAATTTTTTAACAAACCTGGATTTATTTTGATTCTATTTACTCTATGGTGCTGTATTTGTTTAATTAAACACAGCAACCAACTCAATGTAACGGAAACGGGTCGACCGGTCCACCGTGTACGACCTCCTAGAAGTTTGGCTTAAAAAAGTGCACATCGGTGCACATTTACAAATTAAATCCAAAAATACAAAATAAAATGTCATTTACCGTTTATAATAAAAAAACAAAAAAAAATCAAGATTTTTTTGGAACGAAAATTATCATACACTTATTGTATGATCCTTGAATTTTTTTTAAATCATTTACATAAATTAGAATGAAAATGTAATGATTGCGAGTTGTTTTAAGTTTGTTGGTTGTTGTGCCGGTGTTAGAAATCAAACTACAAACGGAGAACGCCAAATAGTAATTAATATGAAACGTACTGGAAAATCTATGTGCGAAATTGGCAAATCAAATAATATCCAGATTCAAAGTCACACAATCGGCTGAAAACGGGCAGCGAACAGGGCGAAAAGCAACATTTTCCAATCGGGACGAGTGAAATACTTTGGATTTGGTGAGAGAAAATCCAAATTCAAGCGCTCTAAAACTAGCTTAAGAAATGGAGAAGGTACTTAATAAAGCTACCCGCCCCAAAATTTTACAAGGGTTTTGTGGAAACATGGATATCATGGCCATTCATTTCGAATGTTAATTCCAAAAAAGAATTGAATTTGCAGAAAAATTAAAAATAGAAGACTTCAACTTCTGGAAGACGTTTGTTTTTACGGAGCCGATTTTCAAAGCCGATGAATGAGGTACAATTCGGAGAAAACCCCAACTATTAAACATGATGGTGGTTCAGTTATGCTAAGGGGTTCAATCTTGGCGAGTGGGGTAGGTAAACTTGTTTTTATAAATTAAAATTTAGATCGCTGGAAATACAAGGTATTCTAAAGGACAATTGGAAACCACCCGTGCAACAATTGAAGCCAATGCCATCATGAATCTTCTAGCAAGACAACAATCCTAAGCATACGGTACAAATACCGTACAAAAATACGGAAAGAATGGATTCTGAATAACGTCCCAAACCAGTTACATTTGCCACCTCAATCGCCTGACCTGAACTCCAATGAACATTTATGGGATCACCAGGAACGCCAAATTAGAAAATACAGGATCACCAGCAAAAAATTTTGTAAGAAACAATAATGAAGGTTAGGTTTCAGTGGTTTACACTTAGGCCATTTTTGGCCCATTGTGATACCACGCATTCATGCCACATCATTAACCCATTCACCTATTCACCTACTCATTCAATTACAGTATACCACCTGCACATTGCAAGCTCCATGTTAACCTGTACATTGACATGGACGGTGGGTCGGCGTTGAATTCTGCACTCCATCAGAGGGTCTTAGTTGTGTTTATTAACATCACCGATTGTAATCGATGATGAAAATTCGATTTGCATCTAGCCTCTGATGGGATTCGAACCCAGTACCTCCCGGTCCAAGTGCCGAAGCTTTAACCACTGCACCACTTGTCCGGTAAACAATAATGAAAGAATTGGGTAAAATTTCACCGGAAGTTACCCAGAAGTTAGTAGAATCGTTTTTTGAATACTGAGTTCTGTCACTACGTTTGGTTAATGTCTCTACTAGTCACATGTATAGGGTGTTCCAACAAGAGCGCAGGATTTAATTTTAAAGAAAACACATTTATTTTTCAATTAAACAAACATTTTTATTTCACCTTATACGTGTGCAAATGCAGATCTTTTACCAAAATTCGTTGCACAACGCTTCTGGAAATGTCTAATTATTGACCACGTTTGCCGAGTGGAAGTCCATGGATTCTCGGTCACAGATTCCCTTACTGTGGCTATATTTTCAAGTGACCAACAAGGACGACGACGAACAATGATTTTCTGATCCATCAGCGTAATTTTGGTCGCAAATTTTGTAATTAAACGCCTCACTGTCGATTCATTTGGCGCATTATTGCGATCGAAAACTTGGCGTAAAACTTTCACCATTTTTGTAATGTGTTTTTACAATAATTAAACGTTGTTGGTTTGACTACTTCTCCATATTCTTAAATCGCGTGGTCTGTACGTGACAATTGTCAAAAAAAATCACCGTACAACTCGTATTAACAAAATGGCGGGAAATTTAAATCCGACGCTCTTGTAGAGACACCCTTTAGATAGAGGCATAGTTGTGCGAGAGTGGTTTTTTCTTTCTAGCAACATAAAAACGGAACAATTTAATAAAATTGTTTTAATAGTTCTTGTTGTTTTTTCTCTATTAAAATTGCATTTGTATTGTATATCAACATTTTATTACATAAAAAAATATTATTTTGAAATGTTACGACTGTTATTTCACTTACTCTTATTATATACAATTGTACAGGCTCTGATGATTGTACCATCAGTATATATCAAAATAAATATAAGGTTGTATGGAGTTATCATTGACAGAGTCTACACTATGCAAATCCACTGATATTTTCTATATCAGGGTATCGATGTATGTGTGGGTATTTTATATAAATGTTGACGCTGACAGAAAGTATCAGTGAATTTGCATAGTGTAGAATGTAGGACCCAGGTGAATGAGGTAACCTTAGTTTTAATTTGTTTCGAAAAATATAAAAAATAAAATTTAGTACTTAATACAAATAGCATGTGCTACAGAATTCTTTGACACATGAAAAGTCTAAAATATGTCATTTATCATCCTAGAGTCGCTAACAACACAACAACGCGTTTTGATTGTCCAAATTTATTTCGTTCACATACAACAACATTTCGTAAATTACGTGAGAGTTTTGGTCGATATGAACTTCTTACTGAGCGTGCTATTGGCAAAACTATGGATCGTTTTGAAAAAAACTGGTTCAGTGGAAGGCTGTAGACCGTATCAGCTTGTTCATCTTGTTCCTACTCTTGATGCAGTGCCAGCTGTTACTCAAAGTGTTTGTAATCCAAGCCCATCAACCAGGCAATGTTCACAAGAACTAATCATTTCACGAACCACATTACGACGCATTTTGCATGTTGGCCTTCATTTGCATCCATAAAAATTCAACTAACTCAAAAATTGAAGCAATTAGACCATTTAAATCGTCGTCGTTTTCTTAATTGGATGCTTGAACGAAATGAAGGTTTTTAATCAAAAATCCCTTTAGCGATGATGCAATGAGCTTCATCTTAACGGGTATCCGTCAATAATGTACGTCCTTAATGGATATAAGTCAAAATTGTCGAATTTGGGAAGCGAAAAATCCTCATGTTATTCAGAAAGCAGAAGTTAATCCTCCAAGATTCACTGTTTGGTGTGGTTATGGGGCTTTTGTGACCGAAATTGAATAAATTGCGTGTCAACAACCTTTGGTTTCAACAAGACGGAGCGACATGTCACGCAAGTGGTGCAACAATCCATTTATTGTTTAAAATTTACTGCACGCATAATTTCAAGAAATTGTGAAGTTCCTTGACTACCAAGTAGCCCGGATTTAACACCACTTGATTATTTTTTGTGGGGTTATTTAAAAGTTAAGGTGTATACTAATTCGAGAATACTGAAAACAGACCAATATACGGAACAATCACAAACACCATTACTATCGAAAACCTAAAGTAAAATGTATGCTAATCACCCACAAACAATTCAACAACTTAAAAACAACACTCGAGCTGAAGTTGAGGTCATTAATCCGCTTTTATTGGAAAAGGTCATCGAAAAATATGATATTTGGATGCGAGGCTAGACGAAGCCGAGGTGGGCGTATGAGCGATATTGTTTTTCATACATAAATGGCATTCAAGGTGGTTGCCTTATCAATAAAAATGTTTGCACCTTTCTATTGATTTATACTTATATATAAGACCTAATTTAGCCAGTACAACGTTTTAAATTGAAAATGTATTCCTTTTATCTTCGATTTTATTATAAAACCAAAGTAAAAAGAGAAAAACTTTCTAAATTTGCGCCTATTGATATAGATATTGGTAGATAATTGACCTTTATTTGAGGTAAGGTTTCAGTGGCTTGACACTTAGGCCAATTTTGGCCCATTATGATGATACCACGCATTCACGCCACTTCATTAATCCATTCGCCTATTCACCCACTCTCACACAACTACAGTATACCACCTGCACATTGAAAGCTCCATGTTAACCTGTACATTGACGTAGACGGTGGGTCGGCGCTGAATTCTGAACTCCATCAGAGGGTCTTAGTCGTGTTTATTAACATCACCGATTGTAATCGATGAAGAAAATTCGATTTGCATTCTAGCCTCTGATGAGTTTCGAACCCAGTACCTCCCGGCATGTGCCGAAGCTTTAACCACTGCACCACTTGTCCGGTGACCTTTCTTTAAAATGGGTAAACTTTTGAAACATAAAATGTTTATTTCCAGCCTACATTAGAGCCTCCAAACTTGAAATAATTTAATTTTTGACACTCTTTTACTACAAATTAGTTACAGATATACCAGTAGATAACCAAACAATGACGTAAGAAACTTATTCCGTACATTATCGAGTGTTATTTTGACAAGAAAAACAGAAACGTATATTTTTGTTGGTTTGTGACCTTCAGTTATCCCGTTATACGGTTAGGGAATTCGTCGGTTTTTCCAATTTTTAATAATTTTATTTACCAGTTAAATTGAACTGATGTATTTCCGGTTTTACTGAAGAAATGGTTAAAATTAGTACAACTTTAGAAAGACCTTAGATGGTGTTAAAAAATTCAATAAACAATTTTATGAAAGTACCATAAGTTTAAGAGCTTTTGTGAAATGAATGTAGCCAAATGTTTGCGCAACTGAATTCTATAAAGAAGTGTGACCCACCGTTCGTAAGGTGAAGGTTGTACCTTTCTAGATATTAACTTTGAATTTGTACAAGACCTAGTTTCGTCGGTACAGCTGTTTCTATATTGTAAGTATTTCAAAAATGAGGTATTCCAATTTAAAATAATGTATCGGCTAAACTCATAAATTAATTTTATATTTATTAATAAAATTTTATAAATAAATTTACTTTAAATTTTAAAAATAATGTACATAAATTATTTATAAAGTAACACTGTCTTATAAACAACACAAAAATGTCTCGTTTTATGAATAAACAAAAACAATGACACGTGACTTGCATGTGCAGTAAAGCAATTCGCGCAACACAAATACTACTACTATATCTGCCCGGCTACACACATTTTGGAAAAAACGATATACAAAAATAGGAAAAGACGATTCAAGGATTTATATATGTATGTATATTTATATACACATATAATATACATATAATATACTTATATACAATAAGGCACTAAACGCAAATGTTTTACAAAACGTACTTTTTCTTAAATTATATAACATTATTTATGATTAATTATAGAATTATCACAATAATATTTTAAATTTGAATGTGTTAACCTCAAATAAAACAAAAATTCAACATCTGTTTTCTTATTATAAAACCACCAAACGATAAGTTTCAAATCGTGTCTCCGCTAATTTTTTGTTGTAATATTAAGAATTTTTGAGTAAGCCATCTATATTATAATTTAGCAATTAATTTTCAGCCGAGACATTGTACATGACAAAATTATCCTATCGTTATCAATCGATAAGTATAATGATGTTAATAGATTTTTAATTATATCTTTGTTATTTTAATGTTAATCTTTATAATCATGAATTAATCCCTCGTAAATATCATCCTGTACATGTCAATATAAAAAACAAACAAAAGTTGGTGGAAAAAAATAGAATAAAACGATTCGTAAGATTGCAACATTTTTTAAAAATTCGTCAACTTTGAATAATAATTGCGGATTAAATATACAGAATTTTAAAATAATCATGTATTAATCCCTCAAAAATATCTTTAGCTTTGCGGTAAAACAAAAATTATGCCATTAGCTAAATTTTTGTAGCCACTAGGTGATTTGCGCGTAACCCTTATTTTGATAAAATGAGTACCATACAGCCTTAATTCGTATTATTGAATTTCTCATCGTGCGACACGAAAAGAAACTAAACACATTTGAAAACAAAAATTTCACTTGTTAAAACAAAAACAATTATGTACCGACGCCATAATTATGCTTTTGTTTTAACAGCTGAAATTTTGACATGACAGCCCCCGGTTAAGAATTAACAATTTATTATTTTTAGAATTGTAATCGTGCAATATTACATGAGTGGTGTAGGTAGCAAAACGTGCAATAATAGTGGGTGGTGGTGGTTTTGCTTGAAATTTGCTTAAATCTATGACCGCGAGCATAAATTTTACCTATTTTTGTGTGTTAGACATAATGTTGAGGGTGTGATGGTGATTTTTAAGTCAATAATTTTTTTTTAGTTTTCTGGCAAATGGCGTTGTGTTGTAAATTTTTGACAGCTGATATTTCTTAAGTATACAGCTTTCGTAATTTGGAATCTAGCATCTCGTCCCTCACATGGGGATGGGACATTTATTTTTATGAATTATTCGATTGGGATGAATTAACTTAATATATCACAACAGTTTACCTCAGTTAATTCAGAATATTCAATCGCAAAGGCCAGGCCTCCTTGTGGTATTTATCACTGAGGTGTAATAAGGTTTCTTGTTTGAACCTTATTAGAGCATTCTACACTCCTTAAGGCTGTATGGGTACTCAAATTGTCAAAACGGAGTTTAGTAAAAAATCAGTTGATGAACATAAAATATTACCTGTAAATATACCTTTTCAGGAAGATAGCATCTCAGTAACTGCGGTAAGGCCAAAATTAATTAAGCAACTCGGCCCCGTCGGAAAGACACGATTTTTAAAAATTAGGGGCGACTTTCTGAAATATCATTTTTTGAAAATTAACTACTGCCATAGTAACACGCAGGCCAAAATAACCCATTCAAAATACTTTTTCATCGTTTTGAAAGACCCTGTATCCGAAATAATTCGAGAAATTGTGTCAAATTTGAAAATTTTTGCGACCTTTACTTTAGTTTATGTTCAGTTTTTGTGACTATTGAAAATTATAACTCTTTGACCAAATATTAATTTTATAAAAATGACGAGAAATATTCTAAGAATATTACCCTTTTAGTGGATGATGAAAAACAAATATTTAATAAATCATGGTAGGGTAATAGATTTCTTTTCCGACATTTCCCTTGTATTTTCCGGGTTGGTGTAAAAGGGTTTGATTTTAAGAAATTTTTTCGGTAAATATAATATAACAAAATTAAAGAAAACCAGAATCGTTTTAATTATGCATCCCGTTTTGCATATAGGGAAAGTAGTACTGGCCTGGTTCCGTTATGCTTATGGGAAAGTAGAACTGACAACCTATTCTGTACATGTCTAACGGAAATGAATCAAATCATTTTTATAAACACATTTCCAAGGGAAAGCATCTTGTATGACTTTGGCCACGGCAATATCTTGGGCATAGAAATTTCTGGAAAGATAGATTAGTAATGCTTTCACAACAGACATACATTTTAACAAATAACTTATAACGCTTAACTGTTTACACCTTTGAGACGACAATTCGATAAACAGTCGGCATTTATAAACATGTAAATATTTTCAAACAGCACCAAACTTTTAAGATATAAGTAGTTTTGTCTCGCTCTATGAAAATAACAACCACATTGTATCACTCTTCAGCTTAGACATAATAAATTTTTTATAGCAAATAAATAAAAACTTAAATTTTTCTTTTAAATTAGACAGTTTGATAAATATCAACTGGTTGGAGCACTACATTAAGCAAACACGTTCTGCTTTAATTAAAATCTATACTGTTTGTTTATTTGACGTCAAAAATTAAACTACAAACATATAAAAATATTAAATTATGTGTTAACTTAAGTTAAATTAATGGGAGATGAGTATATGGAGTGTGGAGCCCTCCTGGATCGTTTTATGTAAATAATCGAATGATGCCCGTACAAAATTTAAACGATAAACCTCCTAATTTGGATCGAGAGATTTAATGAAGGCCACAAATAAAATAAAGTAATTAAATGCAAGTTTATTTGTATTGCGTTGCAATATAAAACTAAATCTGACACTAGATTCATTTATCTACTTTAAAATAAACGTAAATATTTCTTATTTTTCATTAAGACAGCTCCTCTACTATGTCGTGTTTAAATTAATTAATCAACTTATTGTTGATCACATTAGATGATTTTTCTTTCATTTACAAAGTAAAATTTACTTTCCGCTATATCGCCGAAGTAAATAAAGTGGTTTTATAAAAATTCTCTGCGTGACTGTGTGCAGGCTAAATGTATTTGTGCTCTCTACAGCCCAGACATGGTCGTGATGAAACTTCATACTTGCTGCATACAAGCTTCTTTCTTAAATTGTGAGATCTCACAATTTAAGGCGACCTTCTTAGGAGCTTTCTCGTTTTTTGCAAATATTTTGAAAAGTATATCATTGACAACACCGATTTAGAACTAAAATATTCTTTATTTGTTTTACAACAATATATCGGCCGAAATCAGTCTTCCAGAATTTACGCGGAAATGACGTTTTTTGACAAAAAAAACTGTTTTTCCGCATAAATTCGGTGAGTGGCAGAGTTAGATAAGACGACAACAACTTCATCAAAACCGTCAAACGACCATTGTTTGGGCTAGTAAAAATTTTGGTCACCGCTTGGGAATGCTGCATAGTAAAATTCACCTCATAAATATTTTTCACAACCGTCTCTAATTCAGTGTTATGCTCTAATAGAAAATGCTAATAAAACAATCCATGGCTTGAGTTCAATAAAAAAACAACAAACCACAATAGCCAGGAAAGAACAAACATAGAAATGTGATATCAAGGATAAATGATATTTCAATGTAAAAATTGGAACAGATAACACCGACCTGACCAATCGTCATGGGTAATAAAATGAGCATTAGGCTCTTTGTACGTAGAAAAACAGCTCATCCACTTCTGCATCACAAACCAACCATCCATTTTCATAGGTGGCTTTCTCATATAGGAGGCAGGGAAATACACACCCAAGACCCAATGGCAGACATGGCGGTCTGCGTTCTCAGTGACCATCACAAACCAACTGGTAAAATAGCATAGTTTTCAAATTAAGACTGTCTCTGTCAAACGGATCAAGACAAATCGGAAAAAAATTAACGCCCATAAATTAAAAGAACAGATTAAAAGATACCGATACAAGAAACACTATTCGGCGAAGCGCTCAACCTCGTCTCCAAACCAGAGAGCGGATGAGCGGCCTCCCCAGCTGATTTAATATTCGCATCTCAAAATCGGAATTATGCTCATATATCACCAAAATTTTCTCCGTTCACAGAGTTTGACAGATATAACGGTATGTTCCTAATTAATTCACTAACCATCGGCATTAAGCACACAAATGTTCAATACGTTACAGCGGGGATAAGGGGCCTCCCCTGCTGATTTAATATTCACATCTAAATAACTATGAGATGCGAATATTAAATCAGCTGGGGAGACCCCTCAACCCCGCTGTAAAGTATTCAACATTTGTGTGCTTAATGCTGATGGTCAGTGTATTAATTGGGAACATACCGTTATATCTGCCAAACTCTGTGAACGGAGAAATTGTTGGTGATATATGAGCATAATTCCGATTTTGAGATGCGAATATTAAATCAGCTGGGGAGACCCCTCATCCCCGCTGTAACGTAATCAGCATTTCTGTGCTTAATGCTGATGATTAGTGCAATAATTAGTCATATACCGCTATATCTGCCAACCTCTGTGAACCGAAACATTAAGGTCGTTGAAAAATTTTCAACCTATTTTATTTGAAGGTTTTTGTTTTTAAATTTCTTAATTTTAAGTGTGGTAAATCTCTTCTTGTAATAGATTTTCAACTAAAATTTTGTTTTGTGTACGTGAGACTGTTTTTATTTTTTTCGGGATGGAATTTGATTTTCTTCATATATTTTTTAATTTTTCGGGCTGAAGAGTCTTTTAATGAATTTAGTGGAGAAACACACCTAAATTGAAAAGCCGTTTTCGGGATGGTTGTCGGGCCAGCTTCACATACGTGAGGCTGAAACGTAAACACGAAAATATGGTACGAGAAATGAAGAAAATGACAAAGAGTGACTGTAGGCAAAACGACGGGCAACTGCAAAATTCTCCAAAATACCGCCAATAAGGGGTGTAGCTTATTCTGAATCTTCATAATAAATTAGCCATCAGATCTTAACAACATATGAAGCACAATTGAAGAGATGTAACGGATATTTATGAGAAAACATCACATACTAACTGTACACAAATTTTCGAATTAACAACTGGCGTAATAACAAAACTATCAATACCCATATCCATCAATAGATTGATGTTTTCGGTTTCATTGCTAAAATGAAGTTATACAAGGCCTCTAGAATGGACAATATACCAGCTGAAATAGTCACAGGAGACATATACACAAATGCAAGGCTCTAACTCCAGTAATACCAGAAGTATGTTATGGAATTCCGACAGAATACCACAAAAATGGAAGGAAAGCTTGACTATAATAATTTCCCAGAAACGTGACCTAAGAGAATGTAGAAATTAGCTAAGTAGTTCAATCCTCAACACAAGCATAAAGATATTAGCAATTATCATTCTGGGTAGAATTTCACCGACAATTAACTCGAAACCAAAAATAAGCTTCCTTCAGACCAGAACGAAGTTATCGAGCAGTCTAACGAATGGAATTCACCACTTGAGCGTGCATTCGGCACAATGCACAGGAACGCTAGATGGAACGCCCTGGATTAGACAGATAAGATATGCCTGCTAACACACACTGAGGAAGTCTACGAATGACATAACAAGAAGGGGAATGAAATTCACAAGGGAAAAGGAAAGTAGGGCAACCCTCTCCGACCTTCTTTAGAAACTAAAATAATGATACAAAAATATGGGATGACTAGCATAACAACTAATCAGTTGGGCAGTGCTGGTATTACTCACAAATACTAACGTATTTCAATATGATGGCAATAGGAATTTAAAAAAATTTCATTTCCGGCGGATGCTATTGGTGAAGAACGAAATTTAGTAGATCAGAACTGGGTTGATTTACGATCGAGACTCCTAATCCAAATATTATTAGTGCAGTGTAAATGTTTGGACTTTAATATTAAGTTTCCTTCTTATTTGTGGAATTTTTAATTGAAGGTTTTCCCAATTTACTGGAAGTCATTCCATAGCGAGAATTTCGAGAAATGTAGCTACAGTTGGATTTCGTCTTCTGATTTTTGAACAGTTTCTCATGAACAATTAGATTTAATATTTCCGAATAAATGGATTAGAAGAACTGGCCCACTTCGGGAAAAGATCACCAGACCTTTAGGGTCAAGGTTTTTATTTATGAAAAAAAGTGAAAAAATGAAACGAAGAATTTCAGAAATTATCAGAAATAATATTTTAGAAACTGGATAGGAGGCAGTTTTAATTTTTATAGACGATTAGAGAACTGTTTAGAATTAAAGTTCAAACATTTTAGACATTCCATAATCATTTCACACCTATTTTGCATCGTTTCCGAGATGAAGCTGGGCATTATTAAAAAACTCACCTTGTTTATTCAGCCGGAGTAGAACCCGTGATTGTTGAAAATGACCTTGATTTAGTATTCGAAGAACTTTAAAAATATTCGTCACTCTTCGCAGCATTTCTGGCCTAGTCTGTGGTGTATAAAATAGTAAATAGTACAGGGGTATTAAATTACACGAACGCCAGTTGACCCGACAATTGACAGCTTTATTTATCGATAATACTCGTTCATTAAATGTTTCATTTAGTCGATCAGCAAATCGATTCATTCGGATACTTTTCAATACTGCGCACTACAGCTGCCACCACTTGTTCAGTTTGCGCCATATGGGATCTTACGGGACGCGTATTATCATTTAGAGTAATCGGGGTGCGAAAGTGATCCATAATCGAATTAAGTGGGAGCCTATTATGATTTTTTTGGTAGTGTTTTTTTTTTCTCTAGATAATATCGAGTCATATTATTTAGGATGTATTTTTGTTTATATTTCAAAAAAAGCAATCAAATTTTTCTGCTTGAAATTATTAAATGAAATTTATTTATAAGTTTGTTATAATAATGGAATCGAGCATTGCAGTTTTTATAAATAAAAGAGATGATGACTCAGAACAAGAAGTAACTGTCGATGAATATTTTGCTTCGTAACCCCCAAGTTTTCATCACGAACGAGGTATTCATCATTTACCTGATAAATGACAGAAGACCATAGAATGTAATTGCGAATATCCCGATGGCGAGTATTTGTAACAATTATAGTTTCAATAAAGTTGATTTGACCAAAAAAAGCAGTTTCTACTTGCACACCTATTATTTATATGCATTTTTCAATCGGCACTCGTTTCGCTCCCGCGTTTCTATAATCGAATATTGAGGAAAAAAAACATTATCAAAAAAATCATAATAGGCCCTGTGCTCTGATGGAAGATTATGGGCCTATTTTTTAATTCAACCCGAGCAGGCAGTGCACTGTCAAAAAATACTTGGTACTTTTTTATTCAACCTGTGTAATTTTACTCTGCACACTGCGTTTTTATTTGTGAACTGTGCTTACACAGTGCATGCTCCGTTCTTCAAATTTTACTCTGAAATTAATATCAGTGTACGAAGGGTGTGCAAAATAAAAAACAATTTATTACTCTATGCACACCGGATAATTTTACCCAGTATAAAGT